>JACTAT010000131.1:147326-200332 GCA_014526335.1 Chrysaora quinquecirrha | reverse complement strand
AGGGACAAGGGAATATAGGGACATGAAGGTGTCAGAAGACGAATAGAAATAAATACTAATTAAACCATTAACAATAAGAGTGTTGTTTGCTCGTTTTATACATGTAAATGATCAGCTTCATAGGACTTCATCATTTTTAATAAAGTCAGATTCCTTAATAGTCTCCGATCCAGTACTGGAATTCCTTAAGTTTTTGCCTATCCGAGTACTACCTTCCTTATAAAGCACTTCCTTATAAAAAATACGTGTAGCTCGAACAAATTTTCACTCTAGCTTGTTGTCCTAGATATCGAGGTTCATCTTTATATCAAATAAATGGCTAACCATGACTTTTTATATTTCTTTTTTTTCAGAGACAAGGTCGCTCGGATGCATTTGCAACAGAATTCGATTTAGAGGTAACAACACTGTTGTGAGTTTTTGATCGCTAAATGCCTGGACTTCAAATTTAAATTCCTGTCAACTAAAATAGATAAACCTTTGCATTTTCGTACATAAATTTAGCACAAATAGCATTTTACACTCAACGGTATATTATAGCTTGTTACGTTTGTTTTCGTAACGAACGCCATGTCTTGCTTCATAGCAGATAGGTACTCCCCCATCCTATTTAGCGTCTTTTTTAATGTTTGTAATATTTTCTTTATCAACGCGGAGCCTCCTTTTCAAAGCTCGCGAAAATTTCTTCTACAAAAATTTGACTTCAAATTCGATCACAGCACCTTACTTTAGTGCCGAAAATGCTGGGCATTGCAGAAAATTGTGGGCTTCAAGTCTTCACGATTTTAATTCTATAGTGATGAAAGTTTGAAAGTTTAGCTGTGAAGGGATTGGACTGCAGAAGATCGCTCGAGGTGAAATTTTACACCCTCAGTCACTAGTCATCGCTTTAAAATCAACATCTTAAACATTAGAACCATAAAAATGGCCTAGACACTGCAAAACTGAAAATTTGATTTCCAAATTTTCGTGTGATGAAATTTTCGGAAACTTGGAAACCGAGGCCCGGCTACGTTTACACGAGAGAAAGTGGATCGGATCTAAAGCGGATCGGATCCAGAAATTCTAGTTTTGGTATGGATAGGCCTTCCGTTTACACGAGGCACGGATCCGATCCACTTTTGGGTCTGGTAATTGACATGCATGGTTACTGAATATTTCTATAGTAATTGTAATCATATTTTCAAAGAGAGCCAGTTTTGGATCGGATCCACCTGTTTACATGATGCAAAAGTAGATCGGATCTAAACTGGAACGCTTTTCAAAGCGATCCAAAAGTAGGTCGGTTCGCAGACCAAAAGTGGATTGGATCTACGAATTGTGTGTAAATGCAAGGCCTATCCGTATCAAAAGTGTATCATCAGACTTAACTAAATTTATTTCTTCAGTATTCATTTCATTTCATTTCATTTTTACCTTTTTATCCATGGTAATCCACTCAATAATATAAATACTGTTTTACAGGGAGCAATGCTAAAAGAAAATTTAAATATTAACTAAATATATAATCTAATTCCTATTATCAACCTCGTTCTTCTCATTTTTCGCAGATAAGCTGAGAAAAGAAATAAATAAGGTAAATAACATTATATTTTAATAATTAATACTTTTGTAGTCGTTTTGGAAGAATATTTTTGTCAACCTCATCCCCAGAGTGAAGGGTGAATAGGCTAAAACTTCGCTGTCCATATCCGACCCTGGCGACCGCCTTTTCTGTTTGCAATTTGATGGGCTGTTGAAACAATGGAAATTTTAAGTGACGTCACAGTTTCATCAAAATATCACTGTGTGAAAAAAATTTATAAAAATAAAAACCGGTGGTTCTAAAAACGTTCATACTCTGAGGAGTGTCAGACGAAAAAAGCTTTTAAGTATGCCCGAAAATGTCTCCGCTGTTTATCGCAATTTATGTGATCCCTGCCCTAGTTCTTTATTCACCGGTTGCTTATTAAAAAGTGTATCGTTACAGCAGGGAATATTCTAGCAGACTGATTTATCTATAATCCTTTCTAGGTGGTCAACAAATACATCGATCAAGGAGTAGCCGAACTTGTCCCTGGTGTTCTATTTGTCGATGAGGTATGCATTTTAATTCAATGATGCTGACTCAAATTTTATCTAGGGAAGGCCTAAAAAGGAGAATGCATCGATCGGATGAATTCAGTTGTTCAAGTAACAAATGCTGTTTTATTCAGCTGCGGCGATTTTGTTTTGGATGGTTTGAGTTTGAGTGAACGACTGTGATATCGGGATTTCTGTTATTACCATATATGACCAGGGCTGCAATCTGATTGGCTGAAAACATTCGAATACGTCGTCATGATAGGGCATTGTTATCCGGTAATGCCCGCTCATTACGTCAAACGTTCGAAATGTATAGGCTTATAATAGCTCCTTAGTAATGACTTGATGCGAAACTCTTTCGAAGGAAAAACAAGAATTTCGTAAGCATAATATAAGGGATCATGACCATGCCCCGTCCATAGGGTAATAAACCATATGTTAACATAGTGCAGCTCGCTTATACAACGATTTACTTGCAGGGTTTGTAGACCAATAGAAAAGACACAAGTATTTATTTTGTTTTGGCAGTCATTGGGATCGCACCTTGACCTAATACCCTGAGTGTCCAAGCGATTCATTTCAATAGCGATAACTACGACTCAGGTAATTAGTCTAAGCCGGGATCAGGACAAAGTGTTGAGTGAAATGAGGCAAGCCTGGGCTAGTTTTTGTAGTGCGAACAGGGGATAATTATTTAAGCTTTTGAAAACATTTGAATAGCTGTATATTTATAATAGCATGTCACTCGCGGGGAGCAGAAGTACGCGTGTGTTTGACAAGTTTGACATCGTCTGGCGTGGCCTACTTTGCTAATTCTGACATTATATCTAATATTTCTCGCCAGGTTCATATGCTGGATATTGAATGTTTTACATACCTACATAAAGCTCTAGAGTCATCATTGTCGCCTATTGTTATTTTTGCCACAAACAGAGGCAAATGTGCAATAAGGTATGTCAGTAAATAAACCCATTATTGTTAAGAATGGTTTGACTGAATGTACCCTACCAATTTCTATTTCCCGACTGAAGTTGGTCCCCAAAACTTTTTAACAACAAGCTGGAACAAAAACTGGGCTTTTGGCTTTTTGGACTTTATTTACAGCGCGGTATTTTTGAATCTGCAATTTGATTGATTCAGGGGAACTTCAGTTTCTTTCTCGACGGTAATTTATCGAACTGCAACAAACCAATCATTGCCCAGAATAATTCGACGGATGGATTTGCGTAAAACGTCGCATTTGCAATCTCATTTGATTTCTGCCCTGTTTTTTATGAGGGCTTTAATGAGTCGTTGTTCTGAACGACGTATTACAGGAGGCCCAATCGCACAAATATCATGAGTGATATAACCTCACTTGTGTTGTTTTCTGCCTAAAACGTCCTATTTTCGATATAGATATTTGGTTGTTGCTGTTGTTCAGAAAACGCCACATTGTTATAGCTTTATACGTATATAATAAACAATAACAAGGAGTGAAGCTTTTCTGAATAGCCTTGATACAACATTGTTTCGTTTTGCCTGAATTTCGGTGAATGTTGCGTTAAACGCCAACTTCTTTACATCAAAATGTTCCCCACCACCTAAACTGTCTACAGAGTACACTTGTTTTCAGGGCCTATCCTTGTTATTATTTATTATATACGTATAAAGCCACAATGTGGCGTTTTCTGAACAACAGCAACAACCAAATATCTATATCGAAAATAGGACGTTTTTGGCAGAAAACAACACAAGTAAGGTTATGTCACTCATTATATTTGTGCGATTGGGCCTCCTGTGGACGTATCTCTAAGATTCGCTTAAGGTTGAAAACTATGAATCGTGTAGACTTAATCCACGAGTCGTAGTTTACGCTGCTTCTTGCAAGTCTTGTGAGTCTTGTAATAAGTCTACATCAAAAGCGTATGGGAACAAAATGTTAAGACTCCATCCGAAGATGATGAATGATGAATTTTTTCTTCCAGGGGAACTGATATAAAGTCTCCACACGGTATACCACTGGATTTACTTGACAGATTAATGATTATTCGCACCATGCCCTATTCACAACAAGAAAATATTCAGGTATTGTCATTATATCATTAGAAAATAGATTTAAATTCTTTCTTACCGTGGTCTCTGTGGCTAAGTGGCTACCGTGGAGGACTCACAGCTAAGACGTTGTGGGTTCGAGCCATGGTCTATCTCATGGGTAGCCCGAAGGGCGAAAGGGAAACTCGATGTTTAAGGCTATGTAATCCCCCGGGGAGGGGGTCTTCTATTGTTCAATATACTAGACGTGCCGCCCAAATGGGTTACTTTTTCAGCGCCAATTTCCCTACACATGGGTTGGTTTTTCGTAAAGAATCTCTAGACATGGGTAGCAAAATCTATATATAACATTTTAGACATGCATTAAAATTTGAGATATTGGTACAAATGGGTAAAAAATTTCGTTGTTTTTTCTATACATGGGTACCATGACAAACAGAATTTATCGGTAGACATGGGTGGGTTTGGAAAAACTGGGCGGCACGTCTAGTCTCTTGAACAATGAAGTACCCCCCCCCCCGGGATGTAATCATAGAGTGCCAAAGGAGAAAATATTGAAAGTGGCTAAGTTAAATGTGTCAGATTTACTACGAGCATTAGCTATTCCAACATAGTTGGGAGAGCACAGCAAACTAAGAATCACTTATCCTTCCAAAATCACGACAACGTGTCTGCGCATTGTTTTCCACCCGCCCTTCAGTCTCCTTGGTATGTTCATCTGTCATTGCAGAGATTACACCTTTTGACATGTTGTTATTTCAAATGTGCCTCCATTTTTACCCAGGTAACTTGTCTGTTGTCACGAGCGCCGTGTGTAGCTTCGCCCTGCTATATGCGATATGCGTCCAGAACAGGGTGCAAAGTCGACTGAGTAGCCCTAGACTAGTAATAGATTATACAACGACAACTTTACTTTACGTTAGTATTTAAAAGATTTAGTCTTTTTTTGCTTCGTCTTCTCGTCGCTTTGCAGCATTACTGCTTCATTGTTTTAACTTTACTTTAGCTTTTCTTTTCAATGTTAAAGATGTCGATTAATTAAGTCCCTAATGCCAGGCTTGCACTATCTTATGGCACGAGACACGCCTTTTTAGCGTCTATCTGGAGCATTTGACCATTCTTTTTAAACTATCTGCAAATGTTTTTCGTAGATCATTAAGATAAGAGCACAGATCGAAGGAATTCAAACTGAAGAAGAATCTCTACAGTTTCTTGGTGAAATCGGATGTAAAACGACTTTACGGTCAGTAGCCTATGCTGTTTCCTGTTACTTACGGTACCCTTTCGTCAGTCTACGTAGACTTGCCCGAAATCTTTTTTCAGTATACTGCTTCTCCGGTATGAAATATGGACTTACTTACGGCAAACAGAAGATTCGTTTTTCGACGTGGCCAAGCAGTCAAACATTGTTTGTAAAGCAAATCTCAAATGTTTGACCAACAATATTTGACTGTTTTGTCATCATTGAAGCTATCATTGTTCTATTCTAATCGCTGATTCCTTTGTCATTGTTTTAGGTTTGCTGTACAGCTACTTACTCCGGCCAATGTTTTAGCAAGAATAAATGGTAAGTTCTATTACTTGGAAATAAAATGTGTCAATAAAGCACGCTCGGAGTGCAGAGATGTGTGTTTAAGTGTAATAGACCTTTCCGACGAACGTCCGCGATTATGGAAATTTTTCAAAACTTCGAGATATGGAGACATTGATACCTAGCTGGTATTAAGCAGCCAAATTTACTCCAGGTGCAAAGTTTTACTATCTAAACGCTTGTGTCATTGATCTAATGAGTGTTCAAAGTTTAAGCCCGAGTCACTTTTCACGGTCTAAATTGTTCCCAGATTTCCCTTCAAAAATTCGCGATTAAAACAAAGGACAAAACAGCCGTCATCGCTCCGTTTTACCTGGGCCTTGTAGATTACATTTTATTATTGTAAATTATAATTCTACGAATAAAAATTAATTGAATTGAATTGAATCTTTGCAGAAGCCTCTATCGCTACATGTTTAAATAGTTTTATCCAGGACCACGAGGACAATGTAGTGAAGTGGTTAGTGTCTGCACCATTCGTGCTTAAGGTCTGCGGTTCAAATATGGGCTAGAGAACACAAATTGCAAGGAACGTGGTGTTATTTATGGTGTTATTTACGAAATTGTATTATGGATATGAATATGAAATTGAACGTGAAATCCAATATCAAATGGTACAAGCCAAATTGAAAAAGGACCCCTGTTTTTATTGGGCCCCTTGAGCAAAAGTACTAATTTTTCTTTCACTAGTGGGACAAGGAAAAAGGGCCTACTGGTAAAAAAGGTCCCACTTGTAAGTACGTTAAAAAATACCCTGCCAACCTGCAGTAGAATGGAATGTTGTCCGGTACTGGAAAACAATATATAAACATACGTAGACACAACATAGACTTTTAGCATTTTTGCCTCCATTGTAGGCCAAGAAGCAATTACGAAAGCTGAAGTTGAGGAAATTAACGAATTATTCTTCGATGCCAAATCATCGGCTAAGTTACTTGCAGAACAGAGTGATAAGTATATGAAATAGAGTATTTCATTTGCACGAAAGACCAGTTGAAGCTGTCTTTATTCTCATGTTCAGAACGACGCTCGACCAAGGTGAAGTACACTTGTTGATATTTTGAATAGACGATTCAAGCGCCGAAGTCAGAATCTAAAACTTTAGCTATTCACTTTTGTAACCTGCCAGATTTCCCTGATAACTCACTTGTTTAAAACAGCAAACAGATATACTAGGCCTGTCATTGCACTTAAGATGTTCAGTGTTTAGCGTTAATTTGATCGTTCAGCCATAATGCTGTGTTTTACCTTTATGTGACATCTTGTCTCATTTAGTCTTTCTGCTTCAAGCCTGGTTTTTATTTAAGAACTGTCAAATGTGTAATTCAAAAAAGCGCAACTCGCCAAAAACGATTTTTTAAACAATTTTGTCTGTCTAAAATCAATCATTTTTTCAAATCTTTGGCCAATGGCAATATCAATTATCCTTTGCTCGACCTTATCCCAGCAACAGAAAATCCTCAATTGCATGAAATGTGCCTACAATTTTTGCACATGCTGTTATCATTGAAATTCATTACAGCATATTCTTGTTAAGATGGCGTATTAAAACTTATCCTTTAGTACTCACAAAAGTGTTTGGACGCAGTAAGTATTATATGAGAAAATTTTATTGGCCTTGAAGCTACGGTTCGCAAATAAAAATAATTTCTAAAGTGGGTTCCTCTTTTTCGGAACACCCTGTATTATCTTGAGTGAAGGGGGCGACGGGGACACAGGAAAATGTAGTCGACTGCTAATCGGCGATTTTCGGGACTAATTTATCGAAACTGACCTGTCAACTTTATAAGTGTTCTTGTAACTAGCTCGAAACTATTTCCTTCTAACGGCAGCTAATCGGCGCAAAGTTCCAGAAAGATGGGAATTTTTGCGTTTGCGATTAGTTAACAACTGATTCCCGTGAGTCGCTGTCTTAAGATATGGCTAAACTAGGAGAAATGTCGCGCGGGAAATTTATTCCGCGTGTCTCCCAGGGTGGCTAAACATGCGAGTGACAAGCGAGGAACATGTCCCCCGAGTCATTTGCTTGTCGCGTAGACAAGAATGTTTCTGTTGTCTCCAAGAACCATTTGCGTGTCTCTTGCTACAAATTTTGTCGCGCGCTACAAAGTTTCGAGGTGGCTAAACTGGGAGACACCGAGGGGACATCAGTGTGTATCCTAGTTTAGCCAGGCCTTAACTAAGCGCTCTTGCGACCGTGATCAACTGTATCAAAAGTTCTGACTAGCAGTGGCATGTCGACATACATACATATAGTTCTCGACTTCGAGTCATTGATTGCGGGTTAGGGCTGTTCTCATTTATTTCGTCTCATTTTCGACTTGGCTGAACAAGAATTCTTGATTTGGGACCTAGTTTCTAAGTAGATGGGTTGCTAGACGTCGAACTATTTTAGAAACGAGGAAAATTTGAAAAATCGTCCAAAAGGTGAGACAGGTCGACTGCAAAGCTTCTTAGAGATTAAGAATTAGTGCGTAAGAAGAGAATATTGTAGCTAATAATCGTCTTTCTGCTTCTTAATTGTCATAAAACTTCATTTGAATTCAGATCATTTTAATACGTGAAATAATTGATAGGATTCTAAGAAAAGTAGTTTTTCATGTCATTTGCTGTTGCATTATGATTATTGATTTGAGTTTGATTGGACTTAATGAGTGCTTTAAGGCTATGCTTAGAGGTGGTGCGACCGAGTGGTCAAGGCGCTGGGTTTACGATCGAGAGGTCGTGGGTTCGAGTCTCGTTGGGGCCCCTTTCTACAAGCCTACTGTCACTAAAGCTGTCCATCAAGTTGCTGTGGCGTTGTGGTGTAATCCAGCTGACTCGTGGTGTCAGAAGCTCATTGTGGTCAGGTTTTGAGCCCAGCCACGGTAGCGTCACGGCCAGGGTCGAGGTCTCGATTAGTTAACCTACCACTGAGATCCTAGCGACTGGCGCTAAAACACCATTTCACCTTCACCACCATCCTTCCGAGGTCGGTTAGTAAGTGCCTAGGGTTTTTTCTCCAGAATATCACACTGGGGGGCACTAAAGACGCTGGTCCAAATCAACAGAAAATCTGCAGTAACTCGGCTTTGTTACCAAACAAATGTGCCAGCGTGCTTGCTTATTCGTTATCCTGCTCTACATACTTTTTTTATAAAGAACTTAGCTCAAGGCCTAGTTCTTAAAGTTCCTTATTTTTTTACCTCTTTTGAGACGATTGTTCTTCCAGAAGTTCCTTAATTGTTCCCTAATTTTTTCGGCACATACAGTTTAATGAGTACCGTACAGAGACATTTACATGTAAGCAAAGCTCAAGACTACTCAAGGAAACATTTGATACATGCGTAAAGTACAATTAATGTGATTTTCGACTGCAAATGAATGGAACGGGTTTTCTAATTCTGGATTGTTTGCAATGATAAACATATTCAACAATGAAAAGTTCCTTACTGATTTTCTCTTTAGTAGTATAAGTTCTTTAAATTTTCGGGCCTTCTACATGTAGGTTCCTTATAAAGTGGTTCCTTATAAAAAAGTGTATATGACATTCGTGATATTATGTATAGGTAAGTTCCTTTTTTTAGAGATGGTTTTAGTGGAAATATTTTCAAACGATTTTATCTTCTGTCAGGCAGATCGAAAAGTGCGAAGAGTCGCTAGAGTACATTAACTCGAAAGGAGACACTAAGATTTCTCTTGTCTACGATTATCCATTTTCTTTTTCAAAAGTACACGCTTTTTTATAAGGAACCTACCTCAAGGTCTAGTTCTTATAGTTCCTTATTTTTGGACCCCTTTTGAGGCAATTGTAGTTCAAAAAGTTCCTTAACAGTTCCTTAATTTTAACTGCACATACAGTGGTCTTAACAATAAAAGAGAGATACTTGCATGTGAGCAGAGCTCGAGACTACTCAAAGAAACATTTGATGATACATGTTTGACGTACAATTTATGTGATTTTCAACTGCAAATGAATGGAACCGGCTTTCTAATTCTTGGTTATTTGCAGTGATAAAAGCATTTGACATTGAGAAGTTCCTTAACGATGTTCTCTTTAGTAGTATAAGTTCTTTGAATTTTCGGGCCTTCTACATGTAGGTTCCTTATACAGTGGTTCTTTAAAAAAAAACGTGTAAACTGACGTAAAGAAAACCTATAAGGAGACTCTGATAAATAAGAATTTTAACGGGAAAAATTCTTATAACTTTTGCTGTCTCCCACTGACTCCTTGTATCTTTGAAAATTGTAGTTATAGTCATTCCATAAACTCATTTCCTCAATTTAACTACTATTTTATCAGATTCCGTCTCCCCGTTTTCGATTCCAGGGATGTTATTGCAGGAGATTCCTTTCGAGATAGCATCAGTAAGTCTCACAAATTCACTATGTGATTAAATTTCTAAAAAATTATCCTGTTTATGTATTAAGACAGGACTCGTTTGATGACTGACGTTGATTTATGCTTACCCTTACTTAAATAAATGAATAATACTTAAATAATAGGCCATGTAGCGGGAATTGCTTGCCCCCATGTTGGGTGGACCCAGATTCTTTATAGGCAGAACTTCTTAGGCAATACCCGTCTGTTTTACATCTTCTGCATTGCACTTGCGTATATCAGCTTGCACTAGGTGCAAACCTTTGATGTTAGGCCAGTTAGGCTGGAACTGTTCGCATGTTTTTTTCACCCAGTCTCTTTCGGCAGAGTTTCTTAGGCGTTAGTCTTTCTGTTACACGCCTTTTGCATTGCACTTTCATAGTCTAGCATTAGATACAACCCTTAGGCCAGTTTAAAAATTGTGTTGTTTGTCCCCATTTTAGACCCTATAGGCAGAGCTTCTTAGCCCCTTCTTAGGCATTGGTATTTTTGTTTCACACCTTCTGCACTGCACTTGCATGGTCCTGTATCGGATTGCATTAGACACAATTCTTTCACGTTAGGCAAGTTAGGCTGGATGTGTTCGCATCTATTTTTACCCAGTCACTGTTGGCCGAGCTTCTCAGGCATTGCACTTTCTGTTGCACATCTTTTGCATTGTGCTTGCATAGTCCTGTATCGGATTGCATTAGATGCAAAAACTTTGAAGTTAGGCCAATTAGGCTTGAATTGTACGCATCTATGTTTACCCAGCCACTCTTGGCAGAACTTCTTAGGCATTACCCTTTCTGTTTAACAGACTTAGCATTGCACTTCCAAGACCCTGTATCAGAATGCATTAGATGCAAAACCTTTGAAGTTAGGCCAGTTAGGCTGGAACTGTTTGCATGTTTTTTTACCCAGTCTCTTTCGGCAGATTTTCTTAGGCATTAGTCTTTCTGTTACACTCCTTTTGCATTGCACTTTCATAGTCTAGCATTAGATACAATTTTTCGGCCAGTTTATAAATTGTGTTGTTTGTCCCCATTTTAGACCCTATAGGGAGAGCTTCTTAGCCTTTTCTTAGGCATTCGTTTTTTTGTTTCACACCTTCTGCACTGCGCTTGCATGGTCCTGTATCGGATTGCATTAGGCACAAATCTTTGACGTTAGGCAAATTAGGCTGGATGTGTTCGCATTTATTTTTACCCAGTCACTGTTGGCCGAGCTTCTCAGGCATTGCACTTTCTGTTGCACACCTTTTGCATTGTCCTTGCATAGTCCTGTATCAGATTGCATTAGATGCAAAACCTTTGACATTAGGCCCATTAGGCTGGATTTGTTCGCATCTATGTTTACCTTGACAGAACCTCTTAGGCATTACCCGGCACTCTTGACAGAACTTCTTAGGCATTACCCTTTCAGTTTAACAGACTCTAGGATCTCACTAGTAGGTTAACTAATCGAGACCTCGACCCTGGCTGTGCTACTACCGTGGCTGGGCTCGAACCCTGACCACACTGAGCTCTTGACGCCACGGGTCAGCTGGATTACACCACGACGCCACAGCACCTTCGATCAGATTGCATTAGTTGCAAACCTTTGACGTTAGGCCAGTGAGGCCGGAATTATTCGCATGCATGTTTGCCCAGTCACTCTTGGCACTAGGCATTACACTTTCTGCTCACACCTTTGTATTGCACTTGCGTTTCATTAGGTTGTCGGCTGCATTGTATAAAAAACAGACTAATGCAATGGTCACTTCATTATTCTGTCTGTGGCGTTTGTAGAACCTTCCTTTCGTACTTGCTATTATTAGTATATCTGTGTCTTAGTTCAAAAAAGGCGTTGCTCCAATCTTGTGACTATAGAAGCGGGGAGTGTTTACCAAGGTGTATGTAAAACTAAGCTACTAGACCACTGGACTACTTTTACGGATTCTGGCTTGATGTAGAACCTGTAGGGGTTCTGCGATAATATAGGACCTACAGAGCCTCTTTTAAGGGGATAAAACTAGGGGTGGGGGCAAAAAATTTAAGGGGACTTATTGTTCTATGGTTTTATCTTCAGCGCTTTCTTTCACAGTGCGAGTGCAGTCTTGGCAAGTTCGTTCTTCTCTTAGTCTTTTTTGTCAGGGATAAATGCACAGCCAGTGGTGCAGAGCTGGAGAAATAACTAAGGGGCAACTCTACTTCAGTTGAGAATTTAATAAAGTTACACTGATGTTACAGCCGACTGTAAATGCGCCCAAAGTGTACAGTGCCCTAGAGGTGCTCCTAATATGGGGGGGTCTGGGGGCATGCTCCCCCAGAAAGTTTTTCAAAAAAACCTCAGGATTGGCCTAGATTTGCTTTTTGGCAGTTTTCTTCTGAGAGGACATTGTACTAGGGGGGGGGGGCAATTTCATCAAACTAGGTGGGCAATAATATGGACTAGGGGGGTATTATATCTATTGCTGTAGTTAGCGATAAGGCAACTTCTCAATTGGAGGTTAAGAGGGCGATTTGAAGTGTCTCTTGCAGTACTCAAGTGCCTGCCGAAATGCTTGGAACGCCCGATTGGTTTTTTAATACCACCCAACATCACCCCTTCCCCCTCTGCAAACTGCTTTCGCGGTAGGGGGATTGGGGTTTTTGATTCAATTAGTGTTGGCTAGAATTGCAGCTTCTTTTTTATGTGAAAAGCGTGAAAATATGGCGGATGTGAGGTGGTGATTCAAGTAATTCCAGCAGGCGTTTGAGTATCATGCGTCAGAAATGTTCTACAGACAGCCTCCTATCTTCTCCGCCCTTGAAGACTTCTCTTATCTGTGAATCTGAGGCATTTAATTTATTCGTCTGCCTTCCACACTTATCTTCTATAATCTGAAGTATTTCTTCAAATTATGTTCGTCGACTTCCCTTGGCTGGCCTAGCTGTTAGCAAGCGTGTTATGGTCTTGTTTTGATCATTTGTATAGCTTTATCTTTAGTGGGCAGAGTTTCTTAATGACACAATGTTGCGTGAAATAATCGTAGAAATGATGAATGATGACGTTTTCCTGGTCAGAGGAGGAGCAGGTTTCTTATCTTGAGTATAGTCTACATTTCTGTCTGCCTTCAAGGATTCTGCAGACGAAATCCTAACAAAA
This sequence comes from Chrysaora quinquecirrha, assembly GCA_014526335.1. Taxonomy (NCBI): domain Eukaryota; kingdom Metazoa; phylum Cnidaria; class Scyphozoa; order Semaeostomeae; family Pelagiidae; genus Chrysaora; species Chrysaora quinquecirrha. The sequence continues at coordinate 187,175 of JACTAT010000131.1, read as the reverse complement.
GGACCTAGGTAAAGGCCTCTTCCAGACGCTGCTTTGTTTCGCTAGATTCTTGAGCAGATTCCATCCTTGGACCCAGGCATAATAATCCACCACAGTAGTGCCCAACCTCGTCCCCAGGCCCCAATTCGAATTTCCTCGAATCTCAACTGTCAAATCGATTTTGGCCCTGGTACCGGCCACAAAATCTGCCAAGATGCTGGCAATTTTGGCCTAGGCATAAAAACAAGATGTAGATTCCGAAAGGAAATGCAAAGAATTTCATTGATAACTGTAGGGCAAGATACAATATCTCATGTAGTATCATTTTTTGGTTTTTATAGATGTGCTTGACATAGTTTTCGGCCTATTTTGGTGTGAAATTTTGAAGAAACTGTGACGTCACTTAAAATTTCTATTGTTTGAACAGCCAATCAAATTTTTGAATATACAAGGCCGATACCAGGGTCGAATATGGACAGCGGAGTTTCACATAGAGGCCTATTCACCCTGGGGACCAAGTTCAGTAGTACCTATCCACCGAAGTACGCAAAAATACCACCAAATCAAACATAATAAGCCACCACATCCAGCTAACAACCCACCACAGTAGTGCTTATCCACCAAAAATACCCTTCATAGTATGCAAAAAATACCACCACCGTAATGTGTATAGATTTTTGTTGCTTTGAAATGATGAATTCATTCTTATTGGACGTGACAGATGTCGATTGTGGATGGAAAAAGCACTGGCAATGCATTCATGTTTTGAGACTTTTTGAAGATATCTTTGGTGTAATAAAACATTTTGAGAGTATGTGAGGATTAACATGACGTTTTAATATTTTGGGATACTTTCCTTCTTACGCATTGCCCTTTCTGTTTCACATCTTATGCATTGCCATTGCACTGCATTAGGTCGCATTGTGTAAATAGACTTATGCTATAATTCTCTCTGTAGAGATTTGTATATCCTCCCTTTGGTACTTACTCTTTTTAATTATTGGGGGGGGGGGGAGGTCTAGCGTTGGTAAAAAAGGCATTGCTCTAATCTAATGACTATAGAAGTGGGAAATGTTTAATGAAGTGTACGAAAAACGAAGGAGCTAGACCACTAGACAAGACTTTCTTAAATTTATCCGCCTTGATGTAGCACCCATTTCTGTTTTTTCAGTGGCCTCTTTCAGTGCTTGCTGGATGTAGCAAATGATGTAGAATTGTCTTTTTTGATTTCATGATGAATTGTCTTTTTTCCTCCACCAGCTAAGCTCTTACGACAGAAGTTTTCCAGACTTCTGAACTCCTTTACAGAAACTGAAAACATGCACTTATTCATCCCAATCAGGTGAGCAATGTATTTCTTCTACTTATTTAATTTTGAAAAAGTTTGAAAGCATGCCAAGCTAGCAGCCTATTCAGAGGTTCGTATAAGTAAAGAGTAATTTTTTAAGACCCCTTTGACGCGAAACCGGTTCCTAATGGAACTGTTCCCAACCTAGTGCCAACCTAAAGATCTTTTCTTATTTTTATGCTCTTAATTCTACTCTTCGTTCTTTAATTAGGTGGCACTTGGCATCGCTGCTATCCCTGACAAGAGCATTTCTGTGCTCTCCCTCCCACTTTTCCATCCTCAGCGCTAAACAGGATTGCATTGTCAAGCATTTTTTTCTTCAGGGTTTTAACTCGAGGCTTGGCGTTGTTTCATGGTCCAAAAGTCTACCACTTGGTTAAACACACTACACGCACTAGTGATCTATACGCACTATACGCACTAATGTGAAGAATACGCACTACTGTGGTGGAGTTTCGCGTACACTGGTGGATTGTCGATCGTGTATATACAGTAACCTTTTGACACCATAATAAATGCCTAATTACCAATGCCACGTGGTAGCTATGTCAGTCTCTACGGGTATTATATAGTCCTTTCATACATATGAAGACTTCCCCAAGTCTATTTCTCAACATCTGCCTCCTAAGGTCCACCATTCCGTGAAAGAACAAAGGAGTGGTGAAACTTGGGAGGAGGACATTGAGAAAGACTCGGGGCAAGTTGCGATGATCTTTTAATTTCAATTATGTTAATTTATTATAATTCATTTTGTAGTATCAGCACCGTAATGCAGTGCAAGCTAGTTCAAATCTTTAAGCTTGTTGATTGGCTGCAAGTAAAGAGACCACATGGATAGCATTGCATAATTCCAGGTATGGCACATGCACAACATCTGTAGTTCAAAGTCAAATTTGACTTCTACGCAAATAAATTCACAGGACCTTCAACGGGTTATTTAAAGATCACTTTGAATAACCCGTTGGTCCTGTTATAGTTGGAATTGCATAATGCAGACTCATACTTCGCTATAGACAATCGCATTGTCAGAATATAGAATCGCTCTATTTTTGGACAACTACTAATTTAAAAAAGAAACATTCTCGCTATATTCGAGTAACTGGTTTGCAATAAAAGACAAATTTCTGTATTTCCTGTACTTTCTTTTTCATGTAATTCCTTGAATTCTTAGCTGGTGCAAATTTAATGCTATCACTGTGTTATATTCCGCAACAAACTGAACCTCCCATGTCTATCTGTTTTAGTAATTGTTCACTATTTTGAATGACAGGCTTGATGTCTTTATGCTGCCATGTATATCCACTGTGTTGCTCTGTCACTGAATGTTAGCTTGAAATTTCTCTACTAACCACTAGTTTCACTCGTATTGTCTACTGAAAGATATATCCATATATAATGGGAGGGGTCCTTTCTGCTTTTAGTTTGTCTACTCTCTTCTTGGAGGGCAAAAATCGCCATAGTTTTCTTGGGAAAACCCTCTGCCAGACTTGGATCTATAATTTCAAGAGCTGCAAGAAAATCGTGAGTTTTGTGCATTTTTTTTATTTATAGTCGGAATAAGGAGAGCTTTGGGGGCTTGAGGGTGTATTTTGGGATATCAAAATTTCCTTAATCCTGAACATTGCAGTCTTCGAAAACAATGTGGCTGATCAATTAGAAGTCTTAAAACAGCAAACTCCCAAGAACTTTTGTCGTTCGTATTTTTGAATCTGTGCTGTCAATTCTCGACGTTTGCTGCTTCTTACTTAGAAAGTTTAGAAGCAATCACAAGGTGCCATTTTTCGAGGGGTGCCCAAGGACTAACCGGGCGATGTTTGCGAAACCTTCAAAAAGCAGATGGTGCAAATCTCCAGCATACTTCTGCAAAAATTTGCAGTATAAAACATGATTATCCACTAAACAGTAGTAGTGCATGTCCTCTAAACTGTGCGCTAGTTGCACGACACCAGCCTTACGAACATGCCTGCTAACTCTTGTGTTGACTAGATAGATTGGCCATCAAGATTACAGTACTCGAGATCTTTGTAGGTGGTATTTTGAGTCAGAATAAGTACAACTGGTTTCCTAACATTAATCGTTGTGTTTTTTAGACAGGAAACTTTGCTAATCCACTGAGAACATGTTCTGTTAAGTTTTTATTTCTGAATATTATATTCGTGAGAATATATATCCGGATTAACATGGAAAATTAATCGCCATATTGAGTCATCATTTGTAAGCCTGGGTCAACATTTTCTTCATTTGGAAACATTTTAAAGTAATGGGAATACCCTATAAACCCCACCCCATCCCCTTACTCAATGGTGCTGTAGTACGAACGGGCTAAACAACAGATAACTTCATGATTTCAGATTTTAGATTTTTATTCGAAATCACATAGTTAATATGCATACTTTAAGCCTGGATTTTGCTCAGATTTTAAGAATGTAGCAAGGACAAGCCCAAGCTGGCCTTTTTTAAGCCCTAAGAATATTAGCTTAATATGAAGTAAGACAGTCAGACTGAATCTTTGACTTAATGAAAAAAGCAAGCAACAAAGAAATAGACAAGCATGCTGCATTTTAACACAAATCTTGTACCATTCCACACATTCACTGGAAAATATTACTGTCTGAGTAACCGAGGAATTAAGAACAGATTAAGAACTGGTTCTTATGAAAAAAAAAGAGTGTACTTGAGGAACTAACAGAACAACGAGCAGATAATTATGTAAGCAACAACAACAGTAACAGAAAATGTAACAGATACAGAAAACTAGTTAACAACTACAGATCTAAGGGACTTGCATGTAAATGTAACGTATGTCTTCTTACATGTTGAGATCTTTCTATAATTCACCCCCGGGTAATGTCTGTGTAGTACTGTGGAGGGTGTGTAGTACAGCAGCGAATATGGAGTACAGTGGAAGGATATCATCAGTTATCACAGTTATCACGGTTGCCAGAATTACTTAGCACACATGATGTTTTTAGCCTTTCTACTTGGCAACGCTCGTTGAGTCGACCCATGGAGGTACTCATTAACTTTCAATACGGGGGGGTCTATGCCAATATTTGGGGTCCGAAATCTTAAGCGTATTCAATATTTGGGGTCTGTGAATTATAACATGGACAAAAATTCAATATTTGGGGTCCACAAATCTGCCAACTGCCAAGAGCTTATAAATTGTAAATTGTCATGAAACTAATGGCTAAACCCGAGAAAACATTTTAGGTGTCCAAAAACAGATAGCAATATTTGGGGTCTCAAAAACAATAAACTCAATATTTGGGGGGCTGCAAAGAAATAGTGTCATGGACCCCCCGTATTGAAAGTTAATGAGTACCCCCTGGGTGAGTCGACCCCTCCTTCCCACGAAAGCTGTTGTTTTGTAATGTAAAAAATGCTTTAGGATGATCTGAATGTTCATTTTTGTCAGAAACGTTCTATCATTCAACAAAAAGTTATTATTTACAGAGGGGGAGGGGAGATGTTGTGTGGAGTAGAAAAACCATTCTGGCCCTCCAAGCATTTTGGCAGGCATTGTAGACTCTAATAATTTTCTCCTCCCCCTCTGTTAGTGATTCTGGAATACAGGGAAAAGGTATCAACCCAGGTAATTGTATGTGAAGTACAGTGGAGGGTATGCAGTACAGTGGGGGATATTCAGTAAAGTGGAGGGATATCACGGTACATTGGAGGGATATCATCAGTGCGGTGGAGGGTTTTCAGTACTGACTGTACTGTACAGTATTGAATTGTACTGACGATATCCCTCCACAGAACTGAATATCCTCCACTGTACTGATGATATCATTCACTGAATATCCTTCACGGTACTGCACACCCTCCACTGTACTGCACATTCATTACCCGGACTTGGTATGGTGTTCCTCAACTTGCGACCTTATACTACACTGGTTTTGACAGTCTTAAAAGGTTAAGTAGTAAAGTAATGGACGCGGAAACCAACATTAGGTTCTAAAAAGCAGATTTGGCCATCATAGGATATAATGTAATGCTCTAAAATAAGCTACACTTGCCCCGTTTAGTTATTCTCCCAGGCTTTCGCTATTATCATATTAATAGTTGCTAAAAGACCTACCTGGTTTTGGAGTATATTTCATGGTGCAAATAGCTTACAAATGTGGTGCAACAATCATCTGTTATAGCCCTTCTGGTTGTTAACCATATAAGTGTTTTATTAGCTGATAAATGAAGGACCTTTGCTTTTCGTTCAAGGTGGTCCTGACCAGAGCTGAATTTTTTATTTTACCGGTTCATCACATCGCTCTATTGCTATTTTAAACCGGATCCGGCGAAAACCTTCTTACGCTATGTGTACTCTACGTGTAGTACGGATTGAGAGATTCAAAATTTTTGTGCGACTCACTTTTTTTTAATAACCAACTGGACTTTTATCCAGCCCTCAAAGTTGCTTAAAAGTTGCTTAAAAGTTGCTTTACTTTTTTGTACCAAACAACCACCCCTGACTTCGCTGGTCAAAATCATCTTCTGTTAGGCCTACGACATGGCGTTTGGGAGAGAGTAAGTGGAAACACGTTTGCTAAAGAACTTAAACATGCAAATCATAAGAACAAATAATTTCCTAACAACAAGAAAGCGTATAAGCTTGGTTGTTTGACTTCTTAGTTGCTTACAGTAATTCAGTCGAGCCCTCAAGTTGCTTAATGTTAAGGTCAGTTCAGCCCTAGTTGCTTATTGAGCGGTTGCTTATTAAAAAAAAGTGTATGGATGGAGAGATTCAAAATTTTTTAAGCATATTTCGCTAACGTATCAATGTATGGGATCCTCAACAGTGACTGTTCTTACTATAACTGGAGGACCACTTATGTACCTATACAAAATAGGTCGACAGATACTCACTCATATTGATTTGGGGTGTACGTATTAGCCCTTTGCCCCTTTAAGTTTTGGTAACTTTCTGACGGATTTCATTACCTCCGGTTACTTTTGATGGGGATGAGACAAACTATCAAGACTGAACTTGGGGGGGTTAGGTGGGGCGATCTAAATGTGACTTTTCAGTGTTGTCTCAAAATTTTGTCTATGATTGTAGATTAGAATGGGGTAACAAAGCAATACAAATCTAATTACAAGAAAACTTATCTAACAGAGTACATTGAAATAAAATAAATCTAAGGGGGAGGGCCGAGCAGGCGAGGCGGTAAAAACAATATAGCGAGAGCGACTACAATGTATAGAGGTTAGGTTAGGGCGAAATATTTGCTGCTCCAAGAGAGGCAGATATGGACAAGTAACTTGGTAGCTTTAGCTTTAGTGTCCAAAAAGCATGTCACTACCTGTGTGTTTAAAAATTCATTTACATTGCTGTTGTCACGACGGCAAAAAGGCGTTGCTTAGCGACAAATTAATAACCCCGTAACAATTTAAGGCGAGCTATCTTCATTTGTCACAGAGATAGATATTGTAACCTACTTGTATACACATACACGTTACGTCCCATTAGGGTATTCGGGATATGGTTTATTGGAAGAAAAAATAAAAGGTTTATGGCATATAATTCTATAACCTCTATAAAAATAAAGGGTATATGTGATACTTTTTGGAATTTAGGGATAAAGGATATATATCTTAAGAAAAGATAGAGGTTGAGGGATATTTTTGGAAAGATTATTTGGAATATGAAATATTTGTCCCCTCCCCCCCCCCCCCCCCTCACAGGGTAACAAGACCTCACAAGTTAGTTACTGTTGTGCTCCCTAACAGTTATTTGTTACTTTGTTTAGACGCTTACCTTCAATCAACCTCGTCCCCAGGCTCCAAATCGAATTTCCTCGAATCTCAACCGTCAAATCGATTTTGGCCCTTGTACCGGCCACAAAATCTGCCAAAATACTGGCAATTTTGGCCTAGGCATAAAAACAAGATGTAGTTTCCGAAAGCAGATGTTCTTAGAAAGGAAATGCAAAGAATTTCATTGATAACTGTAAGGCAAGATACAATATCTCATGTAGCATCATTTGTTGGTTTTTATACATGTTTTTCGCATAGATTTCGGCCTATTTTGGTGTGAAATTTTGAAGAAACTGTGACGTCACTTAAGATTTCTATTGCTTGAACAGCCAATCGAATTGCGAATAGACAAGGCTGATACCAGGGTCGAATATGGACAGCGGAGTTTCACACAGATGCCTATTCACCCTGGGGACGAGGTTGACCTTCCATTAGACTTATTACCTTTCTCCCACTCTTTCCAAACAGCTTCTAACATCTACGACAACATACAGCTGTTTCCTCAGTAGTTGGAAGGGGGTGGTGGAGTGTGGAGGAGCGTGGACTACGACGAATGTAGTAAGTCTAACCTTCCATTACCAATCTTTGAAACTCTTAGTTGCTGTGAGGCGAAATTTAAACAGCAATCCTTCTGAGAAAAAGATTGAAAATCCTAGTCATTAACGTGAAAACATTCCGCATCGAATACAGATGCCTGTACAATACCTTTGAAAGTAATCACCGTCGACTAAGACTCACGCCGCTAACTGTCTTGTCCTAAATACACTAATTATGTAAGCAGGGGTGGATGTAATTTAGAATTCCAAACAGAGTGGAATTCGCATCTAAAATGTACCGCTGAAATGCTGACAAGTTTTTACTTTTATGCTTTTAAGAATAAATAATATAGTGAATTCTATCTTGATAAGAACATAAACCTAGTACCATTTTTTACACAAACCTAGTACCTCACCTAGTACCACTCCAGACATTCACTGAAAATAAAGATGTCTTTAACCAAGTAAAGGAATTAAGAACAGATTAAGAACATTTCAGGTTCAGAAAAGGCAAAAACTTAAGAACAGCCAGTCTCGATCAAAATTTCCTGGTTCTCATAAGTCTCGATCAAAATTTCCTGGTTCTTATGAAAACAAGTGTGACGTGTGGTATTGTGTAGTGTACACTTTTTTTTATAAACAACTTGACTTTCTTCCAGTCCTCAAATTTGCTTAAAATTTTAGACATTTCAGCCCTCAAAGTTGCTTTAACGTTGCTTAACATTTTTTCTACCTACTAACCACCCCTGACTTCGCGGGTCAAAATCGTCATCTGTTAGGCCTACAACGTGACTTTTGGGAGACAGTAAGTGAAAAAACGTTAGCTAACGAACTTCAAAATGCAAAACATAAGAACGAAGAACAATTTCCTAACACAAGAAAGAGAATAAGCTTGGTTGTTTGACTTCTTAGTTGCTTACCGTAATTCAATTGAGCCCTCAAGTTGCTAAAGGTTAAGGTCAGTTCAGCCCTAGTTGCTTATTGAGCGGTTCCTTATTAAAAAAAGTGTAATATCCAAGAATGAAGTATACCAGAGCATGGCATAGTGCATATTTGTACGAAACCCAACCTGCTTGTTTTGCATGGCAGAGTGTTTACGCTACAGATCTTTACTAGAACAGAGCCTATTGATGAACCCAAAGTAACGCCTCCCATGTGTTCAGGAGTGGGTCATTTTGTTGCAATTAGATATTGCCAGTGACGTATATATAATTAAGCGCATCTTATTGCGTATGCCTTTGATTCTATTTTTGGATAAGGAATTTCTTTTTCGGGCGCTCTTTTGCTCTAAATATGGCTAAATGACTAATTCTGTTCTTGATTTATGGTCCTAGTTTTATAGCCCTAATTATTACAAATTTGCATGCTAGACCCTTTGCATAATAGTAAGACAGAATTTTGAACAAGATATGTAATGCTTTTATTTGAGATGTGAGTGCGTGGTTGAAATGATTTCAATGCAATTTTTGCAGAGAAGACCTTGTTGAGTTGTAGATAGCATGGTTATACTGAATATATATAGAAGCGGTTTCTGCTCGAACTAAAATGCCAATTTCCTATAAGTAACCTGTCTTAGCTTCACTGCCATATATACTCGAAATCGGGGAACGACGACCTTGTTGAGTTGTAGATAGCATGATTATACTGAATATATATATATATATATATAGAAGCGGTTTCTGCTCGAACTAAAATGCCAATTTCCTATAAGTAACCTGTCTTAGCTTCACTACCATATATACTCGAAATCGGGGAACGTGCCCCAAAGATTTGAAATAAAACAACGTGAACCATTTCTTATGCAAAGTGCCCCTTTTCTCAATGTTTCCCTTGGTTAAAGTGCCCCTAAGAATCGAAGTGACCCTCCCTGTTTAAAATGTGGCCGACCCGACATTCCCGTTCACTACAAAGGCTTGATGATGAGCTGCAATGCAGCAGTTGTTTAAAACTACTGTTGGGACGGCATTCTCATCTCTCCTGCTAATTACTCTAAGGCCCTCTTAGTAACTAACAAAAAATGCTTAGTAACTAACAAAAAATGCTAAGAAATGCGTAGGAAATGTTTTCCTGACGTTTGAAACACTGAAAAGAGCTAATTTCCACATCGACTTTGTTGACCGCATACAGCTTAAACATGCACTAATTATTGCCAATTTAAGATATGTAATTGCGTTACTATAAAAGAAACTGCGGCGAGTTAATGGCATTTGGAACAAGTCTGATTTTAAAGTGCTTTTGTGCGTGTGAGAGCTGTACTGGTTCGATACATATTTGCTATGACTATCAACTGTCAAATGAAAAATAATCATCAGTCCGTTCTGTATATTACATTCCAAGCACCTAAACTAATTGACACAGAATACAAAACAGCCCTTGTAGTTTTTATTACAGTCAGCCGACCATCCCAGACATTTTTAACGATTTTGGCAAGGTCGTTTTGCATGAGGCACACAAGTTTTACCACACACACAAACCGTACCGTATGCTCTGGAGCTGTTGCTATATGCTTATTGCTCAGACTATTAATAGGATTTCTGTTGATTGAATGCGAGGACGAAATTATTCTTAGAGTTTGACCTGTGATTAATACGTCACGCAGCCAGATCAGTATGTACTTGTTAAGTCTAGACCAAGGCATTAAGAGCGTATAGTTGGAAACGTTCATCGTAGAGCTAGCAGTTCATTTGATGAAGACCACATTATAACTACAGAATTTGTGTATTTCTGCAGAACTTCGAGAACCAACATATTACATGAGCAAACGTTATGAACAGGAAAAAGGTTAGTCTTGGTTTTGTATATTTTTGCAATTATTTTGTTATTACATAATTGTACTGTATGTACCCTAAGCTGTAAACAGACAAGATCAGAAGTTATCTGACTTCACGTTTAATTTGTACACAAAGCCTAGGCTTATCACTTTGTTGGTGCAAACTAACAAAGATTCTTAGATATTTTGTTGATTTTATTATTGTAAGGATTCCAAGATTCCAGCCATAAGACCTCTGAAACACATACAAACGCTATATACGTGCAATTACTTCGTTTCAGTGAAGTGCCGATAGTTACATAATATTTTGTTGATTATATGTATGGACATGAAAACCCTGTTTCGCCACTTCAGGTTTCTAGCATTCAGACCTCTGTATCCGTGTGACATAGCAAACGTTTCAGGCATTAAAAACGCAGCCTAAACTTCATTTGTTGCCATATTACTGCAGTTGGCTCACAATGATAAGTCCTGATGATGAATCATAATTTCAACTTGAACTTACCGGCGTTTCAAAAAGCAAAAACAAAAACACTATCATCCCTCGGAGCAATTACGAGAATTAACAACAGTACCCTTTCTTGCGGTGTGTTTGTAGCATTGAGAGGCTAATGCAATAACGTCTTAATGATCAGTGCCTTACAAACAGCGCGCTCCAAATATTGCTGACCAAGCCAAAAGCAAATTTCGTATCTTTCTGAATTAATATCCTTGTAAACACTAAAAATTTATGTGGTCAAATCCAACGCTTTGTTACGTTACGGCGATCGAGACTCGAAAATCTGAAAAATGGGGAGAATTTATTAGGATGATAAACTTTATCCACTTAGTCAGTGATCATCTTCTTGTTAAAGTATTTAACTTGTATATAGCTTCTTCGTTGATCTATGCTCAGTGTCATTATGTTTTTTTATCCTTCTCACGAGGATGACACCCTGCATACTTTGAATGAATGTCTAGATAAATCAACCTAGTTTTCTTCGACAAACGCCGACATGACGAGGCTAAATTGCTTAAGCCTGGTTTCTGTAGGATCTTCCAGTACACCCTTTTTAAAAAGAACCACTTTCTAAGGAACCTACATGCAGAAGGCCCGAAAATTTAAAGAACTTATAATACCAAAGAGAAAATCATTAAGGAACTTTTGAATGTTGAATGCTTTTATCACTGCAAATAACCAAGAATTAGAAAGCCGGTTCCATTCATTTGCAGTCGAAAATCGCATAAATTGTACGTTACACATGTATCAAATGTTTCCTTGAGTTTGATTGGCCATGTTGCAAAACATTTTTCGTCAAATAATTTTGCTTACATCAACCAAAAAATGTTTTTGAACTATTTCAACTGTTGTTTTTGACTTATTAAAACAATATGCAACAAATTGAGCTTATTTTTGCCTGTCGTGTTTTATGACGTTGCGAAACATTCAGATATTGTTTCAAGCATTGCTGGTAAAGAGAATTTCAAATTTTTGACTAGAAATGCTTTGATCGTTAAGCCAGGGCCTCAAAGTATATTTGCAACATTTGAATACACTCTTTTTTATAAGAACAATTTTATAAGAACACGAGCCAGAATTTTGCCCAGATTTTAAGAACAAGCCGAGGCTGGGCGTTTTCATAAGCCCTGAGAATATCAGCCAAATATGAAAGTACGACAGTCAGACAACGTAAAAAGCAAGCAAACAATGAAATGGACAAGCATGCTTCATTTTTACACAACCCTATTACCACTAAAGACATTCACTGACAAATTCTAGATGTCTCAGTAACCAAAGAATTAAGAACAGATTAAGAACATTTCAGGCTCAAAAAAGGCAAAAACTTAAGAACAGCCAGCCTGAATCAAAATTTCCTGGTTCTTATAAAAAAAAGAGTGTAGCAATGTTTGCTGCCACTTGCGTAAAACTGAGAAGTACAATGTTAAGTGCAGGAAATTTGTATCTGCACATCACTACTCTGAAATGTGAAATACGTCTGCGAAAGGATATTACATAACAGTTTTCTCTTGAGTGGGAAACATTCGACACTTGAGCATGTTTACACCATTTTGCTACCCACTCCCAAGTAGGAACTGTAAGGACAGTTGAGACACGTCAATTTATGCAGATGAAGCCTTTCGTACTACACTCTTTTTCTTTATAAGAACAATTTTATAAGAACACGAGCCTGGATTTTGCCCAGATTTTAAGAACAAAATAAGAACAAGCTGAGGCTGGGCGTTTTCATAAGCCCTGAGAATATCAGCTAAATATGAAAGTACGACAGTCAGACAAGTAAAAAGCAAGCAAACAATGAAATGGACAAGCATGCTCCATTTTTACACAACCCTATTACCAATAAAGACATTCACTGACAAAATCTAGATGTCCTAGTAACCAAGGAATTAAGAACAGATTAAGAACATTTTAGGCTCAAAAAGGCAAAAACTTAAGAACAGCCAGCCTCAATCAAAATTTCCTGGTTCTTATAAAAAAAGAGTGTATATCAAGGTCTGGTTTTTCAGAAATGGTTTTGCATTTTGAGTTCAAATAAACACCTGATAGGCCGCCATTATTCTTACACTTTTCCGTTGTTGTGCGCATTGTATGGTGATAAATTACGCTTACTGTTTTCTAGTCCCCAGCTCTCAAGCTGACCTGCTTTCGTCTCGTTTCATTTGGGAAATTTGATACTGTACAGATGTTTCTAACGTTAAGTTCAAGTTCAACTGCGCAATGTTTATATTTACCACTCTCTCTCAATCATAAGTAATTACAGTTGACATCCGCTATCTCGACTGCCCGCTATCTCGAACATTCGCTATCTCGAACGATTTTCCATTTCCCCTCGTTTTGGTATAAGGGTTTGTATAGAAAAAATCATCCGCTATCTCGAACCCCGTTATCTCGAACATTCGCTATCTCGAACCATTTTTCATTTTCCATGGAGGAAAACCTGCTCTTTAACTCGAACTTTTCCAAATTTTCTGCTGAACTGGATAAAGAGACAGGCTGAAAATATGTATAAGTTCGCCTAGCGGAGCGGGAATGGCAGCAGCTAAGTGATATGCTGCCCATGTATACAACAGATGAAGCTGTTCTCTTTCGAGGTGTGCTGCATCGCCATCATCTCAATTTCATCAATAGTAGGGATGAAAGCAGATGAGCTTTGACTCCTGTGTAAAAATACCAAACTTGTTTGATGAAATTTGGGATCAGTAACCCTGCATGTTAATAGGGGTTCCTTTTCTGACTTAAAACTATAATTTTTTATATTTATATGGGGCATCCATTATTTCGAACAAACATTCGCTATCTCGAACAAATTCCTGTTTCCCTTGAGAGTTCGAGATAGCGGATGCCAACTGTATAGCTACTCTATGTAACATATTTTGGACGATATTTCAGACCAATCGCTGTCGTGTCTTGGGTTTTACCGTGAGCTCAAAAACTTTACGCGCAGAAAAATATCGGAAGATAATCAAAAGCTCTTCTAGAAGAAATTTGCGTTTTTTAGCTTTCTTTTCAAGTTTTAATCTAGTTTACGTATTATGTTGTTTGATATAGAGGTAATAATTAATCAGTTCCTTTACACTTTACTCCTGTACACGCTTTTTTTTTATAAGGAACCACTTTATAAGGAACCTACATGTAGAAGGCCCGAAAATTTAAAGAACTTATACTACTAAAGAGAAAATCATTAAGGAACTTTTCAATGTTTTTATGCTTTCATCACTCGAATAATCAAGAATTAGAAAGCCGGTACCATTCATTTGCAGTCGAAATCCACACAAATTGTACGTTAAGCATGTATCAAATGTTTCCTTGACTAGTCCCGAGCTTTGCTCACATGCAAGTGCCTCTCTATTATTGTTATGACCACTGTATGTGCAGTTAAAATTAAGGAACTATTAAGGAACTTTTGAACTACGATTGCCTCAAAAGAGGTCCAAAAATAAGGAACTTTAAGAACTAGGCCTTGAGGTAGGTTCCTTATAAAAAAAAGCGTGTAATAGCAAGTTTTAATTAAGAAGATGACGCTGACGACGATGGTAATGATTGTTATTATTTCCATTACTGTTATGAGTGTGAGTATCATAATAATTACTGTATAACTATGGTTGTGAGGATGTTGTTGGTCATGATTGTTTGGTGATCATAAGAGTGACGATGAAGGTGATTGTGATTTTGATTATGATTATGATTATAATAATAATGTTGTTGATGATCATAATGATGATGATAGTGATACTGATAATAATGATGCTGATAATGATAAATGGTGATGATGATGTTAATGATAATGATGATGATGATAATTATGATGATAATTATGATGATGATGGTGATGATGATGATGATAATTACAGTATGATGTAATCTTTGACGATAAAATGTCAATTTTTGCGCGAATTTAGCGAAAACGAGGCTATCCAAATTTACAAAACGGGTGTCCTTTTACTTTGGGTTGGGTAGTTTAATTTTGTTTTTCTTTTGTTTTCTCGTTCTTTTTATGTGCGTTTTTATGTTAGACACTTGAAATTAATGCAGATGAAATCAGATAATAACTTTTTGCGGGATATTTCTGTTTCTAACGTTGTGTGCTCTGAGGCTGCGTCATTCCAGGAAAATGATTGCGTACATGAGTGGATTAATTAGCTCATTAATTAGATTACAAATCAGTTAGATTAGTTTTATGATGTTTAATTTTAAAGACCGCTAAAGTTAATGTAGTCACGGAAAATGTTTTCAACGGAGACCACCCAGATAAATGCGTAGCTCTGTGAGCACTACTGTAGGGCCGTACAGTGTGGCATATGTAAGCGGCAGGCTCGTCCAAAGGGTTAATACAATCTCGTGTGGATCTCATGTAAAAACACGCTGTTCTTGTCCAAATCTAACCCAACTATCCATTAGGTACAGACCTTTGATGGCTGCCCAACTATCTATTAGGTATAGACTTTGATGGCTGCCAAAAACTCAGTGATATCGGAATGTCTTCAAGGTATCACACCAAATAGCCAAGAACGAATGAAATAGACATGGTTATATCTTTTATGAAAATTATTAACGAGTTACGCGTATAAGTCGAAATACTCTTGAAGTGCTCTGAACGTCTTAGAAGTGAACCGAGACCTTGTAGCAAGGCCCAAATCGGTTGACGGTTGAGTAGTTTTGGCTTCAAACGTCGTCATGTTAGGACAATATCACCCCGTGTAACGTGTGTGCAGTACCGTGGGGGATGCGCAGTACCGTGGGGGATGTTCAGTACATGTGGGGAGGCATCCCTGAGTACCGTGGGGGATGTTCAGTACCGTGGGGAGGCATCCTGAGTACCGTGGGGCGACATCTTGAGTACCGTGGGGGATGTTCAGTACCGTGGGGGGATACCATGATTTCTGTGGGGAGGCATCATGAGTACCGTGGGGGATGTTCAGTACCGTGGGGAGGCATCCGTGAGTACCGTGGCGGATATTCAGTACCGTGGGGGGATACCTTGAGTACCGTGGGGGATGTTCAGTACCGTGGGGAGGCATCTTGAGTACCGTGGAGGGATATCATGATGTCTGTGGGGAGGCATCATGAGTACCGTGGGGGATGTTCAGTACCGTGGGGGGATATCATGAGTACAGTGGGGAGGCATCTCTGAGTACCGTGGGGGTTGCTCAGTACCGTGGGGAGGCATCATGAGTACCGTGGGGGATGTTCAGTACCGTGGGGAGGCATCTTTGAGTACCGTGGCGGATGTTCAGTACGGTGGGGTTGATCAACTGTAATCAATCTTCGAATCACTTTTTCCGTTGTTATTTTTATAACTTATCGTGCGGGATTAGTACATCGTTTCAGTCAACACAACGGAAAACCAGACTACTATGAATGTCAAGTTCACAAGAATCCTTGGGATAATAATAGAAAAAAATAAAGGGAAGATACACGTATTTTTTTATAAGAAACTCTTTATAAGAAACCCAGACTCTCGAATGGCCAAAGCGTTAAGAAACTCCAGTAGTGGAATTTTGTAGCGTAGGAACCTTTTCACCTCAAACAGAGAAAATTTTCTTTATTTTCCGTGTTTTCTCTACGATAAAGCATTTCTGTGACAAGAAGACAAAAAGGAACCCATATGCATGCAAACACGATCGATAAATGGGTTTGGAACATCATTAAGATACAATAGAATAACTATGTTGCCAAATATGGATATTTAAGAAACTCGTAAGAAACTTTCAGTACTCAAAATCTGAAAATTTTAAGAAACTTTTAGTACTGGATCAATTTTTTAGTTTCTTATAAAAAATACGTGTATATTAAAAACATAGCGGGTTAAGCTTGTCATTTCTTAGTGAATCGAACGGAAAATCAGTCCAAAATAACTGTCAAATTCACAAGAGTACTTTGCGTGAGATAATTCGAGCTATTTTAAAATGAGTTGCGGGTATAGGAAAACGTGGCCCCTTTCATCAACTCTTGTCAAATTGTTACAGTAATTTGTAGGAAGTCAGCAATTCTTTTTATTTGGTCCGTCGTCCACACCGACCTGTTTCGTATGTTGCAAGAAGGTATCAAATGCTGAGCACGGGCTGCCTGCCCTTCTAGGAGCATGCTGCAAAAATTTTTATTACAGCTCATCCATCGAGATCTTAATTCATTCTCTGATTTGGTCAGTACAACACACTTTTGTAAGGAACAGTTGTCCTAAACAGGTTCTAGAATTTAGAAATATCAACTACAGAACAAAACTTCGCTGTGTTGTGAAATACATCAGATTATCTCACGCAATTGTGAACTTGACATTCATAGTAGTCTGCTTTCCCGTTGTGTTGACTAAGAAACGATGTACTAATCCCGCACGATAAGTTATAAAAATAACAACGGAAAAAGTGATTCGAAGATTGATTACAGCTGATCAACCCCACCGTACTGAACATCCGCCACGGTACTCAGAGATGCCTCCCACGGTACTGAACATCCCCACGGTACTCATGATGCCTCCCACGGTACTGAGCAACCCCACGGTACTCAGAGATGCCTCCCACTGTACTCATGATATCCCCACGGTACTGAACATCCCCACGGTACTCATGATGCCTCCCCACAGACATCATGATATCCCTCCACGGTACTCAAGATGCCTCCCCACGGTACTGAAAATCCCCCACGGTACTCAAGGTATCCCCCACGGTACTGAATATCCGCCACGGTACTCACGGATGCCTCCCCACAGACATCATGATATCCCCCCACTGTACTCAAGATGCCTCCCCACGGTACTGAACATCCCCACGGTACTCATGATGCCTCCCCACAGAAATCATGGTATCCCCCCACGGTACTGAACATCCCCCACGGTACTCAAGATGTCGCCCCACGGTACTCAGGATGCCTCCCCACGGTACTGAACATCCCCCACGGTACTCAGGGATGCCTCCCCACATGTACTGAACATCCCCCACGGTACTGCGCATCCCCCACGGTACTGCACACACGTTACACGGGGTGAATATTTTGCGCGGGTGTGAAGGGGGTCTGGTAGTTAATCTACGATTTTTATAGCGAATTTAGGCCATATACCGCTTTCCCTATCCGAAATAGCGTGAAAGCTGTAGCTTTTAGACCGTTTTATTTACGGTTAATGTTTTTGGTCGAACTCACCAATTTGGATCACGCTTTCCGCAAACAGCAACAACAAGAACAACTACAATCCAATTTCTGTTTCTGCTACAGAGAGGTTTCAGAGGATAACTCAAGGGAGGTTAACTAGGACCCATGAATACATAGTGTATTTTCATTCATACAGATTTTGTAATTTGTTGTTGTTGCTGTTGTTAGTGTTGTTGTCGTTGTTCCTGCTAATTTTTTCCCGAACGTGGAATCGATGTCGTCTCATGACATTGCGAAGAAAACTAGATAGCCAGTTAGCCATTCAAATGAGAATTCTTATTTATATACAACTTAGAACGTAGTAAATTTCATCCTTTTATGAATGAATATATTTAACTTAGACCAAGTCACATGCGTTTCATTCACGAATGTTTTGAAGCTCGACTGAAGCTTATACCCAAATCAGACCAACTTCTGTTTTGGAATATCTGGCATTTTTCCCATTCGCAACTATAGTTTTTTCCTGCAAAGTCATAACAGAACGAAATCAGCTGTTCCTTAAACCACTGGAAATATTACGACTCGAATAACATTTTCTTAAATTTTGAAGCACACTAGTAATAAGAAAAAACCTTTTTGTAGTGCATTTAGCAGGCCCCATTAGGGTATCAGTGGCATGTGATATTTCTAGGAAGAAATTTTGAGAAATTCTGGGATAAAAGGGCGAAGATATACAAGGGATCAAGAATATTTTTAAAAAAATTATAGGGGATATAGAATATTCCAACACCCCTTATAGACCCTCTTTTCGGATAGAAGGCCTGAATTCTTGGGCAAAGGACCTGAGTGTCGTAGCTAACTGCTCCTGTTAACCAAGACTTACTAAAGAATACAATTCCCCCCGTGACAACAGGATGTATTTTTGTGGGATAGGTGGGATAAAAAATACAATTGATACGCTCGTTAAGTTTGCTTACGCGATCATCAAGGGTACAGACGTACGCTGTTCTGTTGAAGATACGCCATATAGTTAATCTATCAGCCTATTAGCAAAACCCTTGTTGTTCTTACTTTATTCGTTAAGCCATTCAAACACCTGAGTTAAAGCGTTGCATTTAAATCGAGATAAGAGTCAACCTCATAACACCAACCAAGGCCCGTTCTCATATTCAAGCATAATAACAGGGGATTTTGAACGAAACAGTTATATCTATGACATATGGTTGCAATGTGTTTTAAGACAGTTGAGATGATATGTGGTATTCTCACTCGTTCTGTGCTTTCACTTATAATACAACAAATATTCAAACGGGAATGACGTGATGTGGGCCTAGGCTTAACTCGTGAATCGTTACATGCTTTAGGCTTGTAGGCCAATGTATATAAGGCCCTGGGCAAATGAACTGAGCATATCACTGAACTTCAATGTTTGACAATGTTCAGTGAAATGTTCAGTTCATTAGCCAAGGGCCTAACACAACACATAACAGAACCTTTGCATTAAACTGAGTACTTAGACTCGTTACATACATAAGTCCCGCTCTTTGCAATTAGTAACCGCAGCCAACAACAACAACCATTTAAATGAAAAAATTGAATTGCATGGCCTAATGCTCAGAGTAGTTCGGACGCAACCTCGTCCCCAGGGTGAATAGGCCTCTACGTGAATCTCCGCTGTCCTTATTCGACCCTGGTATCGGCCTTGCCTTTTCGCAATTTGATTGGCTGTTCAAACAACAGAAATTTTAAGTGACGTCAAAGTATCTTCAAAATTTCACACCAAAATAGGCCGAAAATTATGTAAAAAACACCTATAAAAACCAAAAAACGATGCTACATGAGATATTTTATCTTGCCTTACAGTTATCAATGAAATTCTTCGCATTTCCTTTCTAAGAACATCTGCTTTCAGAATCTTCTTCATGTTTTTATGCCTAGGCCAAATTTGCCAGTATTTTGGCAGATTTTGTGGCCGGTAGCAGGGCCAAAATCGATTTGACGGTTGAGATTCGAGGAAATTCGATTTGGGGCCTGGGGACGAGGTTGGTTTGGACGACCTATCTATCAGATTGGCCTGAGGAGCGAAAAATACGCCTCGTGTTTTATCTCTTCTGAGTACTTAGGCGGTCATTCGGTTCAATTTCGCTTGAAAGTGGTTGTTGTTGTTGTTTTGGTTGCTGTTGCTGTTTTTCCTGAAGGTTGTTAAATCTGAGAAAAGTGGTGCAGTGTTGTGTTTGCCTTCAGCAAGCTATCTTTTGAGCACTGAGCATAGATAGAACCATAGCCATAGACCATAAACATATTTAGCTACTGTACATTTTAGCACGTGGAAGAATGCTTAGATTACTAAAATAACTTTGATATTGTGTTGGTAATTTGTCATTTTGGTCTACTTAACATTTTTAAAAATTGTTGTCACTGAAATATTGTTGAAAGTATTCTTTTTACACGATTTGCCAATTAACGCAAGCGCACTGAAATAGAAATAATTACCGTCCATTTAACTGTAGATGACGGGAATGGAAAATGAGGGGAATTTTCAATTGCGGGAGAACCGTTGTTGTGGTTGTTGTTGTAGTTGTTGTTGTCATTGTTGTTGTTTTTGTTGTTGTTGTTGTTTTATTCTTGTTATTGTTGTTGTTGTTGTTTTTGTCATTTTAGTTGTTTTTATTATTGTTGTTGTTGCTGTTGTAGTTGTTGTTGTTGTTGTTTTTATTCTTGTTATTTTTTTTGTTTTTGTCGTTGTAGTTGTTTTTATTATTGTTGTTGTTATTATTATTGTTGTTGTTGTTGTTTCAGTTAAGAATAAAAGGGCACGGTATCAGCTACATACAAATGTGAATTGTGAAAAGGCCTTCAAAATGATAATCAAAATGATAAACAAAATGATATCAAACAGCAACAATCGCCATCCTTTGCAAGAACACGGGGCTATTTCTGATCAAACTGTGTTATTTGCACAATATCTTCATTGCTACATTTGTACAACATTTTATTTTAATGACATGATACTAATCTTCGTTTCCTGAAGGTCGTATTCCTATTTGCCATATTTTACAACAAAAACGGAAAAGCTGTAATACTTGGATTCAGGATTTGATTGATTAAAAATGGCGCCAAGCTATCGTAAGAGAAACAACGATTGCAGTTCCCGGATGAAGAGGTGTTTGGTAAAATGTTGTTTACCCAAATAAACTTTGTTACGGATGCATTTGTAGTTTAATATTGATCAAAACATCCTTTACATTGTCATAAGTCTTGTCAAACACAGGAGGAGCTTCAATTTTTGCAAATACGACGATCCCAACCAACCCCTTGATAACATTGCTCTAGACCTTCTACGCAACCTTACTGTACTGTATTTGGGAACACTTTCTTGACGATCCCGCTTCTGACGTTATTGGTAATACAGTGCACTCTTTTTTTATAAGAAACTCAGTACTGAGATCAATATTGGTTAAAAAACTTTCAGTTCAGTAGTCGACCCAAAATGATAAGAAACTTACAGGTCTCAACGATCTTTAGAATTAGAAATATACACGCTTTTTTATAAAGAACCACTTTATAAGGAACCTACATGTAGAAGGCCCAAAAAGTTAAAGAACTTATACTACTAAAGAGAACATCGCTAAGGAACTTCTCATTGTCGAATGCTTTTATCACTGCAAATAACCAAGAATTAGAAAGCCGGTTCCATTCATTTGCAGTCGAAATCACATTTGTACGTTACATGTATCAAATGTTTCCTTGAGTAGTCTCGAGCTATGCTCACATGCAAGTGTCTCTCTTTTATTGTTAAGCACGTAACCTTCCCAATACTTGCTTACAAAAGCTATTTCTCTCTTTGGGATCTCTTTGAACCTTTCCTTGTACTTTCTCTTAAAAAAACCTATTTAGATCGCTTAAATCGCTTAAACCCCGATTACTTAGACATTCACGTAAGTTAGTCTTGTCCAGCCTCACATGAAAAATAAAAAACAAGAAAATTTATAGTAAGGCAGAAACACCGCGGCACAAGACACAAAAGACAACTATGTTTTTTTAGTTTGCTAATATTTCGCCCTGCCAAGCAGGGCTTCTTCAGAGTTTTTTAAGAAAATTTATCCCTTACATCTCATGCTAACAAAACAGAACTGTGCAATTACTAAATAAAAATATACAGAGAATATGCCAAACTTTTATTTGTTTTTATAGCAGCAATTTACTGTGTGTAGTTTTAGAAAAATCAATGTTGAAATAAGAACACAATTAAGAACACTGGAGCATCAAATCATTATAAAATTAAGAAATCGAGCCTCAGTAAAGATGATCTGGCCCTTAAAAGAGAGAGTGTATTATTTTTTTGCCTTTTTCGCTCTAAGAAGTTCTTAATCTGTTCTTAATTCTTTGGTTACTTCGAGAGTGATGATGGGAGTTGGTTTGTTCTTAAAGTCTGGGCAAAATCCAGGCTCGTGTACTTAAAAAATTGTTCTTAAAAATAAAGAGTGTCATGGGGTATGCTCCCAAAAAGATTTCAAAATAGAAATTTAGGGAAATCTTAAGATATTAACTTTTGGGCCGAGCCTCCTCAGCTCCACAAGACTGATACAATGCATGTACGTACTGGTCTGATCAGCAAATATAGACTGCCTTTGGTTGCGGACCAAAAGTCTAACGCGGTGCGGAATTTAAGTTACGGTGGAGCGGTTAAACGAGGTTGAAATCCTTGTAAAAAACAACAGTTTTAACCCAGTTATTTGAATAAACATTATTTTTCCGAATTCAATTGCATCATAAGCATTAACGGGGTGTGGTAAAATTAGCAAAAACTATGAAAAGAAATTTCTGTATGCGGTTGATATTTTTGGTAGCGCGGCGTTATGATGATTCACTTATACGTAACTGCGTCAACGCTGTTCAATTGTATCATCCTCTTCAAAATTATCAATTCAATTTCCTTTGACTTGAATTTTGCAATACTTTTAGCTTTCAATAGTCTTAAGACTCAGAGTAAATGTTTATCCTCATAGCTTTTTCCGTACAGTCACTAGATAAAGCGGGATTGTCAATCGTTATTTTCGTAACAATCTTCTTAATAACATGTTTCAGTACTGGTGGGCCATAAGCATTAATTTCGCACAGACAAACCCTTCCCTCTTGCCTTTATTTCCTCAGATATTTCGGTCCAATTGTTGAATTATGTTCCCGATTCCGTTCTATGTGTTTTATTTAGAAGAAATAAGCTTTCCGAAGATGACTAGTCACCATAAATACACTATCCATCGCATAATATAGGCCTTTTAGTCAACAATCATGTTTTATAACGGTACTTAGCAACGAATTATAATTTAGCGGTTTTTCTAATAGTGATTCCGCTAACCAATTTTTTATCAGTACGTGGTATCCATGGCAACCGCTAAATCTTTGATTGCTTCCTGGATATAGGCCTAAGTCTGCTTAGCCTTACCACTTTGTAGCTTAACTTATAGAGTTATGGCCTCAATGATTTTTTGTGAATAGGCCTTTCATCTTTATTCAGATTTCGGACCTGCAAGGGCCATTCAGTTCACGTTTTTTATAAGAAACCGGTTTTTAAGAAACTTAGATCTAGACACTAATGCAATTTAAGAAACTCATAGAACTACTGCGCACTTCTTTCAATGCACTTATTTTTTTGATAAGCAACTGCTCAATAAGCAACTAGGGCTGGACTGACCTTAACATTAAGTAACTTGAGGGCTCAGTTGAATTACTGTAAGCAACTAAGAAGTCAAACAACCAAGCTTATTCTCTTTCTTGTGCTAGGAAATTGTTCTTCGTTCTTATGTTTTGCATGTTGAAGTTCGTTAACTAACGTTTTTCCACTTACTGTCCCCCAAAAGTCATGCTGTAGGCCTAACAGATGACGATTTTGACCCGCGAAGTCAGGGGTGGTTAGTAGGTACAGAAAATGTTAAGCAACGTTTAAGCAACTTTAAGGGCTGAAATGTCTAAAAGTTTAAGCAACTTTGAGGGCTGGACGAAAGTCAAGTTGCTTATTAAAAAAAAAGTGTAAGCAACTGCTCAATAAGCAACTAGGACTGGACTTACCTGACCGTTAGGCATCTTGTGGACTCTTAGTAACTACAAGCAACTAAAAAGTTAAGGAACCAAGCCACAACATTCATTTCAATAGTATATATGGGATATATATTTTGATGTGAAAAGATATATAAGTTTTAGATACATAAGATTTAGGTAACGTGTTTCCACTTGCTTTCTCCCACAGGGGGGTTCTTCCATAGTAAAGGTACCTGGGGATGTGCCGCGCTAGAGGGTATACTTTTTTGGATTTCTAATCAAGCGAAGGGTATGCTTTTTGGCAATTTTGGTCCAGCAAAAGGTATCATATTTGGCAATGGAGCGGCCATGCTTTCTTCTTTAGTAGCCTTTGAAAGTAGAAATTTCATTGTAAACATTTCTAAAAGACACTGGTAAAAGAAATAAGTCGACCATTGAATTTTCCGACTGAAGACCAACAATTTTGAGCGTATTTGTATAGCCAAGGGTATCATTTTGGTAGAAATTTAGTCTAGCCAAGGGTACCATTATGGTGGAAATTGATCGGCCAAGGGTACCATTTTCTCGTAAAAATTAGTCTAGCCAACGATAACATTTTGAATATGCCGGTGGCAGACCCCTATCCAAAATATAGCCAAGAACCCCCCTCCCCCGTGCTTTCTCCCTAAAGTCTTGTATTATAGGCCTAACAGTTTTGATTTTGACCCGTGAAATCTCGAATGGTTGTGAAGTACAAAAATTTTTAAGCAGCTTCGTAAGCAACTAAAAATAATGATGATGACGATGATGATCTTGATGTTCGTAATTATGACGATGATGATATCGATGATCATGATGATGCATGACGATCATCCAGATGACGATGCCGTTGATGATGTTGTTGTTGTTGTTGTTGATGATGATGATGATTGTGATGATTATGATAATGATGATGATGATGATGATAATGATGATGATGTTGATGATGATGAATAATGATGATGATGATGATGATGATGATGATGGTGGTGGTGGTGGTGGTGGTGGGAATGATGGAGATGGTGGTGATGCTTTATAATATGATGATGATGATGAAGTTGATGATGATATCGATGATGATGATCGTATAATGATCATGGAGATCATTTTGGTGATCATGTTGATGATCACGGTATTCATGACTATCACGATAATCACGATGGTAGTGTGCTACTGTATTTGTTGATGCATAAATGTCATACTGCATTTGACAGCATCCTTCTGCTTTGTCACTATCTTGAATACAATCAAACCAAGAAGATTGATCTCAGATTGGTTTCTTGGCACTAAAATCAACCTGATTAAGCAGTTTCAATGTGTTTTTAAAAAAGCTTTCTTCGTTGCCCTTGCTATCTTTATCTTACTTCCTTGTGTTGTACAGAGGAGGGGTTGTTGCACGCACACACGCGATCTTAGTGTTTCATCGCGTGTCTGCGATGTTATCTTTCAAATCCATTAAAAAATTAAGCCTGGGAGGCATATTGAACTGAAATTGAGAGTACTCTTTTCGGTTAAGGATTTCTCCGTTTCAGGGTCCCTTAACCCATTGCAGGGTTAATTGGAAAGAAATAAAAACCCATTTGAGTTTATTTTGGTATTGGCAAACAGGGCACTGGTTTGAGAGCACGGCATTGAAGCCCTAGAAGATCTTTTGCCTTGTTCATACAAAGTTGTTGCAGTCTTAGGCTAGACTCACCACAAATATTGTTGATCATACTAGTATACTAGTAGCTAGTACAAAGTCTAATCATTGGCTAGGTGACGCTGCAATAGTTGGAGAACGATCTTTTTTCGTTTTACTAGGCTACACGTTTTGTATAACGAACCACTTTATAAGGAACCTACTTGTAGGAGGTCGAAAAATTTTTATGAAACTTATCTATACTACCAAAGAAAAAAGAGCTAAGGAACCTTCAATTTTAAATATTTTTATCACTATGAACAATCATGAATTAGGAAGTTTGTTCCATTTGTTTGCAATCAAAACTCACATAAATGGGATGTTGCACCTGTATCTAATGTTTCCTTGAGTATTTTCCAGCTTTGCTCCAATTTAAATGTCTCTTTATAATAGTCATGGTACTGAGTATGCAGTTTCTTTTAAGAACCTTTTAAGGAACTTTTGGTACTACAATTCAATCAAAAGAGGTGCCAAAATAAGACGCTAGCGAATCTATACGCACTACTGTGGTGGATACGCACTACTTTGGTGGTATATTCAGTGTACTGTTGTGGTGTTTCTTGCGTACTGTGGTGGGTAAGCACTACTGTAGTGGGTTATTATGCTTGGTTTGATGGGTTTTTTAATAACCCACCACAGTAGTGCTTATCCACCACAGCATCCAAAAACACCACCACAGTACGCAAAACATACGACCACAGTAGTGCGTATCCATCACAGTAGTGCGTATAGATTCGCTAATGTGAGTAAGAACTAGACCTTGAGGTATGTGCTTTACACTCTTTTTTTTATAAGAACAATTTTATAAGAATACGAGCCTGGATTTTGCCCAGATTTTAAGAACAAAATAAGAACAAGCTGAGGCTGGGCCTTTTCAAAAGTCCTGAGAATATCAACTAGATATGAAGGTACGACTGTCAGACTGAAGGTAAAAAGCAAGCAAATAGTGAACTGGACATGCATGCTCCATTTTACACAACCCTATTACCACTAAAGACATTCACTGACAAAATCTAGATGTCTCAGTAACCAAGGAATTAAGAACAGACTAAGAACATTTCAGGCTCAAAAAAGGCAAAAACTTAAGAACAGCCAGCCTCAATCAAAATTTCCTGGTTCTTATAAAAAAAGAGTGTATATAAAAATGAAATAAAATGAAAAGTGTGTACCACAGACCAAATCATTAGTTTACAAAAGAACTTTGTTTGCCTTCAGGCAAGAGTGTGAGAATATTATATAGCGGAGAAATACGGTTTAAAACAAAAAAATCAATAATCCAGAGAGAAAATCCGTTAGGAGAGATAAGTGACTTTGTGATGAATAACAAGAGCAGCCGATTTATTTCATAACACAACGAAAACAGTTATGACAGATTTAAGACGAAGTTTATAAGGAAATGATAGCATCTAAAATCAGTTATTAAAAGTGATGTTTAATAATGTAGCGTTAAATAACTGGGAAAGCTGTTTAATTTAGATAACAAGCAGCTTAAGGATTGGTTCTGATATTTACTAGCTTAGGACTGAATCAACCGAGACCGATTTTAAAGGAAGAAAAAAACAAGTATGACGAATATGGGTATATCAAATGTATGGGGACAGACAAGCGTAGCCGGAAGAGGAGAGGGGCAAGTGGGCAACTACCCTTGTTGCCCTCTTGAAATTGTCAATTTTTGTCGGTTTTTAAATTGTTTCCCCCTAAATTGCTAGGTTCTGCCGCTCCGGTCAGAATTATTAGATACAGTAAGCGTTGTTTGCCGAAAATTTGAAATTTTCTATCAAAGCAACCTTTTATCGTTTGTTTGCGATTTGAGACAGTGAATTTGCCTGCTGTAAACTACTTAGCTTAAAAAAGCAACGCTAACATGGGATGTAGCTACCACTCACACTACAGTTACTTCCGCTGGGCTTGAACCTGGCACCTTTCATACAAACAAACAGCCAACGGATAATTCCATCACAACAGCACTAACAAATAACCAGCCAGACACAAGGCTCTTCTGGTTTCAATGAATCATCAGGGCAAAAGCACCTGAAATAACTGTGTATCGCCTAGCCTAGAAGATCCCAGGTTCAAACCCCAACTCGTGCTGGTCTAAGAATTTGCTAACTTATCCTAACTGCACATTTTGTTTTGATTGACAGCGGTTATTGCAGAGCAAGGTGTCTGTGTAACTTAGGCAAGATTCAATAGAAAGGAGGTCGATTACACTCAATTTTTTTTATAAGAAACTATGCGCTGGGTCATATAGCAGGGTTTTTTAGCTTTGAGCACAATTGGTATACACTCTTTTTTTATAAAAACCAGGAAATTTTGATCGAGGCTGGCTGTTCTTAAGTTTTTGCCTGTTTTGAGCCTGAAATGTTCTTAATCTGTTCTTAACTCCTTGGTTACTTAGGGATCAATATTTTTCAGTGAATGCCTGTTGTGGTACTAGGTTTGTTTTTCAAAATGCAGCATGCCTGTCCATTTCTTTGTTTGCTTGCTTTTTACGTTCAGTCTGACTGTCTTACTTTCCTACTTAGCGTATGTTCTTAGGGCCTCAGCTTGTTCTTATTTTGTTCTTAAAATCTGGTCAAAATCCTGGCTCGTGTTGTTATAAAATTATAAAAAAGAGTGTAGTAAATGTTCCTTGCACAGTTTCTTAACTAGCAATTTAAAATTTTGAAAATATCGGGAAATACGTGTGTAATGTGAAGTAGCATGTTCTAAGCAGTCAAATATGGACATTTTCCTAAATTGACACAAATTATAATAGTTTTAGAGGATATTTTTTACATATACATTCAGCACATCAGTTAAATAGAATGCTGAATTTAAAAAGGAAATAGTTTCTTAGATTCTTTTTCTTAGTCCATGCAGAAGAGTTTCTTGATTTTTAGAAAAAGGTATAGCTATACACGCTTTTTTGTATAAAGAACCTAGCTCAAGTCCTAGTTCTTAAAGTTCCTTATTTTTGGACTTCTTTTGAGACGATTGTAGTTCCACAAGTTCCTTAATTTTAACTGCATGTTCAGTTTCATGACTACTATACAGAGACAGTTAGATGTGAGCAAGCTCGAGACTACTCACGGAAACAATTTATACATACATTGATACATTGATGCATTGCGTAACGTACAATTTATGGGATTTTCGACTGCAAATGAAAGAAACCGGCATTGTAAGTCTTGATGGTTGGCAGTGATAAAACTATTCAACAACAAAAAGTTCTTTAGTTATTTTCTCTCTAGTAGTTCAAGTTCTTAAAATTTTGGGCCTTCTACATGTACAATCTTGGACATAAATTACTGGACTTTTGATGGCACTTTCTAGTCCCCCCCCTCCCCCAAGATCAATGTTGTTGTTGGCTTTGAATTTAAGGCTTGATGGGAGCAGGCGCATTCTTGCTGAAATCTTACAATAGAACAACATTGATTGATGGGGGAGGGAAGGGCAATGGAATATGAACATCGATCACAAACAGTCCGGATCTATTTTGTCCAAGATTGTAGGTTCCTTATAAAGTGGTTCCTTGGGGGTTCCTTATATAAAAAAGCGTGTTTCTTGTTGGTTTCTTTTAAAAAGTGAGTGTATGCTTAGGCCTTACAAATTTCTTAGCATATCCACATACAACACACTGCATTAGTCCTGAGCTATTTGAGACACATCCAACTTTTTCTTATTAGGCAATACGAAAATGTATTTTTATGCTCCTACATTTCTCTTATTACGCAATGGAAACGATTTCGCTGAAAGAGTTCCTTGCGAAATTCAACGAATATTCAACACTTTTTTCACTTGCTATACATAGATCCCCGTCTTTGGTAACTTCCTTTCGCTCGTTTAGATCAGTTTGTTGTGTTGCTATAACTGGAATTAACGGTCCGGCTAGTTACAGTTGCTATTTGCAAGATGCGTGGGAACCATCCTTAATGAAATGTGACAATGTTAAGGTTGCGATTTTGTCGAGTATGGAAATGTACAGTAAAGATGGACAAAAGTATTGAATTTTTTCGTCTAATTTGTTTCCCTATTTTGACTGCTGGAGTGCTAGGTGTTTGTTTTGTGAAATCAGTGTACATGAGTAACGAGGTCCTAAAACTGCATACAATTTTGCAAAGAATTAACCGTTAGTATTAAAGTTTATTTTTAGTTTATTTTGCAAAAATATCATTATTCATACGTGTAGACCCATTACATAAATCACACTCTTCGCAAACAGCAACGGCAATCTTTGGCAACAGCAACAATCAATTACTTAAAAAATTGAATTGGATGGCCTAATGCTCAGAGTGGTTTTGAGCTAGACTGGCTAGGGCTACACTACCCTCCCCCCGCCGTAGTTGCTGTTGTTGTTGCTCAGGGCAGCCCATGCTGTGTTATTAGCAACCTATCAGTTCCAAGGAGCATAACAGAGGCTTATGTAGCGTGTCTAGTTCTAAGCGACCTATCGAAATCAGATTGGCCTAAGGGGCCAAAACTACGATTCATGGAATAAGGTAGCCATAGTCAATAGAAGTGAGGACTCACTTCTATTGACTCTGGTCTAGCATACATGTACATGAGTCAATCTCGCTCTTGGCCTAGTCATGATACTTCACAAAATTTGTCGACTTTTAGGATTGCTTTTCCCATCTGAGATTTATAGTTTTCACTCGAGTTGCTGTCTGCCGCCCTTTTTGAGAGTTGCTCCAAGCCCTTTATCTAAGGTCAGTAGGATCCTCCACTTAACTCAGTTGTCTACTTTTTTTCTTGATTTTTTATCTGCTATCGCAGATCTGGCGTCAAGAATACCTGTCAAAATGTTGAATTTGTAGAATAAGAAAGCGTCTAGATAGGTCTCATTCAAGAGAAATATCGACGCTTTGCGTCAAAGACGGCAGGCAGTTTGCCCTGGTAAATGTGTCTCAAGACTCTTAACGCAATAAGGCGAATGAGATTTTTATCTATTGATAAATAAACAAGGTTTTGAGATGCTCTCTGGTTAATGATTTATTAGTTTTGATATCCATTGATTTTATCGTCGATTTTCAAAGTACACAGGCTTTCGTATGCAAACATCATAACGAGGCTCTCTCTCGAAAAACTATATTTTGGAAGGCCAGCGCTCTTTTGGAGCCGTGTACGTGTAGCGTTTTCATAATTTCAAAAGGATTTCCAAGGATTTCTGCTAGCACAATAGGATTTCGTGTCTATTTGTGTGGGTAACTTGTGCAGTGTAGGAGATTTATTTGATGCTTTCAAATTTCGCTTTATGATCTTTAGATGAAGTACTACATACCCCTCTGTTAAACGTTCTCTTTCCTTTACGCAGGAATTTTTCTTCATTTTTAGCGTCAGAAATTTCTAACTTTGTAAAAAAAATTTTCACGGGAAATTCAATAAACAAGTGTCAGTCAGAGAATTTCCCAATTTCTAACTGATAATTACAGTTTTGACGCTTTGAATGTCAGTGGCAACCAAACCAAGGAAATTAAACTGATTTACATTCGCGCGGCAAAAACAGGCGGTTGTAATTGTTGGTTCTTAACTTGGAGAAATCGCGAACTGTTTTAGATACTAGAGGTCTATGTTTAGCTTGTCAAATTCTTGAATGAGGCGGGAGAATTTCTTTGTGCTTGTTGAATGAAACCCAGAGTAACAATAGTCATTATATAAGCATAAGAAGCAAAAAAAGGCTTGGTACAAATGAAACAGAAATCGCATAATTGCCGCGACTGAGAGTAAGGAAATGCGCTATGAATTGAAATTTACATTTCACGAAATCACTTGGCTATTTAATGAGCTTTTTTACGATGCTCTTTCATAACGCTGTTTGTCTACCAAGCGTCTGGTGAGATCTTTTATCGCTAAAAATCGTAATCGCGAAGTTCTTGGAAAGCTCTCTATACTGTACACTTGTAGTTATCTATCGTATTAGAAGCCAATAGAGAAATATGGAGACAACTTTCTTGAGGGTATGGAAAGTTATTCTTTTAATTTTTTCTTTATCTTATAATTTAATTTTGCTTGATTCTTATGGGCAGGTTTTTTTAATTTTTTTATTTATTTTCTTTGCAATAATGTGCAATATAGAGGACCGTATTTGCTTATTTCTTTGGGAAAAGATTAGGATGATAGTATTAGGAATTTTTCTGAAATCTCTCTCTAAGTAGAATTTGAATCTTAGTTCAACCTTTAACTAGAATCTCCGTAGTTTTCTTAGCTGACTTTTTGGAAGGGTAGGTAACTCTAAAAATGCCAGGAGGCCCAGAGGGTGCTAAAAGTTAATCATCAATTACAAGGGTTAGAGCTTTTAACTTTATTCAAATTAACTTTTTTCTCATTTGATTACTTTTGGCTTTTTCTATCTTACATAAATCGAGGTCATTTTTCTTTTTGGGTTACACAAAACGGTTCTCATTCATAAATTTTCACAATAAAAATACGTAAAAATAAATCTCGAAAACAAAGCGTATTAAATTAAAATACATAGTTTAAAGATTATTCTGCCCACTTTATTTTAACTTGATTTGAGATTAAAAAGTCATATATATAGTACTATGAATAAATAAATGAAAATACGTCAGAGAATGTTTAATTTAATCTCTAACGGTAACATGTACAAAGAGCTTTAACAGGAAACGGAGTCAACACTTGAAATTTGGATTTGTCTTTCTGAAAAGAAACCACTTATATATTTTAAGTTTTATTTGCGTTTTTTGGAGGATTTTTGCACTCGAATGCACTGATTTCTTTCGCCCTTTTTTCTTGACGTTATTACAGAGAGATAACTGGACGTGAGCGAGAGATAACTTCAAAACAGTCGATGAAACGTATCATTGTACCCATTAATACTAAAACAGATATCCTCATCTCATTCATGAAGTTGCTTTATTGTGGTCAACTCTGGTGATAACAAACTCTGATAAGAAAACTATGAATGAAAGATTGTGTAGTAAAAAGATACACTTGACATATGTCAAACGAAAGTTGTTGACCCAAATAAATATGACGCCCCCTTCCCGATGATAGGCTTTCCTCCAACGATGGACTTTGGCCTAATAAATTCTAATCTGAGTATTTGGAGTCTGAATTCTAATGCTGTATCCGAGTACACGTCTTTTCTGTATAAGGAACCTATGATCCCAGTTGAGGCTGGTGTTCCTTAATGTTTTAGCAAAATGAGGCTGAAAGTTCCTGTTACCGTTCCTTTATCGTCAGATAACTCTGATTAGTAATTTTAACAGCAAATTTGATTCCCCTCTAATTTGAAACATGAACTGAATTTTTTTGGAATGTACAATGGGCAACTGGTTGTTACATATTTTAGTTAGTTTTATAAACCGTCTTGTTCCTGAAAAAATTTGTTCTTAGTTTTTCATCCGAGCCTCAAAATTTCCTTAAAGTTCCTTATTTTTCTGGGAATTTTCATCCTCGAGTTCTTTATAAAGGAACGTGTAGAAGGCCTTTTGTCAGGTTATTTTGGTTATTATACAACATTTTCATAAGAGCAACCTTGACAAAAACACAAGGCCTAGCAACTGAGAACCTAACATAAGTCTTCTTATAGAAAAGCATGTAGTAGCTAGTGATATCAAATTTTTCATTCGGGTTGCAACAAACTTTTTTCATACTGAACCAAAATGAAGATTTCCCAGACCCCTCTTGTTGAACATTCCCCCAACCTTCCTCTAAGACTCACTCCTCCAATTAAATATGTCTAGAAAAAACTGATTTTCAACCAGTCTCCAGACTTATAGACTTTCTTATCATGGAGTCCAAAAAAATATTAGTCGTCTGTTATGTGAGCTTACAGACCCATAAATCACTGTGCTCTTGTTGCCTCCATAAAACAATAATATAAATTAATCGTTACTTATAATTTGTGTAATCATTAATTGCACAGACATCCTTACAGAGGTAGCAGTTGTGTCTTTTTATATTTTATAGTTTTCCACTCTCTTGTCCTTTGCACCTGCGAAATTATCTTGTTTGTTTTATCCCTCTGTCGTAAAGCTGTTTTTCTTCTTACTTTGTCAAGTCACCGTTATTCAAATTCGGCGGAGACGTCTATCCGTTAGAACGGAGAATTACTGATGTAGGCCTAATGAATGAGGAACGTAACAGAGAAATTCTTTGCGCTAGAACGGTGAAGGCGTTTTAATATTGAACTACACCTAGATAATGAAGATACTGTATGTCTTGATAGAACTGCTAGAAAGTATTCTGCAGTGCATTTTCTGTCAAAGTTAAGTCTGTGGTGAAGTTTCATTGGGGAGTGTCCTTGAAAGGCGTGGTTTCAGCTCACGTTGCTCGCTTGAAACGTCCCTTTACAACCACGCCCTGCTTGAGATTTTGACTGGTATTTGTGTTTATGGATCATAGACGCTGCAAAATATTCCGCTTTTCCTACCTCATTTCAGTATGCAAAAACGTTGCTGAAAAGGCCCGTCTTAATGTCCTCAAAGTCGGGGAAGGCCCGGGGTAATGTAATTGTACAAAGCCTTTACGGGTCTTTTGGGGAGGCATTAAGAGAATGACAATTTTTGCGGGCCCCTTCAGAGTCCGGGACCTTGGACCTTCAACCCTGCTGGACCCCCTCTGTACGGAACTGCTCAGACTACAGTGTTTTTAGTTTGGCGTGCTTCAAAAACCTTGTCATATTGATTAATCAGATCAGAGTAGTGTCACAGAAAGCGAAGTGTGAACGGCGCCTAAATCACGTTTGCCTCTTCTTTACTGTCCTAATTAATTGTATCAAGGTGTTAAAATCGAACAGAAATCTGTCTGGGAATGGGACGTTATCGGACGTTACACTGTAGCTAGACATTCAAACCTGCATTCGTTTTTAATATCCTATTTTGATCATGCCCTCGGGGCTTAGTAATCAAAACAATGACTTCGCATTTGATTTTTGATCCTCTTAAGCACAGCTTAGTCCGAATTCTATTCTTAATTTATTTTGAGATTCCGTGATCTAAATTAGTTGAAATCGCTAAAATCCATAAATAGGAGATTATCTACTCTAAGTTTGCTTAATTTATCTAAACAAAATTCTTTTATTTTCTTTAATTTTTCCTCTAGGTCCTTGCCAAACGCATCTTCTGCGCTAGCGCCTTCATTCTGCAACAACTCGTATCTAACAACGGTTGCTTAATTGAATTAAAAAGTACTAAATCTAAGCTAAGTTACTGTTTTCCAAGGCACGCTAACACCTGGGAGATTTGCAGCGGAAAGCTTTATGTCCTGGAGTAACTTGTATTGCTAATTTTATAATTTTTCGGCCTGGCCTCTTTGAAGGTATAGGCACACATTGTATTAGGTGGTATCTTGCTCTACAGTTATTTCGCCGACTTACATGAATTGCAGTTTCTGCGCAAACAGCATTTGATTGTCATTAACTTGTTGTTTTTAAAATTAGCACATCGCTGTTGTTGTTGTTGTTATTAGTACCTAGTCTTCTTATGACACACACGCAACCTTTACCGTTAAACCCTTAGTACTATTTGAGTTATTCGTTTACTGTTACCTTGGGTACAAGCCTCTCTCTCGCATCTCTTCGAGATGCTAGATCTAGGGTAACTTATAGTCTTCGTGTATGGGTCGCTTAGAGACAAGGTGGAGAGAGCTTGTATATGACGATTTTCTTTCGCACGTTTCGTAGACAGATTGAAGGTGCTGTGGCGTCGTGGCCTAATCGCTGGCTCGTGGTGTCAGAAGCCCAGCGAGATCGGGGTGCGAGTCCCAGCCACGGTAGCGTCACGGCCAGGGTCGAGGTCTCGAATAATTAACCTACTACTGAGATCCTAGCAACTGGCGCTAAATACTCCATTTCACCCCACCTTTACCTTCATTTTTTATTCTTTCTTTTGTGTAGAGAAAACTCTCGTGGCCTCTGCTGCAATTAAATTTGCATGGAATTTTCTTCCCTTTGCTATTACGTATTTTAATTATGACCTCCTCTGAAGCTCATTTTACCAAAAAAACGTCAGAAATGCTGCCTAAAAATTCATACTTCTACCCAGGAGAATAAGAGAAACAGCCTATTGCTGTGTTCATTTCCTTGTTAAGCAAATATGTTTAATTTATGCTGATGTGTCTTGAGTGCTTTTTAAACACGTTTTTCAATTAGATACCCATGTTTAATCATTCCTGCAACACTTGCATACAGCATTGTTCTCTTTTTAGTGTTGTTTTTATGCTAGTTATTCTTTGAGTCCTACAAACCTTCAGAATTGCGACAAAAGCGATAGAAAGCGAAAATCTCTTTTTCACGTTATCAAAGGTGTTTCCCCTTTCTTCGCAATTTTATGCTTCTTGTATTTGGCTTCTTGTATAGTGGTAGTAACAATGATTTCAATAATAGATACAAGTGCATAAGAGCCAAAACCTTGTTCTTCTGTATGCCCAGTTGTGCCAAGTTTAATCAAAACGAAATCGCAAAATCAAAAGTTGTGTATTTTACACACGAGTTCCTAGGATCTCAGAAGTAAAGTGAAGTAAAGTAAAGTTTAGTTTTATAGTCTTATTTCTAGCCTAGGGTTACTCAACCGACTTTACACTTTACTCGTAGTCTGGATGCATTAGCATATGGCAGGGTGTAACCATTCACGGCGCTCATGACTACCAAACTGGTACCCATTTATACACCTGGGTAGAGATAGGCAGATTTGAGTTACCAACTTGCCCAAGGTTGTTATCTCTCCAACACAAGTGGGAAACTTTTGAGAACTTCTCAAGTTCTCAAACATATATATCTGCCTAGTTTTAGCTTTCATTGCTAGATTTATGCGACAACAAAATTTCGCGCGCGAAATTAACCGCTTGCCGCATTCAACTGTAAGATCAAGCGCTTCAACAAAACATTGGACATTTGCACTGTTAAAGTTTAATAATTTTCTAACTACCTACTTCTTGACCCTCCCAAATTGTTCAAACCCCCGATTGTAAACATACCTAGCCTATTTGTGACCCCCAATAATTCCAGCAACGCCTTCTTAATATTTCAGCACTCCAAAGTAAAGAGTTTTTATCTTTTTCCACAGCTATTGTGCATCTTATTTCTAACATTTGCTTCACAAATGCTGAGCTTCAGCATACCAATTTTCAAGCCAAGACTTGGGAGACCTTTCAGAGAACATTCTAGAACGAGAGGTTATACATTTCCCAAAAGATTCGCACCAACAAGGAAAAGGAATCCCTTCTTCAGCCAGTATGAAGTCTCTACGCACCCGACGAACATTCGATTGGTTAGATTATGTTCAAGAAATCAAAATGTGTTTTTACAAGTCAATCCTAACGGAATGGTTAATGGTACTCATAATGCCAATAGTAAATACAGTAAGTTATTGTTTTTTACCTGCCCTGTATATTCCTCGTACGATACTGTAGTGCTTTGATCATCAAAAGCAACTATCTTAATTTTGATATCAGTTTGATATCGTAGTGTTGAAACAGGCTTCCTAATTCTTGATTGGTTGCAGTGATATAAAATATTCAAAATTAAAAGTTCCTTAGCTATTCTATCTTTAGTAGTACAGTTCTTTAAATTTTTTGGCCTTATTCCATGTAGGTTCCTTATAAAGCGGTTCTTTGTTTATAAAAAATGAGGTATAGCTACCATAGGAGCTTTCTACATGTTTCGAGGGATAATATTGCTTCATGTCGGTTGAAATTGCATTGGAATTGGAATTGAAATTGGAATTGAATTTGATGGCTTTTAGAAGTTGTATTCACGCTGGCGAACCTATTATCAAGACTGTTGTGGGTAATCAATCACTACTGTGGTAATAATTTTGTACTACTGTGGTACACGCATAGTAAAGCATAATAAAGCATAATACCCACCACAGTAAGCATAATAATCCACCACAGTAGTGATTACCAATCACAGTAGTGCGAAATTACCACCACAGTAGTGATTATTCACCACAGTAGTGATAATAGGTTCGCTAGCGTGGTATTACAGTTTGTATTTTTGCGTCCAAGCCTTATTATTCGACTTTTGTATGTTATTATGCAATGGATTTTCGTGCATGATATTTCAAACATGCTAATGCATTTCCTATTAAGATACAAGTAATTTACCAACTTTCATTCTACCCACCAAGCATACAGCATGGTATTTCCTCGTCCTTTTACCACTCATTTTACTAATGGATATCTTGCTAGTATAGTGATTTGAACATTGTGCTAAATGCAGCATTTTTATGCTAAAAATACTAATACCATACCAAAGTATTTGAATGCCTTTTATGCTACACTGTATGTCTTTTCCATAACCAGACTTCTAATACAACAGACGAGCTCAAAGTTCTGATTACTCATTTTTTTTAATCGAACTAAGTTAATGTTTAACTAAGTTGAACAAAATTAAATCGAAAAAATTCAAACAAGAGCTTTTCCCCTGAGTCATAGAGTTGACACGATGGAAATTTTTCGAGTGGATAAAATAATGCTGACGATTCTTGAAGTCATTCTTTCTTAAGAGAACTTTTTAGGAGGAAAACCAGTGTTCTTGGGCTGGGCTGAAATCTACAAATACGATTCTACGTAGGATTGTCATATTCTTACGTGGGCTCGTGGCTCAATATAACCGAAGCACACAAAAAATTCAAACGGGAGGAGAGCCTTGGGCTGCATGACTTGGAGAGTTACTCGGTGATTTCATTAGCTCTATCGCTCAGTGGAAACGTCGTTTGCTCTCTGGTCATAGAGTCCAGGTTCAAATCGCATCTGTTGTCGTGTGCCACTTGTGGAAACGTCTATCCTAGTGTTCGCCATTAATGACAAATGCATATTCTAACGTTATATTAGTAGCATTACTGCTGGTTTGGTAGCATTATAAGTATTATTACTACTGTTGCGCTATAAACAACTATTAATGTAGCTTTATCATCATTACAATTGCATTTTTTCATTATGGTTATTACTTTAAGATAGGTTAAAACGTCTTTTTCTAATACAATAAATTTCTTAAAACATAGCATAGTCTCGATTCATAAGGCTGTTTTCGTTATGCGGTGGCTCAGTTTTCCCACATTTGTTTTTCCAATGCTGTATTAGTAGAATGAGCGATCATTATCCACTCTTAATCCCATTATAATTAGGATTAGGCCTATGCACGTAGAGCACATAGAAATCATAATCATCTCTATAGTATAGTATTAACGTATCACGGAAGCCCAGCCCAAAAAGGGTATTATTGAGCAGCTTGCTGAATTTCTTCCTCCTACCGATTGTTTTCTCGATTCGTTTGCAAAGCAAATGTATCTAAATGATGTGGTCAAGTCTGTTGCAAAATGTTTGGTGTTTTCAACATACAATGGTAAAAGTTTCTGAAACTTGTTGCTAAAAGAGGGGGGCTTTGGGATTTCACGGGTTGCGGGTTTGGCAAATTTTGCCCTCGGGTTTTCGGATTTTTCCAAAAATCGCGCGGGTTTTCGGGTCATGTACATTTAACGGGCAACGGGTATTGCCATTTTTCTAGCTCGGGTTTCGGGTCTTGTAGTAAAATTGTGCTGGTTTTCGGTTTTAAGACTCACAGAGGATATCAATGTGCAAAATTCTTACAAGAATTGTTGAAACTAAGGTCATCCGGGTTTTCGGATTTGTCCCAATTTTCTTCCGGGTTTTCAGGTTTTGATACCCCCCCAAAGCCCCCCTCCTAAAAACTTCCCATATGCTTGCAATATCCCCATTATCTTATTTGTAAAACGAGTCGAGAAAAATAATAACAAGAGGTTTAAGCTGCTATTTTGAATTTCTGAAACCTCATGAAATATTGATAATGAAGCTGCAAATGGATAAAGTTTCTTGGTGTTTAGTTTTAGCCCAGTCAAAGAGTTTCTTGATTTTCAAGAGCATGTGCAATTTTCAATTGTGAGGTTCATTTACAGAATGGACGTTGGTCATGACGATTTCGGTGCGATTTTACGATTTTCGGAGAAAAATGTACTCTTGTGTGGTTTTTGGCTAAAAATTGGCGGTTTTACGGTTTTTTGACCCCCTCCAACCCCATATACTCCCCATATACCCTCCTCCCCAACCCCATATAACCCCATATACATTCCTGCTGCAATCAAGCTTTGATCACTTTTCTTTAAGTTCACAAATTGCAAATATACAAAGTTTCGCATAAAAAACGATTGCATTCCCTGCATTGAGCGTACCAAA
>JACTAT010000131.1:51075-141932 GCA_014526335.1 Chrysaora quinquecirrha | reverse complement strand
GAAGGCATTTGGATGCAAGGAAGTGGATGAGAGAGTGAGAGAGGTAGTTGAGTTTTCTCTTTTTTCTTTGCAAGGTGGAAAGAAGGTGTTTATATCTTGCTATGTCGTAGATGAAATCACTAATATTGATAATGTTCACCCTGAAATTGTTAAGAAGCATTATAATCATTTGAAGCAAGTTTGGTTTTCAGATGTTACAAGAAATGACAAGCTTGATATTCAGATTCTCATTGGAGCAGACTTTCTGTGGCAATTCTTAGAAGGTGAACAAAGACGAGGGGGGCCTTTGGAGCCAGTCGCAATCAAGACGTCACTTGGTTGGGTTCTTTCTGGACCATTATCAGGTAAGAGGTTAAGTAATTCTGATTCTGTTGTTAATTTCGCAACTTCCCAAAAGAGTGAGAAGAAAGAGTTAGACGTACAAGTAAATAAACTATGGGATTTAGACTCGTTAGGAATAAGGAAGGAAAATGAGGTACATGAAGAGTTAATAGATAACATTGTCTTTAATGGTAATCGTTATTCTGTATCCTTGCCTTGGAAGGCAGGCCATGGTCCTTTGCCCTTAAATTATAATGCATGTGTTGCAAGGTTAAAGAGTCAAGTCAATAAACTGAGGCAGGATCCTAAGGTTCTTAGGGAATATAACAACATTATTTCTGAGCAAGAGAAAGCAGGCATCATATCAAGAGTTGCTAATCTAGAGCAAGCAAACAAAGTGTCGTATCTGCCGCATGCTGCAGTGATTCGTGAAGAATCTGAGACTACGAAGGTTCGTGTAGTCTATGATGCCTCCTGTAAAGATAAGGTAACCAAGAAATCATTAAATGATTGCTTGCATGTCGAACCATCGCTTTCGCCACTCATCTTTGATATTTTGTTGAGGTTCCGTTTAGAGAAAGTGGCATTAGTAGGGATATTGCTAAAGCGTTTTTAAATATAGAAGTTGATGAGGCAGACCGGGATTGTCTAAGGTTTCTTTGGATCGATGATATTGAATCTAAGGATCCAAGAATTGTTACTTATAGATTTAATCGTGTAGTGTTTGGTGTAAATAGTTCTCCTTTTTTGTTGAATGGGGTTCTGAGACACCATCTTCGCACATTTGAAGAAAGTGATCCAGAATTTGTGACAAAGTTATCTCAGTCATTCTATGTAGATGACCTTGTTACAGGATCAAGTAGTTGCTCTGAAGCTTATAGCCTGTATTGTAAAGCACGCGAGAGAATGTCAGAAGGAGGGTTCGAGTTACGAAAGTGGAAGACTAATAGTAGTGAGCTTAGGGATAAGATAGCTGAAGACGAAAGAGCATGTAATGTAGGAAAGGGTTCCAAGAAGAATGAAGAACAATCAGTTGCCAAAGAGACTCTGGGCAGTGGTAAGGAGGTGAAAGATAAAACTAAGGTTCTAGGAATGACCTGGGATAGTGAAAAGGACGATTTAGAGGTGGATTTTCATAACATGAGTCAGCATACTAAATGCGAGAAGCCAACTAAGAGGATCATATTGAGTACTCTAGCAATGTTATTTGATCCATTGGGTTTAACTAGCCCTATTGAGGTTCAAGCTAAAATTCTATTTCAAGATCTTTGTAAGGATGCTTTAGACTGGGATGAGCCCATTCCCGAAGATAAGGTATTGAGATGGGAGAAGTGGATGAATGAATTGAAAGAAGTCAAATTTATTACACTCCCAAGATGTATTTATAGGCAAGTTGAGGGTGAGGTATTATCATATCAGTTGCATGGATTTGGAGATGCCAGTAAGAAGGCTTACTGTGCAGTTATTTACCTTGTTATCATAACCACCAAAGGAATATATACTAGGTTATTGTGTTCGAAAACAAGAGTTGCTCCTCTTAAGGAACTTACTGTGCCCAGACTAGAGTTAATGTCTGCTAGGATATTAGCTGTGCTTATGAACAATGTGCATCAAGCTCTAAGTACTCAGATCAAAATCGATAAGATTAAATATTGGCTAGACAGTAAAACTGCCTTGTATTGGGTTTTCAATCAAGGAGAGTGGAAACAATGGGTTCAACACAGAGTTGCAGAGATTTTAAAATTGTCAAAAAAGGAAGCTTGGGGACATGTTGAGGGATTATGTAACCCAGCTGATTTAGGGTCCAGAGGTGTGAGTGCAGCAACTTTGAAAGAGAGTAAATTGTGGTGGGAAGGGCCAGAATGGCTGAAAGCAGGAGAGAA
Source organism: Chrysaora quinquecirrha (assembly GCA_014526335.1). NCBI lineage: Eukaryota > Metazoa > Cnidaria > Scyphozoa > Semaeostomeae > Pelagiidae > Chrysaora > Chrysaora quinquecirrha. The sequence continues at coordinate 139,728 of JACTAT010000131.1, read as the reverse complement.
AGAGTGGCCAACTAGTTTGGTGCTTGAAGAGTCAACAGAAATCAAAATAGAGAAGAAGAAAGCTTGTGTGTTAAGTATCATGAGTGAAAAAGTATGTATCATTGGAAATGCTATAGATACAACTAGGTTTAGTTCATTACAAAGGCTGTTAAGAGTAACTGCCTGGGTGAAAAGATTTGTGTACAACTTGAGACAGAAATGTGCTAAGAAGGAAATTAAGAGAGATAATTTAGATGCAAGAGAATTAGAAGAGGCTGAAACATTGTGGATAAAAGATGCTCAGCATATGCTCAAGAAAGGAGTGAATTTTGAGAAGACAAGTGTGAGTTTAGGGATCATAGAGAGAAACGGAGTGTTAGTGTGTCAAGGAAGATTGGAAAATTCAGATCTAAAGGAACAAGCTAAGTTTCCCATAATCTTACCTCAAGGTCATAGATATACAGAGCTGATTGTGTTAAACTGTCATGAGAAAGTGCATCATTTCAAAGTGAGAGCATCTTTAGCTGAATTAAGGTCTAGATTTTGGATTGTCAAGGGAAGGCAGTATGTCAAGAAGCTAATAAAACCATGTTTTCTGTGTAAGTTACTGGAAGGGAAACCCTTTAATTCCCCTAGAATAGCTGCATTGCCAGACTTCAGAGTGTCAGAGGCACCACCATTTAGTTGTATTGGAGTGGATTTTGCAGGTCCTGTGTACGTGAAAGAGAATGGTGAGATGCACAAAGCATATATTGCATTATTTTCATGTTGTATAACCAGAGCTATACATCTAGAGCTAGTGAGAGATTTAAGTACATCCACTTTTTAAATTGCTTTCAGGTTTTGTGCCAGAAGGGGGACCCCAAGAATAGTTGTATCAGACAATGCCAAGACCTTTAAGTCTGCATCAAAAGTTTTGCATAAGTTAATGAGTGATCATAGTACACAGCATTTCATGTCTGACAAACGAATCATGTGGAAATATAATCTGGAGCGGACCCCATGGTGGGGAGGTCATTTTGAGAGGATGGTTGGTAACGTGAAACGATCATTAAGAAAAGTATTGCGTAATGCAAGAGTTACACCAGATGAAATGACTACAGTGTTAGTAGAGGTTGAAAATGTCATCAATTCTAGACCTCTATCTTATCTTCATGAGGAATTCGATGAGGAGGTTTTGACACCTTCCCATTTACTTGTTGGCAGAAGGGTTTCATTGCTTAACAATAATATAGATTTAAGCACTGATTATGATGATGATTATGCAAACAGTTCTTCTTTGCAGAATGTACAGAAGAGATTTTTACACTTAACTAAAATTTTAGATCATTTTTGGAAACGTTGGCGCTTTGAGTATATTTCAGGTTTGAGAGAAATTCATGAACTGAAGAAGAATAAATTGAATCTTATTGAGAAAGGTCATCTTGTTTTGATCCATGAAGATGGAGTGAAAAGAAATACTTGGCAAATTGGACTAGTGGAGGATTTGATTAAGAGTAAAGATGGAGTAGTTCGTGGAGCTAAGGTAAGAAAGGTAACAAAAGGTAAGGTTGAATTTTTAAGTAGACCACTAGAGAAACTTTATCCTTTAGAATGTACTGAGACTGAGAGGAGTGAGAGTGTCGAAGTGAATGGAGTCAGAGAGATTGAATGTGAAAGGAAAGAGGAAGTGAATGTGAGTAATCCTCAGGGTGGTAGACCACGCAGAGCAGCAGCCCGCGACGCGCTTTGGAAGTGTCAGCTTATGCTTGACCCCTAATGGGTCAAGGAGGGGGGTGTGTCGGGAAACTCGCGTACCTATGCGCTGTCCCGCGGTCGCATGTTAATTGTTTATGCTTTGTTTTTAGCTTCTTATTGTTCATATAAAATCACCGTAGTAACCATAATCTAACCATGTGTGTTTATTTTTATTTATAGCAACGAATATAATTATTTTACACCTTTTTGATTTTACTCTAATATGATTGGCTAATCTGTAATGTTGTCATAGGGATTTTCTGTTTGTAATTTTGTAGATTCGTTAGATTTTTGTGAGTTCTTGGTGATCGATGTAGAGATGAGATGCGTTAATTGAGATTTAAAAATATTTACTGAGAAATTAGCGTATTCTTCGTGTTGCACACTTCTAATTAAGAAAAAAACAGTGCGATAAATGAAGATTTATCAAAAACGGTTCACACAAAAAGCTGATGGCGCTTTAAAGGTTTAAGAACACTGGAATGAAACAATGCTCAACTTTCTCAGTTCGCTCCGTTTCAGGCTGGATTCACATTGAAAGCGTGTAAGGCCCTGGGCAAATAAACTGAACATTTCACTGAACATTCCACTGAACATTACACACTATGTTCAGTGCGGAGTGGCCAAATGAACTGAACATTTCACTGAACATTCCACTGAACATTTTACGCTATGTTCAGTGCGGAGTGGCAAAATGAACTGAACATTTCACTGAACATTCCACTGAACATTTTACGCTATGTTCAGTGCGGAGTGGCCAAATGAACTGAACATTTCACTGAACATTCCACTGAACATTTTACGCTATGTTCAGTGCGGAGTGGCCAAATGAACTGAACATTTCACTGAACATTTGCCGAACTTCTTCAGCCTCTTTTTCATGATTTTATTTTGGCGCGAAATTCCAAATTTTTTACTTTAAAATTGAGAAAGTTACCGTATATCGGATAAATGTTCAGTCTTTGTTCAGTTGAGTGGCCAAATGAACAAACTGAGCATACCACTAAACAAATTTTGTTCACCAAACATTTTTAACTCCGATCAAACATTAGCTAAACAATATTCAGTGACTGAACAATGTTGTCAAAAGAACTGGATTTTTCACTGAACTTCAATGTTCAGTGAAATGTTCAGTTCATTTGTCCAGGGCCTAAGAGCGTGAGAGCTTTATGGTGCGTGTAGGCGCTTTGCTATTACTTTGTCTGTTCAAGCCCTGTGAGAATTGATGGTGTATAAAAAATCCTAGTACTGAAACACACGTTTTTTATTTTATAAGAAAGTTTTTTTTGGGCCAGTATTGAAACTTTCTTACATATTTCATGTTTTCAGTACCAAAAACTTTCTTGTGGCTTTCTTAGCAAAATTTTGGAATGTATTATTTCTAAGAATGCACAGTGAATACATTGCACGAATACCACGTTTTTCAAAGAAAATAATCATTAGACTCGTCTAATAGCAGGATGAGCGACTGAACAGAAGAGCGAAAATAACATACAGAACATTAGGAGTGAATGTATGAAACAGAACTTTCTTAAGTTTCAACAAATCCAGTATTGAACTTTCTTAAGTTTTTAAAATGTTGAGCACTACTTTCTTATAAACCACTTTCTTATAAAAAAACGTGTATACAGGCTAAGCAATGTTAATTGATTAATTAATTTAAAAAGAATACCTTCAAAATTTGTAATTTCTGCAACTGCAGTGCAACATTTGGCAATAAATTCTCTGCTAGGGTACCCTGGGTATCCTGCAATGCTGCAATGTTCATATCGTTCTTCGGTAATCGGGACACTAAAATACTGCGGACACGACCAGGAACCGTCGCCCTTTTCTGCCCACAAGCCTGCCAAGAGCCCTTCTTTGATTCGGCTTGATTCTTGTTGAAAAGTTTACTAAAAATGAAGCAGAGAGAAATTCTTAAGTTTTCTTTAGTGTTTTCTACAATACAGTAAGATTATTTCCTTGTTGGTGCTCATGCAGCGATATTGTAGGGGAGCTGAGGACAATTCAATGCCAGCTATTTGCAATCTTATAGTTTCTTTGGAAAAATTCATTAAAATTTGGCATAGTTTTTAAGCGATTTGCATTTTAACGGGGCCTGATGGGTTTCTTTCAATAAGTCATTTTGCGCAGCGGTTTCTTGCATTCCACTGCCATAAGGAGAGCTCAAAGATCTATAATCTGGTCTGGTAACATAATGCGAAATCCTAGCAAGAGCACGAAGGAACGCAGAAATAAAGCAAAGTAGGCATGTTCATCTTCTGCGATCCCCAAAACAAGATGCAATGCATTGCAAATCTGAAAAAATGGGACGACAACCACGAATGGTGCTAATCCACGATTACAGGAGTCCACCAAGAAAGTTTGGTAGCCTTTTCAGTAAGAAAATTCGTTCCAATATCTCCCTTCGAGCCACCAATATCCACCTTCTAACCTCATTTGCATATAGGCATAAAAGTTGTACGGGACGTCTACGGGACGTCCCCTTTCAGTTTTAGGAAAGTGAATTGATAAAAATTACTTGCATAGAGATATGCATTATCGCATCATCGCACCAATTGTTTCTTTAACCAATAGTGGGAGGAGACAGACTGCGTTTAAATAAAATTGTGTTATTATATTAGATTGTACAATCAGCCTTTCAGCTGATTTTTTAACGGCGAAGGCATACCTTGGAAGTTGTGGTAGCGCACCGCCAGACCGTACGTCGTTTTTTTTTTGGCGCAACCTTATCATACATCAAGAACCCGTTGTCGTAGCAGCACAGAAAGCAAAACATTTAACAGCCGCTTTGAAATCTTTATCTGAAGAGGGATGTACTCCGAAATTTTTATTGCGATATCTGTTTTGATCATTCTTCGATATTTAATAGAATATTTGACGAGTCCTTTAAGGAAGATTCCAGGACCATCTGGTTTACCTTTCATCGGCAACATGTTGGACTTCTACCGAAACCAAGACACACATGCACTTTTGCAACAATTGACAAAGATATATGGACCAATTTTTAAATATTACTTGCCATTTGGTATGTTTCTTTTACTTTTCATTATTACAAATTTCTTAATCTTTGTTTTAGCAAATATTTTCAGAGAGCCTAGAGTGTAAGATTAATTCGCCCACTCTACGTTTCTATTTGATGAATGAGACGTCGGTCGGAATTCCAAGATTGTCTATCGACCCTAGGGGAATCTAACTATCTGTGTTATCATTTTAGGTACAGTATCACCGTTTTATTGTTTTACTTTAAGGCAGCATCTAGTTCTTGGGTTTTGCAAGTCGAGGTAATTCCTCGTTTCGTAAAGCAGAGACCACTGATCTTTGGGTGAATTTGCTCTTAAGTTTTTCTGGACAACGACCATGATTGATTTTATAAGTCATGAGTGGTTTGTCAAAGCACAAGAGGTCTTGTATCGAGAGACATTGAGAAGTATACAAGCATCTTAGTATTTGGTGGACTGAATAATGCTTTTAGCTTGTGTTTGAAGACATTGTAAATGCTCTGACTTTGTTTGCGTCAGGTTGTCCCATACAACGTTAAATACGATACAATGAGTTGAATAAGTAAAAAGCCATAAGGCTTTTGATTATTGTCAGAAACGATAATTTTTGAAAGAAATATGAAAAAATGTCATAAAAAATGTGCTTGATATTCGTTGAAACAACTTTGACAGCATTGAAAGGTACTCTAGAGGGCGTGGCCAGAGAAATTAACCCGTGAGAGAATCCCGCGACCGCTAGTTTTCCAGCTCCTTTTGCTCTCCATCGGACTCGATTTCTCTTTCGTTTCTAGTCCCACCCCTGGCCCTACCATCGTTCTGGCGTCCTTGTTAAAATGGGAGACGAAGGGAAGAGGGGGACCATGCCTTACCTTCAATTTTCCTTCTGTAATCGGATGCTATAGCTTATTATTTGCGTTATTCTTGCGTGCCAGCATTGGTATTAATTCACAACAGCACCAAAAAGATACAAGAAATGGCACTGAGATTCTTATAGAATGATCATACTGGTTCTTATGATGCCCTGCTGGAAAAGTCGGGTAGATGCCATATGCATATTTCAAAACTAAGATCACTCTGCATCGAAATTTACAAAACTATGAAAAACTTGAATACTACCTTTATGCAAGATCTTTTTGTATTTAAATCATCAATGAATTCAAGTAGATCTCAAAGAAATACTTATGATCTACTGCAGCATAGGCCTAATCAAGTAACTTTTGGCTCGAACGGCCTTAGAACCTTGGCACCAAAAGTTTAGAACAGCTTGCCAAATGAAATTAAATCGGCTAAAAACCTCCCTGCCTTTAAACGTTTAATCAAAGAGTGTGGTGGCATCAAATGTAAATGTAGCATCTGCAGACTAACTGAATTTTTCTGAAAATAGTTATCCTTACATATTACTTATTATATATTTAGTACTATGTACTTAAATCAATATCATTTAGATCATTCGAATTTGATTAGTTTCCTTTTATATTATTATTAGAAGCTAGAATATTATATTCGAATTAAAGTAAGTAGACAACAACAACAACGACAACAAGTAAAATATGAAAAATTCTGAATTTGATCTTTTAATTAATCAATGTTTGTTCTGTTTCAGTTGGATGGAAAGTGTACGTGGCTGATCCGCAATATGCAAAGCAAATCCTTGTCACAAATTATTCAAAATATATTGTCAGCGAGGCGAGAAAAAACCTGATGCCAGCATTTGATTCTGGGATCATCTGCTCAAATGGGAAACTTCATGATTTTCAAAGGAAACACTTGAATCCAGCATTTTCACTTGCAAGCATCCAAAAGTACATGCCAATTTTCAACGTCAAAGGAAATGAACTTGTACAGGTAGATTTCAAATAGTCTGGTATGGGGTACGAAGGTGGTTAGAAGTATTAATAACTTCAGTGCTTTTCTACAATCAGCTACGTCACTTAAATGATACGTTAGATACCGCACAGTAAAGGCATGCTTATTTACAATAATAACGAAAAGTTTTTGACGGAAAAATTTAGGACAAACTATTTCGGACAAAAAACTATCGGACATCGGACTCTTTTCTTAGAGCTGCTTTGAAAATTCTATTTTGCAGTTCATGAAGAATATTTCAGTTTAAAAAACATATATAGAAACTTCTTTATTGTTGGGTATCTTTTTTGTATGCTCAGGTATAACGTTATCCTTTTTAGCATGCGAGATAAACGATTTGCTTGCCTTTTGTATTTTGGCATTTAAAAGCAGGCTATTCCAAATCGTCGCACCTTAAAGGGGGGGGGTGGGGGTGAAAGGCTTGGCCGATTGGTGTATTTTGTATATTACAAGAAGCGGGATTTCGTATTCATCAATTTGATTAAACGGATTTTCGTATCTTAGTTTCTAGGTAAATCACGTATTCTTTCCGATATTTTAAAGCGTATTTTGGACTTGAACTACCATTTTAAACGGATTTTCGGATCCTTTCTGTCCCGCGCAGGGAAAAATGACTGCGTTTTACTATTTAAGGGGACATCAAAAGATTAGCGGATTTTCGTATTTGTTCATCAAGCGTAGGCGTATTTGCGTACTTCAATACCCACTTTCACCCCCCTTTAAGGCTCGTGTTTCATTTGCGTACTTCAATACCCACTTTCACCCCCCCCCCTTTAAGGCTCGTGTTTCATTTGTGTTGATTAGTTGATTTCATTTTGTGAAACAGATCTTGCAGTTTAGCTGGAGGAAGATGAGTGCAAGTTGCAGGGCAAAGAGTCTTAGTGAAGGTTTTCGGTTGGATATCCTGACTTTTGAGTGACTAATTTGTAATATTCCTTTTTACAACTCGAATCTTATCTAGTGGGGGGTGACAGCTTCCCGGTAAGCCGGTACAGAGCATCCGGTACACGGTACGACAGGCTCAAAATCGACCCGGTACGGTACAAACGCCATCCGGAGCATGGTACACTTAAAAACAAAGTCACAACATGCGCATGAGTGAAAGGTACACCGGTACATTGTCGTGAATAATGACCGATACACTTGCAAAAAAGCCGGCACACCGGTACATTGATAATAGCTGTCACCCCCCACTATTTAGAAATTTGACAGCGGAATCTATATTGACGAAAAATTGTTTTTCTACTGTGTTCTAGTTCTGGGAAGAAAAGATCAAGCTAAATAATGACAAACCAGTTGAAGAAGACATTCTCAAAAAGTATACTCACGTAACCTTGGATGTTGTTGGCCTATCCTCCTTTGGTTATTCATTCAACTGTGTGACCGGTGGTCATGATGAAGAAAGTCTTGCTGCAGACAAAATTCTCACAGCCAATTTTAATATTTTGCAAAGATCATTTGAATACATGCTTCCATTCCTGAAAATCTTCCCTTCAAAAGAACGCACAGAGTTAGAAAATGCTGAAAAATCATTTTATGGATTAATAAACAAGGTGCGTTATAATGTGATAAAAATGCAATTTTTATAAGAGTTAATTTCTCGAGGGGGCTGCTGGCTCTTGGTTACATGAAATGCGTCGGAATTTCGTGCTTTTGTTCACACATCTGACTTGCTTAGTGAAGCTAAGGAATTATCTTTATGCGCGTTGTATTAGCATATGGGATGGGTTTTTCCACGAAATTTTTGTGCGCAAGTAAAATTATTTCTTTCATGCACCAATCGCATGGGACGAGTTTCCTACGAGACATTCGTACTAAAATATGATGATTACTTTATGCAACACAACCATATTGTAAATCTAATGAGGCGAAATTAGAGAATGGTTTTTATCGGAGGGAGCAAAGCAAATATCTTTTTTCTGGTGGTGGGTAATTGTGGTTTTGGGGTTCGTTTTTACCCGAGTTAGAAATTAATGGTAAAGTTAACGTATAAGGTCGTCCCTGTAATCTTCAGTGAAGAAATTGGTCAGAAAAGTGTACCCTTCTGTCTTCTGTCGAAAAACGTTGCCACAGAAATTATCGGGCTTTTGTAATACGGGAACACTTTTAAGGAAGGTTTTTTCTATTTCCGACCCGAAAATAACACGAAAGAAGTTCATTATTAACTATTATACTAATAAACGGCCTCCCCCACTTTCACTTTTTGGCAATTTCCAATCCCCGGTACTTATTACATTTTGTGCTAGCATTGACACAATTTTCCTCTTTCGTAAATCCAGAAATTAGCTACATTCTAGCTAAGACCATTTAAAATATCCTTACTCACTTTTTGTCTTTTTTGTGTTGATGTTAGTATTGATGTTGATTAAGAACTCATTGGGAAAACCAAGTGAAATTGGAAAAAAAGAAAATTTCGCAAGGTTTACGGTTTTTGCGCAAATTTTTAGCGGTTTTACGGTCTCCAAATACCCTCCCCAAGCACCCCCTCCGTAACCAGTTCTGCTCTTTTGCATTGTTGATAGATGCACGCAATTTCGGGTGCAATTTTAACGCCTAACAATAAACATACTGTTCAGAATCTACTTATGATAAAACGTCTTTTTTACTTGAAATCGAAATATGCTATGTCATTAATTTCAGGTTGTCAAAGCACGCCAAGGAGAATTCATATCTGAACAGCCACATGCAAAGGAAAAAAATGACCTGCTGCAAACACTGTTTGCAATGTATCAAAATTAAGAAAAGGATACTGCAGCCAAGAATATTTTCCATCAGGTTTTCAGTTTCATGATAGCTGGTCATGACACTACAAGCGCTGCAATGACATGGACGACATATTGCCTTGCTAAGCATCCTGAAATCCAAAACAAAGCTCAGAAAGAGGTCTATGCAGCGATCGGGAATTCGAAAGTTGTGCAATGGGAAGACTTTGAGAATTTAAAATACCTTGAATACTGTATCAAAGAAGCATTGAGGCTGTATCCTTCAGCTATATATGTTTCCAGAACGGCTGCTAAAGAGGATCGAATTGGACCATACAAGATACCAGTCGGTACTAATTTGCTTGTTGGTTCTGGTTCAATTGCTCGTAACGGTTCATTTTGGAAAGATCCTGACTGCTACATTCCAGAGAGATTTTACTCCATTGGTAAGTTATTCACTTTTCTGGCTCATGGTGCAAAAGGGCTGTAGATGGCGCACTGCTGCCTAATTGTATCATTCTGTGATGCAAAATTAGCATATGCGTGCTGCTTCTTTTCTTCTCTTAACAGTCTATCGGAAGCTCCTGGGAAATTCCTTGAAATATATGTCTGCTTGCACTTAACGCATAACACTAATAAAAGTTAAAAAAACTTTTGATTTCCTTATCAGAAAAGAAGGATGAATTTTCAATTAAAAACAATTAGGAAAACCCGGAAAATTTTAGTCACCCAAATTCATATCTCAAGGGGTGGAGCGACCCCTCATGTTCAATGACAGGCAATGTGTACAAACTTTTTTGAAAGAACAATTTTTAAGAACACGAGCCTGTGATTTTGCCCAGATTTTAGGAGCAAAATAAGAACAAGATGAGGCTGACCTTTTCGTAAGCCCTAAGAATATCGTCTAAACATGAAAGTAAGACAGTCAGACTGAAGACTGAACAAAAAAAGCAAGCAAGCAAAGGAATGGACAAGCATGATCCTTTGTTACACAATCCTAGTACCACCTCAGACATCACTGAAAAATGTAGATGTCTTATACCAAGGAATTAAAAACAGATTAAGAACATTTCAGGCTCACAAATGGCAAAACGTAAGAACAGCCAGCCTTGATCAAAATTTATTGGTTCTTATAAAAATAGAGTATAATGTTTTTAGTATGTTTGTCCATGAATTTTCAAAAGTTGCAATCATTCTGATGCTGCAAAGACGGTATTGAGTTCTCCTAGTTTCCTTCCATCTATTAGAATACTTAGGCTTCAATTAGAATACCGTACATGACCGATCGAACGCCCTCACCTGAACTGACTTCCCTCCCGAACAGATTATAGTCAGGTCGCTACGGGACAGAAACAAGGGGTCAGACTGCAAAATCGGCGGGCAATGCAAAAAGTGGTTTAAAACAAGCTATGTTCTGGAAGTACTCTGCAAGGACTTTCTGACTGTTGTTTTCGATTTTTCATGCACCGATTTTAAATTTGTGCCATTTTCAAGGTTTCGAAGTATATAGAAAAGTATATGGGAAAAGCACAAATGCTGCCGGAGTACACCCACAAGTAATTTGAAGAGGTCCAACAAGTTGATTTGTCATCTACAAGCTTCTGCGCTTGTTTTAAATCATTTTTTGCATTGCCCACAGATTTTGCATGCTGCATTTACCATAGCGCCCTGACTAGATGCCTAGGGTAAATTTATATATCTTTTACTAATGCCCACGCGCGAATAAACGCCCCCCCCCATCCTGAATAAATAGCCAGGGTTGGCTAGGCCAAAATTTTGGTTACAAACTTTTGGTTTCTATTTGATTTAAAAATTTGGACGAACTTATCTTATTTTGTTAAGTATGAAAAGCACTTTCTAAATAAAGTAGCACATCGGATTACTCGTACCTCTCGACTAATATATAGAAACGCACCCCATACTCTACACATTTACAAGTCTTCGGCGTATGCCTAAGTGATTTTTCTAGATCTTCTATATGTTAAAATCAATATTGTATATGCCCTGGGGGTACATAATATAATTTGGGTACGGGTATGTGCCATTACTCCCTTATTCAGCTTGTTATTACCCATAAATGCCCGGAAAGAGCGCATGAGTTCTCTTACTGGATTCGATCTCATTTTGCCAAAATTTGTCAGCAATTTGTCAGCAAATTTTGGTCAAGTTGGAACAGAGGCTCGTCAAGTCTTTTTGAGGTAGATGTTTGACTGAAAAAAATGGAGGTTCGCTTTAGTTGTAGCTACATGTAGGAGATTACATGATCTAGATTGCTGTGTTCCTTATTGTTATTCATTTTACTAAATATATTATTCAATTATTTATGTTGGCCTAACAAAGCAGCAACTGTGTTTGTGCTGTGTACTGTGATCTCGTATTCCGCTTGTTTCTACCCACAATCTAGCGTCTGTTTTGGATTTAAGAGCAGGTTGTACGAGATTTCAGCAGTGATACACCCCTCGGTTTGTGCCATCTGTCAATATTATAAGTGGGTGGGTCTGTATAATCTCGTTGGCACATCTCCGTCTATTCATACGTCTTGGACCCTCCGGGCATATATGTCATGACTCATGTCATGTCAAATTCATTGAAATTGAGACTTCGTTTATATATACGCTGGGTTTACCTGTCCTACTTACGTCGATAGATATAAAATATTTTTGTCTTTCAGCAAGTGATTCTAAGGAAGGCAAGAATTCTCTCACAAACTGGTATTTGCCATTCTCTCGTGGACCACGAATGTGTATTGGGTATAAGTTTGCGCAAACTGAGCTCAGAGTTGTCTTGGCACTTCTTCTTCGTTCATTCTCTTTCAAACTTGGTGAAAATCAGCCAGTTGAGGTAGAAACAAGAGACTATCTAACACTCAAACCATCGCAACCCATCATGTTGCAGATCAGCCTCTCTGAATGGACTGGAAGTACGGGACATTTGGATGCCGAGACCAACGGGAGTGGCCAATTATCATAGAGAACAGCAATACAGAGCGGTTCTAAATACAAAACTGCGTTATGAACTTTCTTATGATATGTACTTTGTACTTTTTATGATGTGTACTTTCTTATGACACCGTAAATCCTCGAATAAGCCCCCGGGGGCGTATTTTTAAAAATGAATTTGACGCCGGGGGCTTATGTGAGGGGAGGGCTTGTTTCAAAGTTCAATGGTTCCATTGTGTTGTAGAAAGAATAGCAGAGAGAAAAATCCGCACTCTTTTATCAAAATCAGCTGTTTGCCAACAGCCAGTGGCTGATTATTGGTTGAATTGCCAGTAAAGCCTGTCACGACTAACTTGTTCAGTGTTTTAATTAGTTGAAAGATGCATTAAAGACAGAGAAAAATTCATAAATCCTTCGAATTATATCCTATGGGGGCTTATACGAAGGGGAGAACTTATTTGCAAAAATGAATTCTTAGGCAGAGGCTTATTCGAGGGGAGCGTTTATTCGAAGGTGGGGGCTTATTCGATGATTGACGGTATATATACTTTTTATGATATTTGCTCTTTTATGATACTGTATGTACTTTTTATATATTTTCACATAGAATAGTAGGCATTTATTCATGAATTTACCTTAATTAGCATTCATTTATTTACCTCGAAGGGTTAACCAACACAAAACGCTCATTCGTTGAACTTTTTTTATTCTTCATTATCCCTCTGACAACTCTAATAGTAACATAAGTTGCAATTTGCTGTTAAATCAGGGGCAGGAGAATTGGGTACTGGGTGCTGATACTTTTATTGTGCTTACTTCATGTTTTTTGGCCCCGGATTTATGTCTATAGCTTTTTGATAGTACAGTTGACATCCGCTATCTCGAACTCTCAAGGGAAACTGGAATTTGCTCGAGATAGCGAATGTTCGAAATAACGGATGCCCCTTATAAATATAAAAAATTATAGTTTTTAAGTCAGAAAAGGAACCCCTATTAACATGCAGGGTTACTGATCCCAAATTTCATCAAACAAGTCTGGTCTTTTTTTACAAAGGAGTCAAAGCTCATCTGCTTTCATCCCTACTGTTGGTGAAATTGAGATAATGGCGATGCAGCACATCTCGAAAGAGAACAGCTTCATCTATTATACATGGGCAGCATATCACTGCTGCCATTCCCGCTCCGCTAGGCGAACTTATACATAGCTACTTTCAGCCGGTCTCTTTATCCAGTTCAGCAGAAAATTTGGCAAAGTTCGAGATAAACAGCAGGTTTTCCTCCATGGGAAATCGAAAATAGTTCGAGACAGCGAATGTTCGAGATAACCAACCTCGTTCCCAGGGCTATTTTGAAAGAAATGGCTCGCCTGAATAGCCCTTGGAACGAGGTTGCGAGATAACGGGTTCGAGATAGCGGATGATTTTTCTATACAAATCTTTATAACAAAACGAGGGGAAATGGAAAATCGTTCGAGATAGCGATTGTTCGAGATAGCGGGCAGTCGAGATAGCGGATGTCAACTGTAACCGTAAACATTTACTAAACGTATGAAAATAAGCTTTCATGCAGAATGTTAACAGTATTAATTAAGGTCCTGTCCATGCAAACCTAATAATCAGGGGTCCTAATAAGAGCGGGGGGGGGTGATTTTTCAAAAAATTAATTAGCGGGGATGGCAATTAGTTACCTAAGAGTTATAAGAAGTATTTCGTGGGGAAACCAAAAACGGTTCGAGTTGCAATTTTTATTTTGAGTGTTTTGTTGACAATATCAAAATTAAAGAAAACAAAAGACAGTACCTGAATACTAAGGTCTTTTGCTTTGCTATTAAATATTGGAAGATCCCCTTTGATATTTGCAATAGAAAATTCAGGATTCAGAAGTTTTCTTTGATAAGCATGTACTTTTCCGTTCATGTTAATCATGCTAGACCCAGTTGCAGGCAAAAACATTTTGAGCCAGTCACTTCTGTTGTTATTGATAGATGTTGTCACAAGAATATGCTTAGCAGACGCTACATCAGCAACATACACAATGTATCCAACTTCAAAAAGACAAAGCAGTAGGATAAAATATTGCTACAAACGGGCAGCCATAGCCAGGTGGCCCTGGAATTCGCCTTAGAGAATTTGCGGATAAACTTCTTACAGGGTCTTTTAATATATTGCAACGAATGATAGACCAGACTTTTCCTGTCTGAAAAGTATTCCCTTCCAAAGAACGAACAGAAATAGAAAAGGCTGAAAAGATCTTTAATGGACTGATTAACGAGGTATTTTGTGTTTGCTTTTATAATAACTTTTATATATGATCATATTTTCAAGTTTTTAATGATATTATGATGTTGTATATTTGTTAACCTATGATTTAACGCCGTGGGTATTGTTCCGGCGCCAGATTTTATATCATTCCTCCGGCATACATGCGCACTAACTATTTGTGCACAAACTAATACTCGTGTTTACTCGCCCTTGCACATTAGCCTTGAAAACAAACTTGGCGCCATTTCTCTGTTGTATTTTGTTCATAGTTGAGCTGAGGCTGCATGACTTCCAGCATAGTGCTTCCAGTTTGTACTCAGTTGTGCGTGGTTTGTACTCCAATTTTCTCTCGGCCTACGCAACGGGTCCGTTGGACGTCTACTTTTTGTTCCTCGATTAAAATATAAGAGATCCGAATGTATTTTCCAAGAGAAAACGATGATTTTAAGAATCTATAAATTTTCTGGAAACTTTTGTTGCGGATTTTTGGAAATTTTCGAGCTCCGAAAATTGCCTAGCCCCGGACTCAAAAAGCGACATCAAAGTTCAGAAGACTTTTACGATTCTTAGGACATATGAAAACTAGGCTTAAATAGAGTTAATGAGGCAGCTGAGTGGTATCCAAGGCTAAACTTGTATTAATATGAACTTTCCAGAGTCCGGGAAGCCAACCTCCCGGACTCTAAACGGAAGTTCAGAAGACCGTGTTAAAAGGCAGGGTGTTAAAAGGCAGCTGAGTGGTATCTTGTCTTTCCCGCATCGCATCGCGGGTGTCATAAAACAGCTAGTTGTGATGGTAAATACAGGGTATTAAACTGTGGAAAAAGGAACATTATCATCATCATATCATCATCATAGTTATCATCAACGTCAAAATTATCATTATCGCCATGGGATTGCCATCATCAACTATAACATTATAATCATCATTAGAATCATCCTCATCATCATCATCATTACCATCATCATCATAATCATCATTATCATAATCATCATCATCATCAGGTCATCGTCATCATCATGCCATTAAAATCATAATAATAATCATCATCACCATCATCATAATTATCATTATCTTCATGTCATCAAAACCATCATCATCATTATCATTATAATATGAAAGCTGAAGGTCAAATATAAGCCAAGTTTTATAAAACAAAACCTTGGGTGGGATAGTGAGTCAGTGAGTCACGGAGGTTAACGGTATCTCTGACTGGGTTCCATCCACTTGAATTCTAATGCACCGTTTCTATGCCCTGTCTGCACTCGGAAATCCTTTTATTAACAGCCTAAATAAAAGTCAAACAGTTCGATGGTAAATGCTTGATGAAATTTTTTGCCGCCAAATTTCCAGATCTACTGAGAATATTCCAAAGGCTTTTGTGTCAACTTAAGAAGCAAAATAAGTAGAATTACTGCTGCGTAAATTCTATATCGGAACGATTTTCATTTTGTGTGTTTGTGCTCTGAATTTTCAAAGGAACATTAAAGTTGAAACCCGAAATATTTATGGCCTCTTAGTAGTGTTTCATATGCATTGAAACAGTAAAACATCAACTATAGCGTGGCGATTTATGGAAATAATCAAAGCAACAACTCTTCTTGAAAACGGAAAGAATATAAGTAAAATTCCAAATGAATAACAGTCTCCTAGTGTCCTTTGACCCCTGAAAACGTGAAAACGTACTTACTAAAAACGCGAAACAACCCAAAATTGCCCAAAACCAACCAAAGCACTCAAAACGAACAATAACTTGATAAAAAGTACCCCAAAACCACCCAGAAATGTCCAATTCACCTTGAATCATCTATAGTGGCAGAAAATTCTTGAAAAATCACCAAAAACTCTCATGTTGTTTGAAATGTCTTTCCTAACTCTTAAAATTCTAATTTCGTCTTGGGACATTTGTTGACATAAAAAGCTTTTACATCGCTGGAGTGGGAAAAGCCTTTTTTGTTCACAACAATAATGTAGTATTGTATTTGAGCGTGAAGTTGAGAGATAAGACAAAATCGCAAGCCGCCAATAAATGTACCGTTGGGAAAGGTATCCATTGTCTGGAAAGCGTGTTTCATTTTGATATCTCAAACTATCTTGCAAGAAAGACTAAATCACAACTAAATCGTAGCAATGCAATCGTGAAGGCTCTGCTACGACCAAAATGTCAACTTTTGTATTTATGGTCGTGGGATAATCGTACAAAAAGAAATTCTCGCATTTCACGATTGTGCGATAGTCTTACGACTGTTAAGATTTTGTATGGAATCCAGGCTTTAAGGCCACAAGTCATTGAATAAACCCCTGAGAGTTGCACGCAAAAGATTCAAAGTACGTGAAGTGAAAGGAACATAATAGATGGCCGCAATTAAAAACGAAACTTTTACAGGCCGAGATAAAATCGAAATGTTAACCATCTTTCGGTTCTCAAAAGATTTAGAAAAATAGCACATGCACTACCTGGGAAGAAAGAGCTTCGATGAAAAAAAGAATCGCATTTCCAGGTGCCCCAGGACTGGAGCCTTTCGTGCGCAATCGAACAATGGGCCACAACAAAGGGGCAACTCATTTGCATATTAAGGAGTTTAGTAATAGAGATTTAACATGACGCCCGCGATGCGGGCGAAATTTTTACCTTGACACCCGCGATGCGGGTGAGTTTCTATGACACCCGAAAGTTCAGAAGGTTGTTAAAATTGCAGTTTTCTGAACTTTCGCCAGAGTCCGGGAGGTTGTGGGATGCCATGTGGAGCTAACCTCCCCGGACTCTAGCGAAAGTTCAGAAGGCTGCAAGTTAAAAGGCAGCAAGTTAAAAGGCAGCTGAGTGGTATCTTGTCTTTCCAAGGCTAAAATGGTACTAATATTTACCCGCATAGCGGGTGTCAAGGTAAAAACTCACCCGCATCGCGGGTGTCAAGGTAAAAATGTCGCCCGCATCGCAGACGTCATGTTAAAAAGCTAGTCTAATGCTAAACAGATAAGTGAATTGATAAAAGAGTATTAAACTGTGGTCAAAAAAGGGCATTATCATCATCATCATCATCATCATCATAGTTATCATCACCGTAACATTATGATCACCATTAGAATCATCCTCATCATCATTACCATCATCATAATCATCATCATCATCATAATCATCATCATCATCAAATCATCATCATCATCATCACCAGCATCATCATCATCATCATGCCATCAAAATCATAATAATAATAATAATGATAATAATAATGGTAATCATCATCATAGCAATCATCATTATCTTCATGTCATCATCACCATCATCATCATCATCATCATCATCATCATCATTATAATATGAAAGCTGAATGTCAGCCAGTGAGTCGTCATGGAGGTTAAGGGTATCTCTAACTGTGTTCCATCCACTTAAATTCTAATGCAACGTTTCTACCTACCTTGTCTGCACTCGAAAATCCTATCAGTAACAGCCTAAATCAAAGTCAAACAGTTCAATGGTATGGTAAATGCTTAGGCTAAGGAAATTTTTTGCCACCAAATTTCCAGATCTACTGAGAATACTGCCAACGCTTTTGTGTCAACTTAAGAGGCAAAATTAGTAGTGTTACTGCTGCGTAAATTCGAAATCCTATCCCTTTCTCATCGCAGACTTTAAATGTCCTTCATGAGCAATAAATATCTTACTATATCGGGACGATTTTCATTTTGTGTGTTTGTGCTCTAAATTTTCAAAGGAACATTCAACTTCAAACCCGAAAAATTTATGGCCTCTTAATAGTGTTTCAAATGCACTGAAACAGTAAACACAAAGTTTAGCCTGGCGATTTATGGAAATAATCAAAGCAAGAACTCTTCTTGAAAACGGAAAGAATATGAGTAAATTGCAAAATGAATTAGGCCTACAGTCTCCTAGTGTCTTTGACGTCCTTTGACCCCTGAAAACGTAAAAACGCACTTACCGAAAACGCGAAACAACCCAAAATCGCCCAAAACCTGCCGCAAGCACTCAAAACGAACCATAAATTGACGAAAAGCACCCAAAACCACTCAGAAATGTCCAATTTACCTCGAATCATTTATTTAGTGGCAGAAAATCCTTGAAAAATAACCAGAACTCTCATGTTCTTTCAAATTTTATTCTTAACTCTTAAAATTCTACTTTCGTCTTGGGACTTTTGTTGACATAAAAAGCTTTTACATCGCTTGAATCGGAATAGCCTTTTTTGTTGACAACAGTACTGTAGTATTGTATTTAAGCGTGAAGTTGAGAGATAAGACACAATTGCACGCTTCAAATAAATATACCGTTGGGAAAGGTATCCATTGTCTGGAAAGCGTGTTTCATTTTGAAATCTCAAAATATCTTGCAAGAAAGACTGCATCACAACTTAATCGTAGTAATGTAATCGTGAAGGCTCTGCTACGACAAAAATGTCACAATTTGTATTTATGGTCGTGGGGTAATCGTACAAAAAGAAATTCTCACGTCTCACGATTGTGCGATAGTCGCACGATTTTATATGGAATCCAGGCTTTTAAAGCCGCAAGTCATTGAATAAACCCCTGAGAGTTGCACACAAAAGATTCAATGTACGTGTGGTGAAAGGAACAAAATAGATGGCCGCCATCAAAATCAAAAATTTTTTGAGCCGAGAGAAAATCGAAATTTTAACCAACTTATAGGTTTCAAAACGCTTAGCAAAATCTTTAAACAGTGTCCGGCCAGAAACGGGATCGATTAAAGAAAAAAGCGCATCTCTAGGTGGCCCAGGGAAAAAGCCTTTCTTGTTCAATCGAACAAGGGCCCATAACAATGGGGCATCTCATTTGCATAATAAGCATCTTAGTAATAGAGAACTATGACATAAAGCTACCTATTTTCCTTTATCTATATAAAATATTTAAACAGGAGATTCAAAAATATAGATTCTTCATTGAACGTTTCGATCTTATGATCTTCTTCAGCAAAACTTGAGTTTTGCTGAAGAAGATCAGTTTTGCTGAAGAAGATCATAAGATCGAAACGTTCAATGAAGAATCTATATTTTTGAATCTCCTTAGTAATAGAGATAGATACTAAATTGATACTAAATAGATACTGAATAGAGGAAGTAAGGTAAGCAAAGAAATATATCATTTCAGACAATTTTTTATTCTTAAACAACTAACCTACACACTTCCTTCTCATACACTTCAGGTTATCCAAGTTCGACAAAATGAACGTGCGCAAGGTGTGAAGGCTGCATTTCGAAATGATATATTGGAAATATTACTAGAAATGTATTGCCATGAAAGCACGGCAAACACAAGAATCTTTGAAAATGTGTTCCTGTTTATGGTCGCTGGTCATGAAACTACAAGTGTCACAATGACTTGGACAATCTATTGCCTAGCCAAACATCCAGAAATTCAAGAAAAAGTCAGGAAAGAGATTAGGCAGGTCATTGGGAACTCAGCAGATATACGTTGGGAAGATCTTGATCGTTTGAAGTATCTTGATTGCTACATTAAAGAATCATTGAGGATGTACCCACCGGTGACATTATTTGCTAGACGAAACATTAAAGAAGACAAAATTGGAGGATATGTTATTCCACCTGTAACGCTTGTTTATGTTGGGATTTCAGCATTGCAGCGGGATGGTGCATTTTGGAAAGATCCCAACGAATTCAACCCTGAAAGATTTGAATCAATTGGTAAGAAATTCTTTGTAAAATATCACTGCATCGTCAACTAGATAGTTATCCTAATGGGCATGCTTTGGAGTAGCTCTGAATGGAAAGCGTTTGCACAATGATTATCCGTAAGGGAAAATCGTCAAGGGAGACTCGCATCAGGAAAGTGTGAAGGGAGGTTCAAACGCCGGTATTCTTCCAAAGAAATCAAAAGAGATGGTATTGCATACGTTTGCAGATGTCAGTTATACAGCTTATTGTGCACCAGAATACTTAGTCTCAAGAGTACCCAAACGTCATAATAGCTAAGTTGCTGCTAGCAAAGACAAGATTGGCCCCTCTGAAAAATGAAATTTTGGTAGAATTTTCGACAATGGAGATTTATTTCGGATAAGGAAAATGAGTAATGAAAATCGAAATGTTAACTGCTATGAGATGGCCATAAAAATTTCATGGTTCGACTTTTCATTCTTCAACAACGATGTTGGGTGAAAATTGGGCGACTATTTGGTGTAATGTTGGGTCGTTTGAGCGGGGCTTGCGGGGCTTAGTAATATTTCATTTAAAGATCACCTGAGTTATCAGATGAATGTCATATGAAATAGTTCAGCTCATCTCCAGACCAGGTGGCCAATAATGTACTCAGAGATTATTGGTTATCTTATGCAGCAAAAGGTCCAACAGAAATTCTTTATATTTGCACAGTCTCATTTCTAATAGTTGAAAACTCTTATTTCTTCTACAGATACTACCAATCACAAGAATGCCTCCTTCCCATATTGGTTCTTGCCATTTTCTCGTGGACCACGAATGTGCATTGGATACAGATTCGCGCAAGTCGAACTGAAAGTTGTCTTGGCACTCCTTCTTCGTTCATTCTCTTTCAAACTTGGTAAAATCCAGCCAGATAAAGTTGAAGGAAGAGATGGGCTGACTTTGAAACCATTTCCATCACCAGTTATTGAGATTACCTCACTTGGATGATGAGAATGAGCTCTTCTCGAAATATATTACTAGTACTTGGCTTACTGGTTCGGTCTTTACTGGAAATATTTACTGGTTTCATCTCTTTAATTTCACAAGTTACAAGGGTAACTTAATTGCCTTTGTATAGGCAGCCTCATTTTTTTGTTTTCGTAGTTTTATTAGGGTAACTTTAAGGAGTTGAAATCTGAATCACTTTTTTCTAAAGCATATTATTTTTTACTGAGATTTAGAATAACAAGTGTGCACACAAAAAATTGTATCAATTTTAATTTTAAAAAGTAGATTTTTGCTTTTCTTAGTTTTGTCGGAACGCATTAAGGGATCCAAAAAAGTGGAACGGAAAGCAATCGTTCCGTTTCGTTCCCGTGTGAACATGATAGCTGATCCAGAAAACGTAACGACACAGCTTTTGTGGTAAAGTGCATGTAGTATTGCTAAGAGATATTCCCTCGAGGTTTCATATACCAAGTTTTTGTAAAGCAGTTTGCTAAAATTATTGTTTATTTTCGTGGGCAAAAAATTAAATGGAGCGAACAATTTGCTATTGCCTTTTTACTGAGATTTAGAATAACAAATTTGCACACAACAACAATAATATCAATTTCAATTTTAAGAAATAGATGCAAGATACAGCAAACATTTGAAATGTCTTTATTTTCTTTTTAATCTCTTTATAATGTCTATACTCCTTTTTGCTTTTCAGCCTTACAGTAAAAACCCGCACATAAGAACCTACACTGTTGAACACAGCCCGCCTTGGCTCTTATGTAATGAGGTGCATACCCGGGGGAGGGGGGTTACTTCCATTGTTTGTTATTATAGACGTGCCGACCAAATGGGTAACTTTTTCAGCCCCAATTTCCCTATATATGAGTTGATTTTTCGTTAAGAATCTCTACACATGGGTAGTAAAATATATAAAAGGTTTTAGACATGCATTGCTTTGAAACGCCTGATAAAAGGTGCGTTTTAGTTTTAAGCGCAAATGCCTTTTCACCGCATTTAGAGCTGCCTCAGGCGTTAAAGTGAGTTCAAACATTTGAGGTATTGGTACAAATGGGTAAGATTTTCGTTGTTTTTTCTATATATGGGTACCACGAGAAACAGAATTTGTCGGTAGATATGGGTGGGTTTGGAAAACCGGGCGGCACGTCTAGTCATTTGAACAATGACGTACCCACCCCCCGGTTGCATACATCAAGGTTGAGGTTCTTAAAAGAGGGTCCAAAGCAATTTCAATAAAGCATGATTATCACCAGGGGCGCACATCCAAAATATTTTTGGGGGAGTGTGTAAACGTAGACTGGACCGACTATTAGACTTGTGGACCGACTGCGCTTCTTTATATATCAAATTTGTCAATGTCTTTTACTCGAAAGGAAAGACAGTATACGTTATCAGGCAAGCCTTAATTTAAGAAATGTTCATGACCGCACAAAGCGGCATAAATCGCAATTGCTTGGTCCACAAGGGCACAAGGCTGATTTGCAGACAAAAACCTCAGGAGTAATAAGCTTTGTTTGTTATTGTTTGTAACTGGCATGCGAACAGAGGTTTAGGGCTGGAGCAATGACAAGGAGGGTAGAATTTCTCAAAATACAAGCCCTTGTTTGGCTTTGATTAGCATTTTTTCGTATAAGTTATAAAAAACTAGGGTATGGTATCAGAAAGGACATCAACTAAGATGAGCAAATAGATGGTTTCAGCACCCCACGACATTATTGTATTATTGTATCGATCGGTCTTTAAATCAGGCATCTCGAATGGAAGTGCTCTACACATTTCCATGACAATTTATGTGCATCGTTTTCATCTAAAACGCTTATACTGACTATTTTCCAATTCAAATCGGGCAGAATTCAAATTTGAACTGTACGAGATCGATTGTGATCGTTAGATATATCGGTTCTTCAGTGAAGAATCTTCACTCGTAACTTTCAGGAAAGACTGGAGGACTTCAGAGAACTGTCATGGTCCGTGAAGATTTCGATCCACTTCTGAATCATACCTGGATGCTCTGCCGATGTGGATGCGGGCTGGGCCAAAGGGGTATTTCACTCCTCAAAAAATCGTACGAGATAAATCCTATTGAAACAAAAGGATTCTTGCAAGATTCTTACAAAAACTATAGAGATTTCAGCTGAGGGTGTACAAGATTCCAAGGAGAGAGTTGCCCCTCGGGCTGGGCCATGTCACGGGGGGGGTACTTAGTATAATTTGGATACGCGTACGCCCATATGGGTGGGTTTTTGGCCCTGAAATTCTCTAAACATTGGTATGGTTTTAACCAAAACCCCATAAAAGTGGGTGGCAAATTGAAGAAAAGTCGAAAGTTTAACTTTAATTCGGCCAGAAAAGTGGCAAAATCGCGTCAAAGATGTTCATAGTACAATATCAAGCAATAATAAGGTGTGAAAAGCCTTATTATTCTCATATTCCGCTAATTTTTACTCATAAAATAGGGTTTGTTTCTGCAAAGGTTTACATTATAAGGGGTGAGTTTCCGAAATCTGGGCGGCACATCCCCTGGGGGTTATGTGTATTTTTTCTTTTTCCCACTAATTTTACGTCATATTATATCAATTTTCGAAGGCTCCATACCTTTCACTGCAACGCAACAAATGCAACAATGCTTTTCTGTGGGCAACCACTTGGAAACGAACAAAAATGGCGGCTACTTTAGCTTGTTTGTTTACCAGTATGTCATATTAGACGGTGCGTGTGAAAAGCTTTGTCTGGCTGGCTTGAACAAGGTATTCTGGTTCATTTTACATATTAAGCTATAAAGATCATCCCTGAAGAAAATAGCTTTCGCATGCTTTTGCTATGGTGATGTGATGGGCAGTTTCTGAAGCGCTTCTTTACTTGCCACATCTTGATCTAGCTGATGGCCTAGCTTATCAAGCTCAAGCTCGATCAAGCTTTTTCTTTAAAATTCTGGATAAGCTGTAACAGACAAGATTTGAGCTGGAATAAAAGATAACTGATCTTTATTGGTGATTCAGCGCTGTCCAATCATTAGCCATTCAGAATTTGTTTTGTATGAGAAAAAAAGGTAACATAAAATCAACAGACACTAGATTGGATTGGATAGGATAGCAAGAGAAAAGCAATCAATTTATTATGTCGAATAACTGTGATAGAAGGCAACCACTGACTTTATATGGGCCTTCTTGGTATTTATCTTAAAAAGGTAGGCAATGTCACTCAAGCTACCCAGGAAAACAGTAATCCAGCCTTACAGTAACTCCTCTTCTTCATCTGCTTTGTTGATGGGATCTAATTTCAGTCAAAGCAAACCAAACGAGAGAAATTACACTTCAAATTCTGAGTATGGGAGGACTTTAACAGAGAAAAGCATGGGAAGTGGAGCATCGTCTCAACGAGATAGTCCAGTTCATTATCGAAATAGAGGTGCCTCACTTTCAGATGGTGCACTTAGCTCAAATGTTCTAAGAACCAGAAATTTAAGATATGGATTACAACATTTAAGTGGCAGTTCACCACAAATTCCCCGTCCTTTGCCACATGGTCCCGGTCCTCTTCTTCCAAATAATAATAGCACTTTAAAGGTAAATAAAAGAAGGCAAGAGATGAACACAACAAAGCCTAGAGGACCGGTTAAAGCAAATCATGAAATCAGACAGAAGAGCAGCTCTAGTCCTGAAAACTCAAGAAATGTCTCTAGCCCTAGAAATTCCAATTTCCGTAAGCCACCAATTCCAATACAGACTTTGAGTAGAGCAAAATCAAGGTCTTTGAATGATGTCAGGGCTGTTGAAAATCGACAGGACCAAAAGCCATCAGCTGATAAGATGCTAACAGAAGCTGATCTGAAAAAGGCCAAAAGGAGCTTTAAAATATCAAGATCTCCTTCATGTGATAATCTAAATAATCAAAGGCAGTTTGGCGATCATAGGGCTCTGTTAGATAAAATGAGTAAAATTAGCACAGATGAATCAAAAGACAAAAGGACTGAAACTTTCCGTAGGGATAGTTATAAGCCTAGCAACCTGCACTCCGATAAATCAAAGAATGTGATGCATGCACCAAAATCAAATGACATACAAACAAAAAATAAACTGAACAGCATTCAGAATGATTCCGTGAAGATAGTCAAAGATTCAGTAAAGATTACTGACAATCATGATCAAAATTTCCAGAGAAATTCACCAGTTTCACGTAGAGACTATGTTTTGCCACCTTCCAGAAAGCTTTCTGACTCTGCGTATGAATCCAATAGCACAACTAGCAGTGGCTCTAGCAATTCTTCACCAAGGATTATCAGAAATGAGGTAATTTTGCTATCATACATTTTGCATGGGAATTTAATGACAATTGACATGAATAAAAGTTTCTTAAGCCACCCATCAATCAAACGGTAACAGGTCATCTTGCCCCGCTACCAACTCGCCCCACCTTAACATGGTCAAGTTGGACCTCTTTCAAGTCATGGCACCCCATGGGTTTGTACAACTGGCCCCATCTGTCAAGTCAACTCACCCCACCATTAAATAAATGATTGAAAACAACAAAATTGAGTGAATATATGAGTTTGATAAAAGAGGGTCACCTTAAAACATATGTAGATTAGTAGGGGTAAGTTGACTTTTGAGATGGGGCTAGTTGACTTTGAAGGTGGGGGAGTTGAATTTGAAAGCAGGGTGAGTTGACCTAGAAGTGGGGCGAGTTGGCAATGGGATGAGTTGGTAGTGGGGCAAGTTGACTAGAAACCAATGAAAATTGAATAAGAAAAGAATTCAGAAGAGCTGCTTTGTCTGCATACATCTGGTCTTATTTTATGTGAATCATTTCCCTTTTATTATACCTTTAACCTTGATTTATAATTTTAAAGCTGAAGTTCTTTCCTTAGTCATGCATACAAGCAAATGAACTGCCTTCAGGATGCCATGGAGATGGATTGGTTGGTCTCAGAAATCTTGGAAATACGGTAAGCAAGTAGTTTTGTATGACAATTTTTCTGCAAATGGCAGGTACATATGATTTTTTTTGTTAATTGAGGAGAATTTTTTAATTTTTTTTATCTAGTTTAACCACCTGTTTAACAGATGCCTTCTCCAGACATTCTTAGTTTTTTATGCAGGTACCTTCATCAATAAATAGAAACAAGCCTCTTGCTACTATTTTTCGCATATTTTCTACTTATTGCATATAAAAATCATGAAGAAAACAATTCATAGTGATTAAGTTGCATTAAATGCCAAATCTACTCTTTAGTTGAAGGAGAATACAGCAGGTCATTGACTCTTTCTTTTCATCTTTATCCACCAATCTGAAGTTAAAAGGAATTTCTAAAGTTTTACGTGCTGAGATTTCGCACTTCTTTGACACTCCAATTTTTCCAGATCAATATGAGTTAAAGGAGTAACATGATGTTGACTTAAAGGATTATTGATTTTGAAGGCAATGTATAGCATCATCCAACCTGTTCCATAAGAGGTTCCTGTTTGAATTCCCATAAAGGGGGTTCAGGGGCAGGGCATCTTTTAACATAGAAGCTACTGGGCCAGTGGACCCTCTTCCTTGCCTAGTAATAATGCAAGTGTTCGGTTGTTGGCGTTCCAAATAGGGCCCAATTTCTACTTAAAAATTGGTGCATCATACTCGAGTATACTCAATAATTTAATACCTCCCAAAAGATGGAAATCTCATAGAAGTAAAAGTTTTAGATTCTTGAATATTGTAGTTATGATTTTTAGCAGGCCAATCAATCAAAGAGCATTAGGAAGCAAAACAGAGACTTTTGTAGCAAGTCTAGTCGGAAATAATGAATACTTTCAGATCTTAAATTGGGATAACCGATTTCCAAATGTAACCATCTATATCTCGAAATACGTCGAAACCTAGTCATTTCTAACGGCGTTCCCTCTCCTGTTGAAATTTCAAACTTTTGAGTTTCTTTCTACGAATGTTTCAAAGAAGGGCGTCCATTGGATTTAAGTACTGTCAAGCTTTTACTCGAGGGTTTATTTAATGATAAAGATTTCTGTGTTTCAAGCCAGGCTTATGTTGACCAGTGATACGAAAGAACTATCGCCAACTAGTTGTAACTGCTAACTTATGTCCACATGTCAACAACTAGTCGAAACTTGTAGGATAAAGTTTATCACTGTCCCAAGAGCGCTCAGGTTGACTGCCACTGACGGGAATCATTTGTTATCTAATCGCAGAAGTAGTACATGCCCAGCTTTTTGGTACTTTGTGCAGACTAGTCTCGGTCAAAAAGGAACTAGTGACCCAATAGTTGCCAGAGCACTTATGTCTACAGGTCAGTTTGGGTAAGTTGCGATAAATTAGTTCCACAAAAATCACCGATAAGCAATCGGCAACTGGTTTTTACAGTGCACCATGTCGACATGAGCCTGGCTTTAGTTTCGATTGACGCAATGCTCCCATTTCCATTGAAAAATCGTGGATTTTGTAGTGTAATTTTTGAGTCTCAATTAC
Organism: Chrysaora quinquecirrha; assembly: GCA_014526335.1. NCBI lineage: Eukaryota > Metazoa > Cnidaria > Scyphozoa > Semaeostomeae > Pelagiidae > Chrysaora > Chrysaora quinquecirrha. The sequence goes on along the minus strand of JACTAT010000131.1, from coordinate 112,132 downwards.
AAGGCTAAGGCCTTGGTGGTGTTGATCTTGAAGATGTTTGCAAATATTAAGAAAACGTATTAAAAATTGTTAAGCTTGAAACGTGCCCTTGTTAACAATCCAAGCTACAATTAGCTCAAGTCATACTCTTGACTTAATCGTCGTTGTACACGTTTTAAATAAGAAGCCGGTTTATAAGAAACCTAGAACTCGACACCCCAAAAGTTAAGGAACTGTTAGAACTAGGAGGAAGGAGTTAAGAAACTTAAGAAATTGTGTCAGTTTTCCAACATACTGATTTCACATTTGTGGACGTAGTAATCAATTCTCCAGCATTTCCGTGCGATTTTTCGCACCAGCGTGGCCAATTCTGTGCGATTTCTCGCATCTGTAAGCAATACTGGTTTCCGTGTATCTCACAGAAGGTTTTTTGTCGTTTTTACTGCAATTTATTTCAATTCATTAAGAAACTGTTAAGAAACTTTTAGAAGTAAAATTGGACCAAAAATTAAGAAACTTTTAGAACTAGGCCCCGACCTAGGTTTCTTATAAAAAAAAACGCGTAATTTGTCTCCCTATGCTAGAATACATTTCCTCATTTGCGATAGTTTATATTATTTCCTTCACTTTTCCTTTTTCATTTATATCAACAACGCACATTTTTACTTTACGTGCTAAAAAAGTTTCGATTCGCTCAATAGAGCTATTACTTTTTCACACTCTAAATAAATTTAAAGAATAATTATAATTATGCTGCAGCAATGGCCCTAAAGATTCCTCAAAGATTTTAAAACAACATCCAGCAAATTGTTGAAAAAGTGGTTATTTTTTACTTGTATGCACTTAACGATGTATCAATTTATTTTATTTTTAGTGTTTTATGAATTCGATCATCCAATGTCTGAGAAATACCAAGAAGCTGAGAGAAATCTTTTGCAGAAATCATTTTGTTGAAGATATCAATGAAATCACAGCGCCAATGAAAGGGAGGTTAGCCAAAGGTAATCCTAGAGCTGCTTTATTCTATATATTGTTACCAGACTTCTGCTCTATTTTCAACTCTGCATAATTTTAAACGGAGGCTTTGATCGTACATTAATGTTGGTTTATTTTCAATTTAAAGACATCATACCCCAGTTTGAAACGCTGTACAGTCTTGATGCTATAATACTAGACATCAATGCTATGAAATATGCTTGAAGCTTACTCTTACATTTTGGGTTAATTTAAGCTGCTAAGCCGCATAGCGTAGACCCTGGGAACCTCATTAGTTTAGCAATGTTCACCACGAAAGGAAAGGCAAGATTAGTGCCTAGACCTACTTGAAGTGCCTTCCTTGCTACAAAACAAGTAATCGGTTTTATCTTATGAAAACAGTTAACTATGTATAAACAGAAGTTTGCACAACGCAGTTTTCCCTTAAACTAAGGAACTAGCTAAAAAGCTGAAACAAATAAGGAATATTATCCAAACTAAGGAACGGAACTGTGACACCTGCCTTCGTTCTCATTGAGCACAGGACTGTAACAAGCCAATCAAATGCGAGTAAATATGAAAGCATTTTATAACAATCTATGCAAGTAAATATTTGCTGTCTGAGCACTGGCCCCCTCACTTGTGGCTATATGGAAAGGAAACGTCGCAACACTTTCTCAGCACTAGTACTGCCGTATCTCAGCACTTGCACTGCCGTATCTCAGCACTTGCACAGCCACTCATGACTATATTGAATAATGCTTAATGCGTATGGCTTAATGCTTATTTTGCTTTTTATTTTGAAAAATTCTGAATTGTTTGATTAAACGTAAAGCCCATGCCAAATGGACCAAACATCGACGTCAAACAGCGTCAAACATTGTTGAACAAACATCTTTGATTCATTTGGCCACCAAACTTTTTATATGTTCATAAATTTTTTTATTCTCATGTTTGATCAACCGTGTTTCGTTTGGTCACCCCATAAAACATTTGTTAAATTCACGCAGGCGCAGTAAGTTGAAATTCGATGCATCCTGTAAAAATTGTCAGGTGCCATCTTTGTCATTGTCTAAGAATCTCGCAAGCAGGACATGTTTTGAAACCATGTTGATTCCTATGGCCAGGTCATAAAATATCATCGAACAATGTTTGACAATTATTGTTGGATAATGCTTTAAGAATGTTTCATTCGTTTTGTCAGGGTCTTAAGTTTCTCCGTTTTTTTTTTCAGCTTTTTCAGGCGTTGTTAAAGAAATGTGGATGACGAACAAAAGTGGCCTCACAGTGTCTCCAAGTATCTTAAAATCTCAAGTGCAAAGATATGCACCTAGATTCACTGGCTTTAGGTAAGCAGAGATAGCCTAAATTGACAACACTTTCTTGTTTTACACAACAATAATAGGATTTAATTATTCTTTCAATTGACAAGGAGTCGTGTTTATATGAAGAATAAAACCGTTATATCACAAAAAATATTTTTATAAAATGTATTCTCTCCATTTTTTGAAAAGGCAAAGAAACGAGCACAGAAATCAATCGAATATGTTAAATACTGACTGTGATATGGCCATATGCAGGAATAAATTTCATCAGAAAACGCTTATTTTTCTCTGGTTCATAAACTTATTCGACAGTATTTTGGGGCTGAAAAACATTAAAACCTTTAGAGATTGCTATGATTCATGTTTAGCATCTGACTTCTCTTTTGCTGTCAGTCAATTCTACTTTTTAATAAGCAACATAGCTCAAAGCCAGCCAGCCCTCGACGTCTCTTGAAATATCAGAGATTTCACCTCCCAGAGTTACTTATGAGCTTATTCACTCTTAGGACACAAAATGAAAAGATCTAAAACACAACAGCGTTTTAAATAGGTCAAAGTTTGGCCCTTTTCCTGGAAAAATTTCAGAAAATTTATAATAATTATAAGGAAAGTGCTTGGAACCAAGAAAGGGTTAGCAAAAGCAAAGTATTCCTTTATTGTGTAGTTACGCACTAGTTATGTTCCCGCGTCTTGATATTTATATTTCGCGTTCTGGCGACAACGTCATCTTGGCTGTTTTCTCGCTCTCGTGAAAACGTCAAAATTTTGCGTTGTACTGCAAGCTGCAACACTTACTTCAGCAACCAAACCAGTTAATTATTGCCATAATTTGAATTTTCAATGGCGATCTACCACAAAAACAGTGAAAGAAGCCAATTCAGAATCAAATGGTGAGCTTATAGACTTATCTCTAAAGCTAGCCTTACACTTAGGCCCTATTATGCCGGTACGAGGCGTCGCCAACATTCATTTCTAAGTTTAAGATCTCAATAAAAAGTCTACAGAACCTTCTTGAAAAAGGCGGTGTTCTCATTGGTAGTCGAGTCCTGATGCTAAAACAACACTCGCTAAAACAGCCTGTTAAAACAGAGTGTAACATTAACGTCTTTCATGTAACATCAATGTTTTTTGTTATCTGTTTGTCAAGCAAAATGATTTAAGTCGGTGATATAATGCTCTGTTTTTTCAACAGTCAACAAGATTCGCAAGAATTTCTTCGATTTTTATTGGAAGGTCTTCACGACGATTTGAATTTGGTTCGTGAAAAAGTGAAATATGAGTGTGAATGTGACAATAAACTTTGGTAAGTCTTCTTGCCACTTAAACTTTTTTTCAATTTCCAAAAATTGTTGGTTCCAAATTTTACAGCTGCATTTTATGGATCAAATAAAGTTAATTTTAAGGTAGTCAAAGATGATTATTATAAAAAGGAAGTTAATAATTAGCATAAATTAACATAAATCACCATACTAGTTTCCATTCCGGTTACAAAAAGGGGTCCCATTTGGTCAAAAGCAAGGTCTTGCTTTTGAAGAGTAACCTTCTGGATGAAAAGAAACATTTTTCTCATGCATGCATCACGGTCGAGTCGACTGTTTACCACTACGAGAATAGGATCTCGGCAAACAACCCTTCTTGGCTAGACGGGGCGTTTTATCTCATAAAATCATATCTTTAATCAAGGATGCCCAAATTATGAAGTGTCTTGCGAATTCTGTTTGATTTAAAGCAATGTCTTCTATACTTGTCTTTTATTTAGTGACGCAGAGCAAGCCAGGCGTGCATGGAACTGGTACGCAAAACGAGAAAAGAGTGTGATTAGTGGTATGTATGTATGTTTGATTTTGCATGATATACTATTCTTTTAATGAAGTGCGATACATTGAATCAATTTACACCGAACTGACTCCAAAATGAGCTGTTCTCAAACTAGTATAAATAGGCCTTCCGTCTACATTGGACTAGGTTGATTCAAACTTTTCGAATCTGCTTTCAAGAAAAAAGGTCTGCAAGGGCCAATCAGGGCCTTTATTTACCCTCATACTGACCAATCAGAAGCCTTTATTATCAAGCGGCCTTCTCAAAGCCGCCTCTTTCCTCCCTTAGGGCCTGTTCCTATGAGCCCGCTTACCGGGCCAGCCCACTAAGCGAGATCCCACCTAATCCACAATTTCCATACAGAATTCAATCCTGTTAATATGAGAAAGCGGGCTGGCCCAGTAAGGGAGAACTTGCTTGAGCAGTGGCGAGATCTCGGCAAGCGGGCTGAAAATTTCTCATATGAACACTCCATCCCACTAGCCGGACTGGAATTGCTTCAACAGCACATATGTGAAACCATAAAAGGCTTTGAAATTGCCGAAAAGAACAATTTACGCCTCGGTAGGTGGGTCAGAATTATCTCATATGAACAGAACTTCGCTTCGCTTTGTGGCCCGGTAAGCGGGCTCATATGAACAGGCCCTAAGCTGCGAGGAAAATCACCCCTTGAATTTTTCGCTGAGATAAAAACTAAATTCACAATTTTCTTAAAGTTCTACTGCTCACTGGATGAAGAAAAACAGCCTTTGTGTTTCGCTCTACGTTTCCCCATTCACGTAAAACATAGCAAAGCAAAGCAAATAGACGAATTTTGAACAAAGCGTTGCCTGCGCCTACGTCATTCGAAAATAAAGGCTTCTGACTGGTCATATGAGAATTGTAATTGAACACTCTAACTGGCCTTGCAACGTAGGCTGTGGTGTCTACGTTTTTTTTTCAGAGCGAAAGGTCCCTTCTTGCGATAATTTTCTGAAGTTTCAAGCTTCACTTTACGGTTCTCTTTAACAAATTTCGTCTTTGACATACAGCGGAAGACCTCACGAAAAATTCTGCCTATAAGAAAACCACAATAAGCCTCTTAAGTTTGAACAGTTTATCATTTTCCTTGATCTCAGATCACAATATTTAATGTTATCTCACGAAAATGCAAATCTAAAATTCTGGGCCAAAAAAGAGAAATGGTCTGTATCTCTATGATATCTACAGAAAAACTGTAGTTTTGAACATCCCAACTCGAGAGTTTTTACGGTTTTCAAGAGTAACTCACTTTAGTGTTAAAGGGACATGTTTGTTTCAGATATTTTCGTTGGCCAGTTGAAGAGTACTCTGACATGCGCAGATTGTAACCATCGTTCTCTAACATTTGATCCTTTCTGGGATTTGTCATTACCCATACCATCAGTAAGTAAATGATTGTTTATACTTTTTTTATCTTGCATCTTCTGTAATGAGCTGTAATGACTTCGGTGCACAGAGATGGGGAAAACCTTGATTTTTAGCATTATTAGAATTTTTAGACAATCTATTATTCGCGAGCTACAGACCTCCTTTCCCTCGGGGCCAGAGACCCCTGACCATTGCATTTTCGTTTTCATTTTTCATTAAGAGATTTGCTACAAACGTACAGAGTACCATCTACTTTTACAACAAAGCATATTTTAACCTACAAAAAATTCCAAGTCTTAATTACAAGAAGCAGTTACTACAAAGACTCAACGATATCTATCAAGGTCGAAGTTGAATGCTACTTTAATGAAACCGGGAACTGTTCTCATAAGGACTGGATTCTCATTGGACATTATGAAGATAAATTTAGGCCTCCGGGGTAGCAGGCTTACGGTGAAAAAGGTTGATATAAAAGACAACTAGCCTAGGAATAGTGCAAATCTGTAGAGGTGATGACAGATACATGGTCCGACATTTGCAGGCATGGGCATTGTAGCTTATAACTTACTAGACTATCTTCATTTTAATTTATTTATCTATATCTTTCCTTTCGGTTTTTCAATGTTAAGATTTTATGACCAATGCTTGATGCTCGTGATGTTTTCTATTTGGATTTATGAACTCGCAATAATAGGGTAATAAGGAAATATTCCCGTCGTGCTCGTGCGATAATCATGTGTCCTTTACGCTTTGTTAACGTAACCTGTGAGACACTGGGCAGTTTTTAAAGTAAAATGTAAGTTTTTCTTAGAGCCCTCGATCTTGAGAAACATCAATACTGTATTCGTTTTCTATTGGTCGAAGATGGAGCTCCCAAAAGATGAGGGTCGTATAGGGGCTCTGGGGAACAGGGGGGCATGCCCGAAAACAACTTGGGGAACAGGGAACAAACAGGAATCTGCAGAGGGAACAAGGGAACATTCTAAAAGATTAGATAAAACATTTGAAAATAGAAATGATTGATGAAAAATTCAAGAATTTTTGGATTTTCATCTTTCTTTTATTTACACTTAATTTTTTCCCATATATGCTCAGATTTTACTCTAGTTGGATGATCGTTACATGTCTACGTCACCCATTGACCTCGTTTTGGATTCAATTTCTGGTTTCTTAGGTCAAAAGAACTGCGAGGCAGGAGGCAGGCCCCTTATATTAGCGAAATCGGAAATAAGAATAACACACAAATATGCCAACTTAAAACATATTTAACTTCTAAATATTTTTACAAGGAAGTTTTCGTTTGATACAATTTTCGAAGGGAACATTTGAAAAATTCCCCCGGGAACATGGGAACAAATCAAATTATTGAAAGGGAACAGGGGAACTAAGACCCTCCCTATACGACCCTCAAAGATGTTACACAACGAAAGCAACATATCTTGAACTTGGGGGATTCGACTGGAGCTCTTCAAGGTCGCGCTAAAGTTCCCCAATATCTTCCGCAAGTTTCATAATATTTTTGGGTAGTTTAGAACCCTTAGGCTACATTCAGCCTTGACAAAATCTATATATATAAAACAGAACTGTTTGTATGTATGTATGTATGTATGTATATATGTTCGCTTATAAATCAAGAACCACTCCACACGGATTGAAAAACGAAAGGTATCTTTGTAATCGGCATTTTTCGGAGAGTGTCCTCGGCGAAAAATTTTTTGAAAAACGTTATAAATTAAAAGAATTCAACAATAGGTAAATAGGTAGTAGAATGAAAATAAAAGCGACGGGATTCCGATTTCTTGAAGCCATGTTGACGTCAAATTAATCAACATGATGATTATTAGTTGTACGATTCGGCTAAACAAAAGTCGATTGATGCAAGAAACGATTAATACGTCAAATTAAACTTGTCAATGAATTGTATCTCAGAAAACTCTCCACTTTATTAAAGGAAAGTTGAAAAAATTCAACCCGGCATCGACGGGTACCAGGGCTAGTTATTAATAAAGTAAGAAAAAATATTCTGTCTACTATTCTGTGTACTTCACCACTGAAACCGTTTAAAAACAAGTTATCCTTCGCTTAATCAATTTGTTTTTCTTCATTGTAGCGTTCCAGAACTTCTCTCATTTCTGGTAAAGTTTCACTGTACGATTGTTTTAAAAAATTCACTCAAGAAGAAATTTTAGATGGTGATGAAAAACCAGTAAGTATCATTTGGATGCTTTTTGTCTAATTAACGTTCAGCTATAAGAATCGGTATGGCGATGACGGAGAATATGGATGATCGTTAGCAACTCAAAGCAACCATCCTTTACAAGAACTGCAGTATTATCATCGGTAGATATAGACCATCACGAAATTAATCAGATCAAGGCCTTACTGTTTTTTTGACAGGGGGGGCTGTAGATACAAAATATTATGAGTCTGTTGTACTTGAGCAAAGACCTTTTCAAAGAGGTCTGCGTCGGGGCAACCCTTTCCTGGAAGGTAACCGCCATTTCGAGTGAGGGAATCCTCTCCGCCTGCAATTCCCGGGTTTGCAGTTGCTCGAGTGTAGAAGTGCAGCAAAAAGAGAATCTGCAACAATAAATGTTGAAATTATCTGCAGAAACTCAGAAAACAAGATGCCAGTTACTCACAAAAAAGAAAATACTTGACTAAATGCTTCCTTGAGAAGATAAGCTAGGGCTTGAAACACGTCTTTTACTTTTACACCAATTAAACGTGCACTTTATAAACAACATTTGCTGCACTAACTCTCTTGATGTGACCGCGATCCAGGTTGTTGCAGGCGGAGAGGATTCCCTTTCTCAAGATGTCTGCCCTGTTGCAGAAAAATACCTCGCTGACCCAGACCTCTTGAAAATGTCTACTGTTTATATCTCTGCCCTTTTTCCTGTTAACAATTTTCGCTGGACACTGATTAACTTTGCATTGTGACTGATGCACTGACACCGAATAGTTTAAAACCCTTTAAATCCATGCAGTATCCAGTTTTTTTGGAATATCATTTTATGACTGGCATTGGATCCGTTAAGCAAGTTAGGAACTGAAAAATTACCAAAATTGTTTGGCCCATTTCCCTAAACGCCCGCTGAACTAAATGTTGGACTGAACCTGGGGCTGACCGTTGAGAGTGCGTGTTCGCATTGTATTGCTTCGTTGAGATGTGGATGTGTTTCTTATGATTATTTCATGAATTAGAGTGTAAATAAATTCTGCTAAATCGAGTCCAGAACCTGCGAAGAGGACAAGATTACAGAAGCTACATGATTTGCAAAAACCAAACAAATAGAATTAGTCTGTTAACTACTTATGTTTGACCCCACATTCCAGTAGTCATCTTCAGAGTGAAACAAAATTTGAATTTTTGAATTTTCAATACGCTTCTGGTGATCTTATTTCTCGTCAAAAAAAATATGCCCGAATTGATAAATTTAAGTTAGAAACTCTTATTTTTTCTTTTCAGACATGTGAAATGTGCAAGAAACGACAGAAATGCTTCAAGCGTTTTTCAATCGAACGTTTCCCGCAAATACTCGTCATTCGTATCCTTCTATGCTTTGTTTCACGTTTTTATAAATCTACACGAGATATAGCCCCAAGTTGCGATGAACAGCAGAAAATCGGGCCTACTAAAAAAATTTTCATAAAATTTCTCAAACAGACTGAAACAATTTCTACGGCGGAATGTTTACTCAGATACGGTGTATTTCTTTCCATATCTGTTGCTGTACAACGTATTTTTGGATACCCCACTCAAAACAACTAATATTTTTCAGTTACCACACCATTTTCTCTTCAGCCCCCACCCAGTCATAAATAATGACCAGTCAAAGAATGTAAGAATGTCCAAAGATGTTTCTGCTTTTTATCGAAATTTTGAAGTTTGATACGACTGAAAGACTTCAGTAAAACTCGCATATAATAAACCCATTTTTCAAAATCAGGTCGTTCAGTTTCTTTGGGATAATCTGTCACTGTTTTTGAAGTTTTCATATAAGATATATCCATGGCTCAAGAAACGAAAATATGGTAATTTCAACAGTTCCCATCGCGAAATTCGAAGAGAACATCAGCCTGCAGTTTCTTATAAGTTGGTTTCTTATATGCGGGTTTTTAATGGAATAAACTTTACTCCATCTACTTTTGTTGAATAGCATGCAAGATCTGTTTGCATGCTTGTATTACTTTTGGAAACAAGTAAAACCGAAGTTTCTGTTGTTGACTTTTTAGCTACTTTTTTCAGTAGCCATGCTAAAAAATCATTATTCCTTCCAATTTAAACCCAAAACGTTATCATCTCAAAACGCTGCAGGGAAGCTGCGCAAGTTTTACAGCGATGTACAGTATGTTTTTGCTAGCTTTGTTAGGGTTTGCATATGTCTGTCGTTCTACTCTATTAAAGTCCAAGAGCTTTGGTAAACTTTGGAGACTATAGATAGCTGTTGAAAAACTCTTTCAGGGCGTAACTACAGAAGACATCGGATAAGAATTCGGTTAGCCTCAAAATGTCCCCTTTTGAATATGATTTATGCAGCTGTAAATTGATTCTAACCTAACGAGAACCTAGGATTGAAATCATTATCGTTGCAATTCTTTGACATTTTTAAAGATCTGAAGCGTTTCTCTGGCCTTCGATATCGCACTAAACTAGAAACACTGGTCGACTTTCCGCTTGAATTAAATCTTTCAAATTATGCAGCTAACAGCTCATGTAAGTATACTAGTACGAATATGAAATAAATCGCAATATAAATAATGTCTAACTGATTTTAAATCTCATTTAAAGCTATCAAGTAGAGGCCCCACGGGGGGGGCACTTCACTGTTCGAATGACTAGAAGTGCTGCCATGTCTACCGATAAATTCTGTTAATTTTGGTACCCATGTATAGAAAAAACAGCAAAAATTTTTCCCCCATTTGTACCAATATCTCAAATATTTGAACCCAATTTAACATCTGAGACAACTTTGAATGCGGCGAAAAGGCCTTTGCACTGAAAACTAAAACGCACTTATCAGATTTGCACCATAAAATTAAATTGTTGCTAAAAAATATCAGGCTTTAAAACTAATACAAGTACTAATACATTTTATTACCCATGTATAGAGATTCTTTTCGAAAAAGCCCATACGCTGGGAAACTATGGCTGAAAAAGTTATTTGGGCGGCACGTCTAGTATAAGGAACAATGGAAGTACCCCTCCCCGGGTAGAGGCCTCGAACTGAAGTTTATTTCAACGAAGTGATTGTATTATTTAAAAGCCACCCATCTGTTCAGGCTTTTAACTTGTGATTATGAAGCAACATGGCCTTAAAAACATCACACTATGGGTGCGTTCTTTTGGAGCGAAGCAAAAGTTTGATTCGACATTGTTCTGTTCTTTTCATTGCAGTAACGAAGCTATTTCGCTTTTTCTGACCGATGCAAGTGAATTGCTTTCGTATTTTATTGCTTAGGGAAACAACAACAATTTTCTTTGTTCTTTCGGAACTGATTCGATTTTTCGTTGTTGTTTCTTGGTGCGTCTTTAGCTTGGGTGATAATTTAGGACTGGGTCGAATCTGATTTTGGCGCCAAAATGGCTGGAAAGAAGGCGAAGCCAACACTTTTAAAGATTTCTGTGAAGACTTGTCAGCAGTTTGTTTAAAATTTCGATTTATTGCGGGGCTTTTTTATCTCTGCTGCGACAGCCACTTGAAAGAGGATAAATGTTTTTCGGAAACTTGAAATCTGCTCGAAAGACCAAATCAGTGGGTGCTTTTTGTTTTGCTTCGGTTCCGCGTCTTCGTAGAAGAACGCACCCTTATAATATCCTTAGTAATATTTGTTCCTGGAAAAGCAATAGCGGCAGGCGAAAGCAATGTTTTACCAGCACTTTGAAACGCTCCCTGTTCACGTTCGTGTGGCGAAAATTTATAGCCGCAAAAATTAAAACGCAAGAGTTAATCTGCTTCACTATGGCAACACTGCTGCATAAGGAATTATATTGAATCAAATAACGTCAACCAGTCACAAGGCATAAGCAAAAGCTTAGCTAGCTTTAATATGCGATGCACAGGGGGATAACACTATAAAAATAAAGAAGCCCCCGTCACATAATAAACCCGAATAAATTACGTTTAGTTGTGCCTTACTATCCATTCAAAAAAATTTTACTAGCATCGTTCATCTTTTTATATTCAGTAAAGAAATCAGAGGCCTTGTATCATTTGTATGGCATTTCAAATCATTCTGGTGGGACTTATAGTGGTCATTATACAGCATATTGTAAACATCCTGACTCTAATGAATGGTTTTACTACAGTGACTCAAGGTTGGTTGATTTTTGTTGTTAAGACACTTGTCCACTTGTTCAACAATTATTACAAGCATGTTGAACAACCACAGAAGCTTCCGCCAAATATGGCGGCTGTTTCGTGGTGCAAACCATGCTAACATAGTTGGCCAACATGTTGGCTAAAAACAAGGCCAACATGTTGGTACGTTTTGCCATACCATCACAACACCTGAGATGTTTTGGTTGCTGACGTCATCTACAAATAATCTTTTGCAAAAATGGCCGAAGAGGAAGCAGCTGTTTGTTTACTGCTCGCTCTTTTGTTTACTCTCACAACTGTTGGCGGTGATGTTGGCCAACATGTTGGCACATGTTGCACCCGGCTTTTAGTATTTTTTGTTAATAAGTACAAAACTTGTTTAGTATTGCAAACCTGTCTTATCATTTTCTTTTCCATTTTAGCGTTATGAAGTTATCGCCTAGCAGAATCGTCACTGAAGAAGCGTATGTGCTATTTTACGAGCTTTCTAATCAGATGTCTTACTTATAGTAGCACGTGTTACCTTTTTTTGAAAGAAATAAAATTCATACATATACGTACAGTGGAAAACCTACTGCAGTCTCAAAAGACAATATTCACTCGTTCATTTGAAATAACCTGGATTGGCTCTGCCTCTATTAAGAAGATCTATTTAAGTTGTTTTAATCATTTTGACTCATTTTAAAAGTTTCAAACTTCAAAACCGAGTTATTTAACTTTTCGTAATGAATGTCAGTGTGAACCCATGTGACCGACCATTTGTCAGGAATTTCTTCATTTGACGAGATTTAATGCTGAGTACAATTTTTGATGCATAAGTACGACTTGTGTCATTTTAATAAAAAATCAAACTGATAGGAATAAGCTGGATTAGTCAGTTATTAGTTGCAGTAATACTATACGGTTATTAAACGATTGTGAAATAGCGAAGTCAAAATATTCGGACCGAAGGATGACGTAGCTACGAACCGAACAAAGTAAGGTCCATACAAGAAGCTGGGGCTCGATTATTTTTTTGCTGGGGATTTATCATATGGTGTTCGCAAATAATATATAAGATTTTCAAAATTTGTAGATAATGTTTGGAGGCAACGCCGGTCAATACGGGTTGTAAAATGCGACTTTTTTAGCCGCTTTTTTAGCTAATCATGCTGCGGCGTTGCCCATCCGAACACCATATTTTCGAACACCACATAATTATGGCGAATGCAAACAGGGGGCCTGAAAGTCAATACCGAGCTGGAAACGTCTCAGTTTTTGAGTTGCTTTAATTTCAACCCCTTTATTTGCATTGTTTGAGTGACCAAAAATACGAGAGCGCTGAAACATGAATTTTACTATGATGATGCAGCATGCAGGTTACAATTTTCAAACAACCATGGTTTCCTCAATGCTATATAAGCATGTGGTATAGTATCATGATATTGCCTCGAGACGCTGCCATCAGAAGTGCCACTAATTAAAATCTTAGCTGCGATATGTCCAAATGACGAGATACACAACTAACAGAAATTTCGTTTAATTGGTTTGATGCAGCAAAATCTAAGAGACCATTTCGCGCAAATTCCTCCAGCCTGTATAATGTCGAGATAAGACAGAAATGTTGTACAAGTGCGAACCGAAAAACCTTTAATCCTAACATGATGTGAGGGAATCTATCGGGCACAATGTAATTCTGCCAAAAATTTGGACAGTTTACAGCCCCTTTTACACTACAGTTTTTATCCGAGCCGTGCTGTTATTTCCGGTACTCATGCCAATTTCACCGATTTTACCCACTTCAAATGGTTTCGGTACGGGTGAAAAATTTTGGTTCGGCACGAATAAAACTATGTACGTCGTTTACAGTGGCGGATGACAGCTATGATCAATGTACCGTTGTACCGGCTTTTTGCAAGCGTACCGGTCAGTATTCGTGATAATGTACGGGTGTACCATTTTTCACGCATGCGCATGTTATGGCTTTGATTTTTTCAGTGTACTATTTACCGGACTGCGTTTGTACCGTACCGAGTCAATTTTTAGCCTGTCGTACAGTGTACAGTGTGCTTTGTACCGTTGTACCGGGAAGCTGTCACCCGCCACTTTACACTGCGATATTCATCCGAGCCGTGGCAATTTTTTGGGTATCCGCACCAATTCTTAACCGTGCCGGGCGGAGAATATTTTCTAATGTAAAGGGGGGCTAAATTTCTTCGCGTTGCTCTTATAACTTTGCATAAACCAAACTGCTGTAATGGGAATCCCTCAAAAGTCGCTTTATAAAAGTCTTTTTTTTAAAGATATCAAACAGACAGCTTTTCAGAGATTTAGGGAACATTCGCTATACCACCAAGAGGTACATTCGAAAGCCCCATTTTCTTCCTGAAAAGTCGTATCTTTTGAAGGATCTGGATGTACCTTAAAATTTTTGCTTCGCAGAAAGTAATTATCTGTTGTTTTTCAAGAAATATTTAGTTTCTAGAAGTTCATTCGATGTTTTAGATAACAAATGTACATAATTTTAATGTACTTTTTATTACTTGACTAATGTCTTGGTTTTTAGCTTAGATTCTGGATGTATATATCGTAAGATGTAGAAAGAGCTTGGTGAGGCTTTTCATCTTGTCAATAAAAAAGATAGTTTATTAATGAGCTAATTTGGAGATGATAGAAAACTAAATTGAAAGTCAATGTTTGTTATTTGCTTCCGATTGCACATAAATTGAGTTAAAAGAAGGTTACTTTGATGTTTTAACCCTGTTCCACGTGGCGTCCTTTTGACTATTCTATCTGCAACATATCCACTAACTGCAACCAAATGCGCAAAAAAGGTCCATAAAGCCAGAAGCCATAAGAGAACAACGAACAGAATATCTCCATGCTGAATAGTTATGTGCTTCTGTACTCTTCTGCCTTGGGATAGTATTTTGGAACGCCTTTTTCTTGAACGGAAACGTTTGCAGGAACTGAGTGAGGAAAAGGTGAAGCAGTTCCCGTCAGAACAACGGCTCTTGGGATGGAAATAATTGCGTCTTCTTCAGAAAGACCATTGGCATTCAACAAATCTTCCATCTTTTCATAAGAGGATGCCCCGCAATTGCTGTGCGAAATCATGTAATCACGCGAAACTTTTGGACGATTCATGCAGGCGCATTAGATAAGCACTTTTCAGGCGTTTCTCCTCGAATTTTTTCGCTGCTGAACTTCATAGATTTAAAGGACAAGTTGGACAAGTTTTATCTTTCTGCGACAAGTTTGTAACAGGGAAGACAGAACATTAATTATTAGTTTAATTCAAAACTATCAGACTGGTTAATTCATCACATGGGTCAATGAAAGAAATATGAATGCTCGATTGATGAAAAAAGCGCCCACCAGTATGTAAATCACGCAATTATGTCCTAACATGTAAATCAGAAAATCGCGAGCCGTACCAAGACATTTCACGCGACACCACTGGAGCTTAGGTTCAAGCATTCACGCGCAAAATTTCTTGTTTGTTTCGTGAAATCGCGCATGCAAAATGGGCCAATAACGCATCACGCAGAACTGCTTTGGGGGCCAAGAGAGAAAACAGCAATGAGGATTCGAAGCTGAATGCCCAGGAGGATGGAATCACCCTCGTTCATGCCTTTAAAATCTTTAATCCGGTCGTTTGGGAATAATTCAATTTTGGATGTTTAGAAAGTCATTCATAAGAATGCCTACGTCTTCGACATTTCTTTAAAATCTTCCTGCCACAACAGTATGCGGAAATAAGGTATTCATATTCAATGCTAAATTTATTATCTTCTACCTGTGACGGTGGTTTGAAAAACGCAACGGACGCATCGTGGAGAGCTTCATCCCTTCGTGGTTGCTTTGCCAGAGTTTTTCATTTTATAACGAGGTAGGAGGCTTCTTTTGGCTTGGCTCTATTTGAGCTGTCCCGATTGGCTTCCACGTCTTCAAGATGATTTGCATTGCCATCGTGAGACTCGCCAGAATGGAGTTCATACCAGTCTTCCTTCGCAGGTTTGTCGCTTTGTTCGAAACGTGCAGCAATGCATGCTAGTATTTTTTCTAGTTCTCTCCTCAAATTCAGAAGATTTCACAACATTCTCAGCTGTTGGGCTAGCCGTTTCTTCTTCACTCCGCTCCTCCGCTCCCCAATTTCAAAACCGTAAAAAAAATGTTTATCAGACAAGGAACCAAAATGCCTATAATTTCTTATTGCAGGGTCACGATAGTATATCAGATAGTGCACTCTTTTTTTTATAAGAAACTTTTTCCCAGTACTCAAAGTTTCTTAGTTTTTGGACAATTTTGGTACTGAAAGTTTCTTAGCAGTTTTTTAGAGATAAAAATTTTAGTGCCAAAACATGTAATTGGCACTTAAATTTGAAGATGCAATGCAATTCACGTTTAACATGAGCTGTTTTTTTGTAAAAATAGACACTTATGGTGTGACAGAAGTTCGTTTTTCGATGCTATATTTCTAATTCTAAAGATTGTTGAGACAGTTTCGTATCATTTTGGGTCGAGTACCGAAAGTTTCCTAACCAACATTGATCTCAGTACTGAGTTTCTTATAAACGGGTTTCTTATAGAAAAAAGTATATATCCATATGATCAAGCTTTCTATCACTTTGTAAATGACTTTTCTTCATTTAAGGATGCTTGACATACGTATGTATAAAATGGACCCACCAAGAACCAGAAAATTACAGAACCACCAATCGTTTTTTTGCATCAAACACGTGCGGTACAGCGTCATTTTATAGACAACATGAAAACGAGGACAAATAAAAAGAGGCTATTTGGTGAAGAATTCTGTCCTTTTGTCCTTTTATATTGGGTATTCACCTGGCAAACTGTATCTTGGTGTAATAAATGGGAAATGCAGTTACGATTTAAAGTCTTCAAAATTCAACCCGGCCTTCTTGCCACTAAGTCAGGGCGTAGGTATTTTAAATGAAATAAGTACCGTGTTTGAAGATGGCACTGAATCACAGACAAGCCACACTTTCGAGGTCCGACTATGCGATCCGCAATGAGTGTGAAAAGTTTATGACTAGCCGTCACTTTTCCTGCTAGTGATATAACTACTCTTAGACTGATTGAAAAGCGCATCTTTATAAACATTTTCAGTGTTAGCCGTTTCCTAGTTGATAAGGATTTTGAGAGAAAACAACAAACTAAAATGATCTTTGCCATTCATGAACATATTTAAGCCATAAAAATTGTATAAGAAGGGAAGACCTTCGTGACTGACTTGCTGCACTTCTTACAAACAACGATCTTACACAGAAAGCTTATAAAGTAAAACATTCAATATATACTATTCAGATAACAATTATTTCACTTAGGAATTAAACCTTGGTTTTTTAAAGCATCTATTAAACCATCAACATTTTCTACTTTTATTCCAGCCTCTCTTACAGGTGGATCTTCAACTTTGAGAGTTTCAAAATGAGGTTGAATGTCAACGCCAAGATCAGATGGTTTCTTCTTTGCAATCTTCTTCTTTTTTGCTTTCTAAAAAGAAAAAAAATTAAGATTACTTCCAACCATGTAGGAAAAAGATGCACTTCATGAAGTGATGCAACAGTCTGAAAAAAGTTGAACGGCTTAAAAAATCATGACCTGGCTTCAATACGATGTTTATGCTTAGCGTTCATAAAGCATCTCCGCCGTCATATAACGCAAACAATATTCCATTTAAGAAAATTTAAACTTGAAATGACAACGAAGATAAGAAAATTTTAAATTAAAGATCATGATTTGAAGGCTTACCATGA
Source organism: Chrysaora quinquecirrha (assembly GCA_014526335.1). Taxonomy (NCBI): domain Eukaryota; kingdom Metazoa; phylum Cnidaria; class Scyphozoa; order Semaeostomeae; family Pelagiidae; genus Chrysaora; species Chrysaora quinquecirrha. Next base: position 94,558 of record JACTAT010000131.1, on the reverse strand, counting down.
TATTTGGCAGAGTTGCATATCTTGGTTCATTCAGTCTAAAAAAAATATGTTTTATGGATTTTTAATCTAACTCCCATACGTACATCTTTATGTATCGTACATGCTTTGCATTGGATAAATTTTTCTGGCCCAGAGATTCTTGGTTTTATTAACTTTTAACATAACTCCGATAAGTACATCTTTAAGTATATTGAATGCTTTGAATTGACAAAACTTTTCTGGCAGAGAGATTTTTGAAATATAGTAATTCCTCGTTTGGGTATTGATAAACTATCTGGGCCACAGTTGAGGAAAATATTATTGGGATATAACCTGCTTAGATACAGATTTATCTTGCGATAATCAGTTTGAACGTTTACAACCTTAACAGCAAGACGTGATGGCTCGTAGACACATATATTTGAAAAACCGCAGCTCTAACTGTTGCTAAAAACAACCAAACAGTAAATACAACATCGCTTGGAATATAACATAACTTATCGTGAAAAAATGCTGATTGAATACTGACACGGGAAATTACCAAAAAAAAGCTCCTTATAAATAGTATTTGAGTAATACCAAGGTCAAAATTGAAAGCTTTTTTCGTGTGACACTCCCGGAGTAATTCTTCTCTTATTTAGGTCCGTCAGTAAAAGTGGAAAGACCAATTGAAGAGTCCGAATCGGAAGTCCATTAAGTTTGACAAAGGAAAAAGTTCTCTGTGTCGAATGCTTTTTCCGCTTGTTCTACTTAATGGTAAAAGTTCAAGACTCCAAAAAGTCTAAGAATCTTCTTAAGATAACGGGAATGAATCTACTCTGACTATGTATATCTCATAATTAGAACTAAAATGTTGTACCTTAAATCGGCACTGATTACACAAGGTAGCTTAACATTGATTGTTTCCAATCCACCATCAATCTCACGGGTCACATGAAGTCTTCCATCATCCCTCTCAATTTTAGAAGCAAAAGTGGCCTATAAAAAGTACATAAAGAAAATCAGTGTAGTGTCTGTGGTTCCTTAATATCATATCAGTAATCATTAGTACATACATTTATCTTAAGAAGATAAAGCTTTTAGTTGTCATTGGTGCCTTGTACTTAGCAAGAAAATCTGAACGCTGTTCAAGCTACTTTATCAAAGAAAAGGGGGAATGAGTTGGTGCATGGGTGAATGAGATCAAAAATAGCAAAAGACTGCAAAAGTTACCTGGGGCCAGTCAAGAAGCGAGGCAAGAAGCTGTGCAGTTTGATTTGAGTCATCATCAATAGCCTGAAATAAAACATTTTGTGCTTTAATGCATTTTGTAGATGTACAAAAGTGGGGTTGCTTGGAACAGCACTGCAATCACTACCGAAAGTCCTGGAACATCCTGCAGGTTTTATAGTTTCAATAACTGTGCCAGCCACCTTAAAATCCAAATAATGTCTAACCCTCTCACCAGCGTCTCAGTCACTGTTCGTTAGACAGCTGAAGTTAAGCTTAGATGTGTGAGGTCAGCATCTGGATATGTAACTTTCAAGATGGATGACTAAACAATTCACTCTGCCACCCTTTGGAAGGGACATTAAACTAGGGGTCCCATGCCTGGATGCGACATGCATAGAAGGCCTAGGGGCTGGGTAAATAGCAATGAAGACAATCATAGCCACGATGTTGTTTACTCAATGTTGCAAACAAGGTTTTATATGGCATTTTCAGATTGCAATTTTCAGAGAACCAAATATTTTTCAGTTTTCCAAGAACATGGTGGGCAATGGCAGTCAAAACCCTACAAGATATCTTTCAGGTAAATGCTAGAGAAAGTCCTCATGAAACTATTTGGCCATTAAACAACACACATACCTACACATACACACAACAAACACACATATCAATCAATGTCACATTTTGAATCAACAGGGAACAGACAAGAAGGCAGTGGCTGCCAAACACTTGGGCTGCGTAGGGGCACTGAAATATAAAACGTGAATTGGCAAATTCCTAATAAAAACTATCACAGTGCATATGACCCACAGTAAAAAGGACAAAACTAATTTCAACAACAACGTTAATATTTATGGAGTTGTTTTTAGTAATTGCAAACACTAAACATAACAATCAAATGAAAACAGAAAAACTGAATAATAGGTTAAGGATTTGCATTACAAATATTAACTGTATTACAAATCCCTTAAAAAAGCAGTGAGCCAATAAGAAAGGAATGATTCAAATTTACCTGTTTTCCAACAAGAACTAAATCAACTTTTTCTTCTTCAACTATTTTTGCCATCAGCTTTGCGACTGCTAGTGGTTGAAGACCTGAATATTCTTGATCATTCAAAACAACATGAACTCCTCTGTCAGCTCCCATGGCAAGTGCTGTTCTTAGTGTTTCCTAAAAACAATTCATGTTATAACAGTAAGAAACTCAAAAGGTTGAATGTAGCCATTATCTTGCCTAGGGACAAACTAGCAACATCATGGGCCAAAGGTTCATAGACCACACAAAGCTAAATTAGTCATAGAAAAAAATGAGATTCTGCATTCTGTGTTTGATAGAAATTGCTGCTACACTAATGATTGAATACATTAAAATTTTGCAGAAACCTGATCTGGCCCAAACAGAATACAGAAAGTATTTAGCAAGAAAAGGTATAACGTAAAGGAAAAGGTTCATCCTACCTCACTCTTTGCTGGCCCGCAACTAAGAGCAATAATTTCACTGGCAATTTTCTTCTCCTTCAATCTTATTGCCTGAAAAATAAAATGCAAATATAGTGGAATAAAAATATATTGAACTATCTAGGGGAGCTAGAAAGTAGTATTCCTCAGTTCATAAACTCAGGGTACTCCAGAGAGCCTTGAAATTTGGGTTGTCAATGTGGAAAGTCTATTAAAACTGAGAATTGCTAACAGAAAGAATTAACATCTACACTCTTTTTTATAAGAACAAGGAAATTTTGATCGAAGCTGGCTGTTTTTAAATTGTGCCATTTTTGAGCCTGAAATGTTCTTAATCTGTTCTTAATCCGTTGGTTAGTTACATATCTACATTTTTCAATGAATGTCTGGGGTGGTACTAGGTTTGTGTGCAAATGCAGCATTCTTGCTTATTTCTTTGTTTGCTTGCTTTTTACGTTCAGTTGGACTGTCTTACTTACATATTTAGTTGATATTCTTAGGGAGCCTCAGCTTGTTCTTAATTTGTTCTTAAAATCTGGGCGAAATCCAGGCTCATGTTCTTATAAAATTTTTCTTGTGAAAAACGAGTGTAATTCATTAGGAAATCTCTTAGAAAAGGGCTTTGTCAAATATCAAATTTCCTCTGAATTAACACTAAGTCAATGAAAATCAAATTTTAAATTGCTTATTAAAAACTTTCGATTCCATTGTTTCTTCCATGAATGATAATTTTGGGAAGAACCAGAGTGTTTTACAATCTGATGGATAACACTGAAAAACAAGGATATCTGTGATGTCTTGCAGACTTGGATGTCCAAGGCAGACAATTGCCAACATCTACCTCCACGTTCACCTCAGGGGCTTAGAGTTTAGGCTTGGTTATCAAACTTCATTGCGTCTGTAAGGTCTTAAGTCATATATTCAGTTTCTTACACAAAGAAAAAATGTCACTGATTCTTTAATGAATAAAACATTAATAAGGAATAAGCTCACCTCTTCTACAGCAATTTCATCAAATGGATTCATGCTGTGTTTTACGCCATCTGTCACAACCCCACTTTTATCTGGCTTCACTCTTATCTTTGAAGGAAAAAGAGAATAAAAGGGACGTTAAAAACAATTAAGCACCTTAAATTGATACTGCACCCCTAGAGTTGCTAAAGCACAAATTTCAAAGAGAGCAAAAAAGTTAGTGAACAGGTAGTAGTCTGCAGGAGAGAAATAGGGAAACAATTATACCAATATGTTTTGGGAGGGGGGGTAATTTTCCCCAAACACTGCAAAACTGCAGGCTGGTTCAAGTAAATGACAAAAAATAGACTGACTACAAGTTTCATAGTTTCTGCACATTGAATCTAGACTAACAGCAGAAACAGTTGCTTAGAGTAGAGACTCACAACCTAACTATTATTCAAAATTGGACCAGTTTTAGATTTAGATTTGTTTTACATGGAATAGGAGCCATCATGACCGTTTTAGAATGGATCCAAACTGGCTTGCATTCACACGGGAACGCTCCCAAGCAGATTCACAATGCAGTGCATGCACAATTAATACATTTCTTGCCTTTCCTGCACAGTTTTGTTTAGTTATCAAATCATGTTGGCACGAGATTCTTGAAACATGGTCTATTCTACTGAGATTGCCTCAGATTGAACACTTACTTGGCTTGTTTGTAAGGCATTCCCATTTGGATCCAACCTAAGGTTTTACCCAAAATCAGAACAATATGAAAGTGTTCCCAGTCTCATACAACAAATCAACAGATTTTCTTTTTCCCCTGTAAATAGAGGGCCTGTTTGTTCCAATTTTGGTATTATGGATGCGCTTCGGGGACATTTCAATAACAGGGTCAAAATCTGTCCTAGAAAGTTGAATGTTTGGATGATAAATTTGCCATTTCAGTTTGTAGTTTACTGATTGCCTTCCTGCCACTTCATTGTTTGATCTAACCAAATATTGTATCTCAATTGGCAAATAAAATACAGAAAATGAAATGCTGCAGTCTGACTGATGTGCCACAAAAATGTTTTATATGATAAGACCCTATTAGAAAGTTTTGCCAACGATTTGTCTGTTATTTACCTATAGATCAATTTCGGTAGAATTTAAATATCTCGAAATTGCAAGATATCAATCTTTCAATGCAATAATCGTATAAAGCACCCCAAAATTAGTCTAGGTGCAAAGTTTTACTATCTTAGCACGTGTATTATCGATTCTAGGAGCAACCAAAGTTTATCATTTTGTAAGAGCTTTGACCGTGTGGGGTAAAAAGTTTCACCAAGTTCATTTTTTGTGGTCGAAGTCTTTATGAAATTGGGAACTTTCAATGCTCATAAAATTAAGAACACAAGCGCTAGGACAGTGAAACTTTGAACCTAAACTAAGTTTTGGCTGCTTCAAAAGATTTTCATATTGAAAAATTTGATATCGTGTGATTTGGAAAAATTTTGATACTGTGTGACGTCATACCGAAATGATCTATTGTTTTAAAGCAACAGGTCTATTGGTTTTTCAGTCAGTTGCATAAAAGGTTCATCTGAGTCTGTCTGGGCTGCATCTTTGCAACAACAAAAAATTAAGGTAAAGGTGGTGGCCGCAAAGATATTGTAGGCATCTTTGCTGATTTACTTTTTCCCATGTGTAGCTAAATTGATATCAATTGAGACTTGAGAGAATTTGAGGGAGCTGAGAAAGAAGGAGCAGGATACTGGCCTAAATCAAACTTTTGCCTCGCTCCACATTCAATGGCAGTAACCACTCTCATATTTTGGTCGGCCCGAGATTTTCAGGATCACCTTACCTTGACAGCGTAATCTATGACTCTTTTACAGCCTACGAGAACACGCATTGGAGATGCCATGATGGATTAGCAGAAGCACTGCTGTGGAAATGTAGAGCTTGTGTGACAGCAGCCAAGCCACGATAAGATCCTTGGGCAAAAGGGTCCAAACTCCAAATTGACATTTGACTGTAGCAGCAGCAACAACAGTTCAATACTTTTTGTTGTTTTTTTGTTTACTTGTTTCCTTTTATCCGATATTATTTTAAATGATTTTTTATTACTATATTACCACTATTTGACATTACTATCATCACATTATAAGTTTATTGCTATTTCTAAAACATCTATTTCCTTAGGGACCCTTTTACAGCAAATGCAAATGCCCGCGATGCCGTGTGAAAGCAAAGTCAATGGATTAAGTTCTTTCAATAAAACATTCAACAAGAACAATAGGATAAACAAAATCAAATAATAATCACAATAAACAAAAAGCATCATACAATGGTATATCAACAACAGTATTTTTGCGATATTTCACATCTCTGCCAGTTACAAACGCAATGTTTTCCCAAAGAAATGCTCTGTCAAAGGTATCAACCGTTTGACCGCCCTTTGACCGTGGCAAAAATAAAAAAATTTTGTGAACCAATGTTTTTGCCACTGATGTTTTTGTGAGGCCCCAAGGGTTTTGGGGCATATTTCCAGAAAAATCAAAGGGATAGGGGGTAATTTTTAGACAAAAAGGGTAGGGGGATGTTTATTTGTGAAATTCTGGTATAAAAGAGAGAAAATAAGGGAGTGAGAAAAGAGGGATATGTTAAGAAATTGTAGGGGGTATACGTATAGGATATTCTGACCCTCTATTGGGGCCTCTTTTTTGTCTTCTCTCTTCTCTTCCCGTTTTCTCTTTCCTCCGCGAACTTTTGTGGGACTTCTTTTCTTGACATACCACACAACCCAATGACATCAATGGTTAATTATGACAACAATTACTTGCTTTTGTGCTTCTGCAAATCTTGTGGATCTCTATTCATTATTTTCTATTGACATTTATTCTCGATTGAATTTTGCCTTTGATGCGTGGTAAGACGATTTCAACGGGTCGTTGAGATGTACAGTAACTTTTGAGTTCTTTCTGGGGGAACAGAAAGAGCTAAATGTAAACAGCGCGCTTCTCTCGTTGCAAACACAAGCAAAGCATGGGAACCTTTCTGAAAAAAGTCTTTGGTGAATCACAATATTCCAGACAAGAAAAACAACAACCAATTTTACAGCGACTGGAAGCTGGTAACGACTTAGACTTATTCCCTAAGTCTAAATCTTTCTTTATCCGAACACAAATTCATTACCGAAATGTGACAGCGTTGCGGAGGAGACAATGAGAAAAGTGGACTGAGATTTAGACTTATACACTTGTGCAGGTCATGAATAATTAATGAGCTTGATGCAAGCTCGTTGTTTCAGCAAATGTTCGGGGGGTATGATAACAACTTTTAAGCAGTGAATGAAAGGAATCAATGTTTCTCAGGCAAACATTACAAAAGGTTTTATCTAAAGGCCCTTTTATTAATTAATTCTGTTTATGTTATCTACGTAAATAAGAAAACCCCTTGCAATTTTCATGCTACGATTACTCCTCTAATTTGCTTTGTTTTATTTCAATGCTGCTGAATTGTCTATGTCCAAGATCAAAGAAAATGCCGGCGGACAGAAATCTGTCCGCCTGTTCAGGAAAAACAAAGGAAAAAGCTCATTAATTATTCATGACCTGCACAAGTGTATAAGTCTAAATCTCCGTTCACTTTTCTCAATGTCTCCTCCGCAGCGCCATCATATTTGTGTTGGGATAAGGAAAGATTTAGACTTAGGGTAAGTCTAGATCCCTAGACATTAGGTTAGAGCATGATTTTGAAAAGATTTTAAAATAACGTTTTTTGGGAAAAATTTTTGGGGACTGCTGATGTTGTGTTTGTAACTTGTAATCATCATGGTCAATAGAGATTTCACTGATGGTCTATTTGCTCCTTTTGTCTTTTGGCTAATGATAACTACACTATATTTGGGAGTGAATGATTGGTCGTGTTTATATGTGGCAGCCCGCGTGATAGTAGCAACAATGTAGCTTCGTCGGCTATAATCCTGCGTTAAAGTCTTGAAGTCTGAAAGAAAACATAAGAAAACATAATTTTTTTATTAATTTCTTGCTGAAAAGCCTAGTCTTCGTCTCCGGGTAACAGTCGGAGACACGATCTCGTTCCATAGGTGATGCAACAGGGACGTGCCCCCGATCGGCTGGTTTCTAAACAAACATGAAAGTGTTCCCGTCTAGTTAGCAGTGTCAAAAGATAGAATCCCTGTCCCCGACATCGTCTTCAACAAAGAACAAAGGTTCCCTACGCGAGGGGAACGACGGGTACTCGGCAGGTCATGTTTTAAAAAGTTACACCCATCTCAAGGTTTCAAATGTGCCCCCGTCTTCATGGGGATGTAGATGACACAACATACTGATAAAGCTTCCATATTCTCATAAGTCCCCACGTCATGTCCTCGATGCGTGGTCGACGGTGCGTCCCGGTCAATAATGAGGATATGTAAACCAGACTTTAGTTTCTAAGCAAAAGTAATTTGTTTCAATTCAGCCTCGTTTCAGAACCTTCTAGAAAACCTACTGGTTGTAAGGTTCTAACCAAACTTATTTTTGCTTCTCACCCTTCTCGAATCACAACCCCCTTAGGTAAGTCCCTTTCTTTAAACCTCCTCCAACAAGGAAACATTTGAAATAGCGGAGCCCCCTTCTCTATAAAGCATCCCCCTCTAAATCTAACCCCAAAATAGTTCAGTAGCAAGCATACGAAATGAAATGCAAAAGTAGTAGTAATATTGTGGTGAATTTGAAGTTGCTTCCCACAAATACTCGCAAATGATTCTGATAATACTCAACTTAGGCCTTTATTTAGGAGCGACACGAAGAAAAAACTTGGTAGAAAACAAACAGAACAATATAAACAGCAAACGATTAAAAAGCAGCAATAATACGGTAGAATAAACTATACTTCAATGAACACGACGATTATTTATCCCTTTCGATCTCATGGTAGGTAGATATGTTTAACATCCCATACTTGAGTTTCATAACTACTTTAACTTTAAATTTCATGTGATTTGAGGTTAAAACTTTCTTACTATATATTGTGTTTCTACATTTCTGTAACATGCGTTACAGAAATGTAGAAACACAATGTAACATGTGTCATGTGTACAATGTAACATGTGTCAGGCAGGGATGTCCTCTTAGTCCTACTCTTTTTAATTTATTCATCAATGATCTAACTACTGTACTAAATGATAATAATTCAACACCACTTAGTTTGGGAAGTGAACCTATAACATGTTTATTTTACGCCGATGATCTAATAATTCTGTCTTCCTCACACGACGGACTTCAAAAAAGTTTAAATGCCCTTTACGACTACTGTATTAAATGGAAACTAGAGGTTAACAGTAGCAAATCAAAATGCATGACATTCTACAAAAATAATAGTAAATACAAACATAAGTTCCATATCAATAATAAAGATCTTGAAAATGTTACAGAATTTACCTACCTTGGTATAACACTAAATGCATCCTGTAACTTTAAAGAAACCCTTAATATACTGAGTTCTAAAGCTAACCGTGCACTTATAGCTCTGAATAACAAGTTCAAAATAAAATACTTACCTGTAAAAGTAGCTCTGAAACTATTTGACTCATTGATATCACCGATCCTGCTATATGGATCAGAGATATGGGCTCCATACCTAAACTATGACAACAAAGCTTGGGACAACTGTGAAATCGAAAAAGTACACACTCAGTTTCTTAAAAGAATTCTAGGGCTGAATAGGTCGACAACCAATGCACTAGTACGGGCAGAACTAGGTCGCTACCCCTTAAGTATACAGGCCAATTGTAGAGTAAATAGGTTTATCAAGCATATTTTGAATGATTCTGAACCTGATGCTTTAGTCACACGAGCTCTTAATTATGAAAACTCGATATCCAATAGAAATACAATAATGTCATATCTAAATAAGGTGAATAATGAACTTCAAACTAACAGCATATGTACTAAGGCAACAACTGATCTTTCGAAAAAGAAAACTAAAAGAGCACTAGAGCAATCGAGGGGCAAATCACTGATTAAAATCACGTACACTTTCAAGATTAATCACAAATTAATCAAATTAATCACAAAATAATCAAATTAATCACAAATAATCAAATTAATCACAAAATAATCAAATTAATCAAAAATTAATCAAATTAATCACAAAATAATCAAATTAATCACAAAATAATCAAATCAAAATCACGCACACTTTCCAGGTTAATCGCAAAAACAATCAAGTTAATCACAAATAATCAAATTTATCATAAAACAATCAAATTAATCACAAAAAATCAAATTAATCACAAATAATCAAAATAATCACAAAAAATCAAATTAATCACGAATAATCAAAATAATCACAAATTAATCAAATAATCACAAAATAATCAAATAAATAAAAAAATAACCAAATAAATCATAAAATAATCAAAATAAAATCACACACACTTTCAAGATTAATCATAAAAAAATCATATTAATCACGAAAAATCACATTAATCACAAATTAATCACATTAATCACACAAAAATAACCCCTGATTAAAAATCACGTACACTTTTTAGGGAGTGATTTGCCCCTCGAGAGCAATGCTACTACATAAGCTGGTCTAGTTATATGGAAAATTGTTCCAAAGCGTTAACATACAAAAAGCATAAAAACAAAATCTTCTATGAGAATTACCTTAGCCTAATCCATACTAGGAAACACAGAAGGATACTCACAAAATTAAGACTTAGTGATCACTGTCTAGCCATAGAAAAAGGTAGACATTGCAATCCCCGAATAGCCAGAGAACAAAGAAGATGTGCAAAATGCAAAGATGAAATTGAAAATGAAATTCACTTTGTGATGTCATGTTCTTCGTTTATCACAGAGCGTGCAGAATTCTTCCAAAAAGTACAAGATATTTGTGCAAATTTTGAAACTATTCCAACAATCGAACTTAAGTATTTCTATTTAATGACAAATGAAGACCAATCTATTTTGAAAATGTTTGCAGAGTTCTTGCACGACATTTATAACAAACGCCTTGATAGCTAAATAAAGAGTAATCTTGCTGATACTGTTAATTAATTAATATACAATTCTTCCTTTGTTTGTTAGTTTGTTATTACTTTTAATTTTTAATTTGAATTTTTTTCTTAACTTGTATTTTAATTTTCGACCATGTATCCAATGATATAGTGTCATAATAATAATAAAAAAAAAGACTAATAAAAAGCTGAGTATGTCCCCAGGGGCGCCGGGAGCATGGACGCAGCGGGGATGATTGTCCCTGTTGCCCTAATAAATATTGTGAAATTCTTTGATTTTCTCTATTATTTTGCCCTGAATTTGTTGCTTCTGCCCCATGCCTGGTTCCCTGATGCCTTGCTTTCCGCGCCTCTGCATGTCCCAGTATTGGTTGAGGCCCCCATTTCTAATATGCCTCCCTCTCTAATAAGTCCTCATTCAACATAGCTGATGAATCGCATACTTTTCATAATCTTCTCTGCCAACCTGTCTTCCTTTTCTATTCTTAATGTTGCTATTAGCGCATTTTTGTGAGTGCCCCCCTGGTTGGTTGGGCTCCCCTTGACTGTGTGCCGCGCGACTACTGGTTTATTTCTTTTTTGTACATTATTATTATTTTAAATACAATGAAGAGCTTTTTCGGTAATAGTTTCGATTCAGTTTCCACTGAGCTTCTATGACACTGAAATAATATCTTTTCATAACCCATCATACAATATGAATTATTTTCAAGGTCATTGTCTACGTAAGAGTTGGCGTGGTAAATGTTGGGGATATTGATACTGTCAAGCAAGAAGTTGATTGTGAACTCTACGTATCGTTTAGATGGACGGAACCAATGCTTGAGTACGACACACAAAATTATCTGATAATCAAAAAGCATAATTACTTTCAATGGGAACCAAGTATATTCTTTCCGAATCTTCTACACTACGATCTCTACGAGATGAACGAAGTATTCAAACCACCATCAGTCGTAAGTATTATGAATAGAAATAATTAGGTGCCTAGGCGTTGTAAATGTTGGAGATATTGATACTGTCAAGCAAGAAGTTGATTGTGAACTCTAATAGAAATAATTACTCTTAGATGCCTAATTGCCGTCCACCGCTAATTAATTTTCAACAGTTTCCATGCAACGTTTGTCAAACAAAGTCCGACCCCCGCCAATTGGATTGAAACGGTAGTTCCAACCCCCCCGCCTATTCCGACCCCCGCAGCAATTAGGCATCTAAGAGTACCTGATAAACATCTCAGATGTAAGGCTTACAGAAAAATCATTATCGTATTTTCTCGACGTAATCAAACCTCAAAAAATGTTAGTCTAAAATACAGGTGTAACGAAACAGACAAACAAGGAAGATAACAAGATAGGATAAGGAAACGTTTTTGTTGTAGATTATGGTCTGTATGGTCCTCTTCTTTTCAATGCACGTTTTAAACCTTTTTTCAAATAATTGGTGGTTCTTGCCATTTTTCGTTTGGATCCTGGCTCTTTATGTCAATGGTCGAAGATGCTGTGGCATCGTTGCTTAATCCAGCTGGCAGGTGGTGTGAGAAGCTCAGCGAGGTCGAGGTTTGAGCTTCAGCTACGGTAGTTTTACAGCCAGGGTCGCAGTCTTGATTTGTTAACGTAGTACGAAGGTTTTTGGGACTGGCACTAAACACATTATGAGATCATTCCACCATTTCACCTTCATCTTCACCTTTGCAATGAAGCTAAGATAATTATCTTTTCCAGGAAAAATGTATTTTTAGCCAAGCGTGATGCTAATGCTAAAGCAGATAAAGTAACCTACTTACCTTTTATTGTTCGTTACATCTGCATTGGTGCCTGCAAATTTATTAGTTATGGATACTCTGAGAAAAAGGCAGATATTATTGTTTTGATCTTTCAAAAATTTCCTTTAACCCTACCAGTCATCAAATCAAATGAAAATCCTGATATATTCTGTGAACTTTACTTTGATTAACTTAAGCTCTGATCTGATAGCTATCGATTGCAACTATGCTGTTAGCTGCTTGTAGCAGCCTCTATCTGGTTTCGTCGAAGAGTTTTCATTTAATTTTTCTGTATTTTCGTTACATTTCTAGGCAAACGAGCCTCCTGAAGTGATGCTATATTACCATATAAGAGGAAAATTCAAGCAAATTTTTGACCTCAGATCTTTTCCTTTTGACTATCAAACTTTCAATATCAAGATGACTACTCGCTCAAGTTCTGTTACGTTTCAAAAAGATCCGCTCAGAGATGACACGATTCGCACGGCAAATTTCGCAGGTAAAAATGAATGGAATCTTCAGCAGCACGTGCTCACGGAGGTCTCATCAACAGAAGTCGAAGATGGCTCAACTGATAACATCTTTTCTATATACGATATCAATCTCCACGCGATGCGACATAGCGCACATTACCTTTACAATGTCGCTTTGATAATGTGTCTAATCACCGCTCTGACGTTCACGTCATATACGGTTGATGCGAATTTGCCCGCAGACCGCTTAGCAGTGACACTGACATTGCTTTTAACTTCAGTTGCTATGAAGTATGTGGTGAATAGCTACGTTCCGCAGGTGGCATACTTGACGCTTCTTGACAAGTACGTAATTTCCTGCATGATTTTCCAGTTCTTGATTATCGTACAAAACGCAGTTGCTTCTCTCGTACATAAACATTTCAACAATTCTCTCAGATATTATGAGCTCATAAGTCTGGGTATGCTTCTGTTCTTTTATGTCGGCATTCAACTTGTTTATGGTTTTTGGAGTGTTGTTTGTTGGCTAAAGGCGAGAAAATTGAATAGCACGCATGATACACATTACAAGCACAGAAGAGGAGAAACAATTGAATTGAAAGAAATCATAGCAAATAGAGAAAGAAAAAATTCAAGAACGTCAATTTCTGATGTGTATGTTAGAGAATATCCTCCGCCAGACGATGATTATATGATTAGGAAAACGGTACAACACATTCTCTAAAAACTTCACTTGGTTACTCTTATAAATAACTTGTGTAAATAGCTACCGTGTGTCCTGGAGCTTTCTCCCTTGAATAAGCACCCTCTTTTGTATAAGTTACTTATCAGGCTGGTTCCTGACACCGCTTTATTAGTGTATTTGCAAGCTCTTGATAATAGAAGCAAAGACCTTTTGCCAGTTGCTGCAAAATTAGTTTTCGTCAGAACCCTTTGATTATTCACTAATTTTCAAATAATTGCTCCGTTTTAGCCCTAATCTTACCGGGCTTATTTTATTTGAAATAGCCCGGGGGGGGGGGGTGATTTCCAAATCCCTCCAGAAATTGCTTTCCTGTAGAGCTAAAGCAATGAAACCTGGCACAGGCATGGGCCAATGTCTTAGGAGTAATGTTGCTGAATTGGGTGTGTCCAACCCACTTTTATTATGACGCTACTATCGGCGTTGGCCAAAAATCGACCCTCCTTAAAATTTAAATCCAGAAATTTCTGTTCATTTGGTTACTAGTAACTAATTTCTATTAACCCGTCAATTCTGATAAGATTTACTGGTAAAAATAGACATTTATATGTGGTTTTTGCATGACCGCTTTCCATATAAGGCAATGTCACGTGACCAATTGTTATCACTATGGGGATTTTTTTGTATCACATTGTGCTAATGCATATAGGCTTAAAGTCAGCCTGGTTTGGAGGCTAACGTCCATCATACAACAGAACAGTTACAGAAAGGCTTGAAGGAGGTGGTGGTAAACACCCCCCCCCCCCCCAGTAGGATTAGGGCTAAGCGTACTTTTAAATAAGCGCGAGCCTTTAATAGAGGAAATATGGTACACCCTTTCGACGAATGACCGCCATAGTTAATCCGATTTCAATGTACTTAAAGAACAGGGATCGTAGTATTTGGTACATTTTTGAGTGATGCAAAATTCCAACAAACAGCGAAAACATTCCTGGGCATACACAAATTTTTCCGCCGTTTTTTCGCGATTCTGAAATTTCGCACATTATTAACAAAGTACTTTATTGTAGAAACAGTGTTTGTACTACTGTAAGAACAATTTGTTCGGTATATCCGAAAAAACGTTAGAGCATACTCATGGTTAGAGGCGTGTTTGTTACAAACGAAATTCAAGATATTCAAGAACGTCACTCTCCGATGTGCATGTAAGGGAATGATCAGTCGCTAACAATACAAAACATTCTTTAAAACCTTGTTGCTCATGTAAATAACGACAACTTTTTTACGAATGGCCGTCCTTGTTTCATCTCATTTTAACGTACTAATAGCAGAAGACCATAGTTTATGGTACGCAATCTAGTTTAAGGTATCCCAATCTCTACATCTCCAAATTTTTAAAAAGAGCATTACGATGATTTGTCAGTTTAATTGCTACAGTGCCCTTTAGGTGTACCATGCAGGTTAACTATTCAACTCGTAATTCAAATAACCTCCAACACTACAGACCAAATCAGGTAACATTTGGATCAAATAGTTTACAATCCGTAGGACCACAAATCTGGAATAACCTTCCCAAAGAGGTAAAAGAGGCGAAAAATTTTAATATTTTCAAAAAGATTGATTAAAAAATGGACTGGACCAAACTGTAAATGTAGCTTGTGCTCAAATTTTTTAAAGTAGTTAAAGTAAATTAATAGAGTAAAAAAATTCTTTCTTCATAATCAATTTAGATTAGTTTGCAATTTAATAATCGATTTACATTTGATTATATTTGCAATCGATTTAAAATAAAATGAACAAACAAACAAAAAGTGTAATCCTTCTGCGTTGATTACTACAATGTACATCAAATCATATAAAGTGTAACGTAACGTGATGTAATGTAATTGATTTGAAATCAGATGGATATGTATATATGCCATACAGGATACCCCGTACAGTGTGGGGTTATGACCACTAATGGGATCATTAAAATAAAATGAATGCGTTTGAGGAACCGACAAACAAATATCTCCACTGCGCACATTTTTGTGTACGAGATATGTAAGTACAGTTACGACAATGAAAGTTGACGGTACAGTTGGATTTTACTGTATGTATTTAGACTATATACTTGGATTATATCTTACAGCTTTCGCACCAGATACATAAGTGGAATAAGAATAAATTTCGATTTCTCCCTTCCCAATTCCCCAATTCTTGTTCCCCGTTCCCCGTTCTCCGTTGATTGTTTTCGCGTAGCCCTGAGTTTGCGAAGGCGCCTGGCGCTGCTTTGGTGCTTTTGTTTTGTTTGTTTTGTTGGCTTTCTTTTCACGGCCTAGGCAGCATTGAAGAGAGGGACAGAAAATGAAGTGTCTTCCTCTCTCTGTCTTGTTGGTTAGGTTGTGAAATGAAAGAGGCTATATTCAAAGTATGCAAGATTCTCAAAAGATGATTAAATTTAATTTAAACAGAGTGAAAATGGGATTGTTATTATTAATCGCAGCGTCACTTGTATATATTTTTGTGATTTCAAGTCATATGGAGGCTGCAACAGAGAAAAAAGAACTCAAAACAAAATCTGGCCTAAAAGTCAATGGTCTAAATTTTACATTGGAAGGCGAACCATTTCGAATAATGAGCGGTGCAATACATTATTTTAGAGTTCCTTCTGGCTACTGGGATGACAGAATTATCAAAGCAAAAGCCATGGGTCTTAACACAATTGAAACGTGAGTGAAAGATTGGGGAGTGTGTTTTCTCATGTGGTGTTATTGTTTTTGTTACTAATGCAATGTGTGGTGTGGTTAAATATATGGAAGCAAAACTTTACTATTTGCAAAGATTTGATTCCTTGCATTGCATTAGAATAAAACCTTGTTGCTAGGAAAATGCTGGTCACATTTTGCAAGTCACTGTGGTGGGTCACAATTTGGGTAAAGCAAGTTATGCCCATCGGGTAGGGTAGTTTTATTCCCAAGTCTGCGGAGTATGACAGTTCACAACGAGATCTCTTGCATGCAGACACATATTATTTACATTGTTTTTATGTTCAAAGAATTTCGAACATATTGGTGTGGGGTGGTGTGTCACTAACTAACTAACTAACTAACTAACTAACTAACTAACTAACTAACTCACTTACTAACCAACGCTCGAACAATGGAAAACGTGTAACAATAGTATAAGCATCTCAAGAATGCTCTTAAAGCCATTGTCTCGGCAATTGATGCGCAATTAGTGGTTGGCTTTTCACAACGGCGGCCTGCAAACGGCTTTGTCAATCTTAGGTCATGTGACAATTGTTCTACTGACTCGTAATAGTTCACTATGAGTCATTGTTGTTTACTTAATAAACGATGGCAAATTGCCACATTGGTTTAGTTAATGACATTTCAAACATTCTCATCATCGATCATAGAGTCTGGGCAAGGGCGGCAATTTCAAAACACTTTTCAAAGCAAATCGTCATCATTCTCATCATCATCATAATCATCATCATCATCATCATGATTACCATCTTTGACGATGTGGCTGTGGCAAGATCTAAAGGAACGGCACCACCACCACAAACACCCCTACAACCATCACCACGACCACCCCTATCACCACCACCACAACCACCCCTACAACCATCACCACGACCACCCTTATCACCACGACCGGCCCCCATCACCACCACCACAACCACCCCTACAACCATCACCACGATCACTCCTATCACAACCACCACAACCACCCCTACCTTCAGCACCACACCCACCCTACCACCACAATCACCCCCTACCAACCAGCATCATGGTCATCGTGGTCATCAACATCATCATCATAACCACCACGATTATCATAATAATCATTATCGTCATCGTTGTGCATACCGATAAATATCTTTCATCATTTGACCGAAATAGCTATATTCAACCAGAGTGGTTCTTCGAACATGCCCATAGGGCCCCTATGTTTTTATTGCATCATGTTCATTTAAAGGTTTCATTCCTGGATGAAAAATTTGATGTGAACACTGAATAACTTTGGTGTGGGATTTTTGCTTAAACAATACCATTATTGTTTAAGAAACAATAGCCTCTAGTGTGCAGTGTACACAAATTCCAGTCTGGGATCCATTCATCTAATATCTCTAATTTGCATTGGAATAATAAGATTGGTTCCAATTTTAGTGCTCTATGCTTTTGAAAAAATCTATTTTAGTAGAAAATGAAGCTAAGTTTGCCAGCCTCATCACCTTGCCTTGCCCTTGAAAAAGACTTTGGACATGTTAACGAGAGCAGTCTTCAGTCTTCAGTATTTACACTCCTAGGCTATTAAAACCTTCCTTGAGCAAAACGAAAATGGAAAAAAGAAAAACAAGGGAATCAGAGACTAATTGTCATGAAAAATCATGAAAAGCAGGGATTACTAAAATATTTTCTGTATTTGAATATAACTTAAGTGTTTGCTGTTAATATTGTATGAGTTAAGCAATAAAGATTGTTAAATTTGGTAGTTTTCTAATTGATTTGGTGAACTTTTTTATATACAGTTGTTTTTGTTTTTAGCTATGTTCCATGGAATCTTCATGAGCCTCAACCTGGCTTGTATAATTTTGAAGATGATTTATCACTGAGGTAAGACAACACTTGCACATTGAAGTAGAAAATCTTAATAAGAAAACCAATCTTGCATCAGTTAAAGTATGATGCTGTGCATCAAATACGTAGAACAAGAGCCTTTTCAGTAAAAAAACCAAGCACCAGGTTTGGCTTGCCCGGCATCAATAGGACGAATAGGACTCTCAACAGTTTCTCCACACATTACTTCCTTTCTTATGTGCTTTACAAGTCTTTGCTTCTTTCTGGACTACAGTAGCACTTTTTCAAAACAAATGCCCTTCCAATCTGCAAGTCCTCTTTTGATACAAGATGCCCTTTTTGGCTGCTACTCTGAACTACAGTTAATGGGAAAAAGCTTGAAATTCAGTAAACATAAGCTGAAAAAATCAAGTTTGATGTCACAGACAAGCATTACATTACCAATGACATTGTTAACGTAGTAATGCAGTTACTGTACTGAAGAAGATATCAAGGTAATAGGAAAAGAGTATGCTGAATGCTTGATGTTAATCTACTATCTGTATATTGGAGATATTCTTAGAAAAGCTACCTACTGGGGACAGAAGCCAATGTCTCTTGCTACGGGCATATAGCAAATATAATGTCTCAGAGAAGGAACTGAATGCTTGGATTCCTAGAGCAAAACATGACACCCGAAATGAAACCCGTTTTTCATTCATAAAAGACAGACATATGGTATGGGAAAACATCTCGTTCAGATACGAAGGTTATTTGTCAGGAAATCCCTTAGAAAAGGAGCAAAGAGGGAAAGTACCAAAGGCTGCTCTGACAACTTTGTTTAAATGTTTACAGTGGACAACAAACAAACAGGTGCGGTAATGGTCTAAATTGATAATAAAATGATCTTAAAGCTCTACTGAGAAACATGAGCCTGCCCTGTTCCGTTTGTGTATATTGGGCCTGAAAGTGACGACGTGACCATGGTTGAAGATTGATTCGTTCACTTAATGAACACAATCATCCTTCAGCCGTTCCTCTCAAAATATCGACAATTGTTCATGAGGAAATCGAAAAGGCAGCATTCTGAGAAACAGCGAAAACAGCAAAATTTAATTTGAAGGTATTGCACGAAGACCTGTCAAAAGGACTTTGAATTCCATAAATTCCGGGTGAGAAAGGATTGCAGTTGCAAATATTTATAGAATAAGAAGAGAACGGAGATTGGCACTGTGGAGGATGCCGACAGGAAAAGAGGAGACAGAAATAAGATGAACGGCCTTACATGCATATCTATTAACTGGTACCTAGAAGCATGCTTTCTTGGTGGCCCCCTTCCAGAATGAACAGCTAGGAAAGGCTCCTTATCTCTGTACTGACAAGACATTTACAGGTAACACATCTTTCCCATAGTTATTGAACATTCCAGCAACTGATGAATGCATTTGCCAGTACAATACAGAAAAGGCCTGTCTAAACTAGAAGACATGTCACGCGCGACATTGATGTCCCCTCGGTGTCTCCCAGTTTAGCCACCTCTTAATTTTTGTAGCGTGCGACAAAATTTGTAGCAAGAGACACGACAATGTTTCTGGGAGACAACAGAGATATTTCTTGTCTCTGCGACATGCAAATGACGCGGGGGACATGTTGCTCGCTTGTTTAGCCACTCTAGGACACACGCTGAATACAGGTTCCCGCGCAACAAGTCTCCTAGCTTAGTCATAGCTTAACAAAGAGTTCTCTGCAACAAACAAGATAGTGAAGCATACAGCTCTGCTTTAAGTAAATCTTCGACAGAGTAACAAAACAGAATCAAACCCTTCAGCATTTATCAAACCTGGACATGATTATGGTCGACTCTGATGATGCTAAAACAGTAGGGCTGTAAAGGGATTATGAGAGAACACTTGTGACATGATTCTTAAGGCTGTCTTGCTCTGGGAGAGGTCAGACGATTGTGTGAAAAACTTAGTCACCAAATCGACAAAAAATTTCCTTGCCCTTGCGAAAAGTGTTCCTAAATTTCAGGATAAACCTTTCATGGAATAGGTATTCAGCATTTTGTGTTGAGAAATTGCCGTAAATGAAGGACCTATGTCACTGTAGTTAAACTTCTAGTTTTCCACTGCATACAGCTGTATTAGACATGATAGTCACCACTTATCATGACAAGCCTTTGATATTTAGTTGGGCAACGTTTCGGGAGAGATCCGTCTCCCATCATCGGGCAATGAGAAATGTGGTTTCTTGCCTATTTATTGCAAAGGTCGGATCGAAAGGTGTGAAATTAACCGGACCTGCGAGGAAGCTCGGAATTTTTTGGCGCTCAATTTCTAAAATTTGTGGCGCCAAAATTGCGTTCAGTGCAACTTTTGATATTATTCAACCAGATTTCTGGGATTGAGTAAGATACTTGATTGATACAAGGAGTTGATAGAACTGAGTGGATGCTTTCTTTAACAAGTCTGTTTTTCCAGTTCTTATCTTCATCAATCACTGAAATGTTTTCGCAATCCATCTGGTTTTCTTCAGTCCAACAATGATTGGCAAGATCACTTTTGTCAGTTCGACCATGGGTCACATTCGATTTATGTTCTTTGAGCCTAGTTCCTGTCTCTCTTTTCGATTGTCCTATATATGATTTAGGACAATCTCTACATGGTATTTTGTATACCACGTTTGATTTTTCAAGATCGTCAACTTTGTCTTTTGTCCTTGAAAGCGACTTTTTAAGAAAATAAGTCTATTTTAATTAAAAACGATTATTCTGAGGACATTATTTCGGATTGTTTTCAGGGGATCATGGGATAATTATCTATCAGGGGATCAGGAGATAAACTATCAGAGAATTTTGCGTTCAGCGAGCCATTTGGGGCCTTTTAGTGGGTGGGGAACTTATTTTCAAAAAGGAAATTATTCAGTGGGACAGTTTATTTAGATGCTGGGACAGTTTATTTTCGATGTTTGGGCCTATTCAAGGATTTACGGTGTCTACGTCTTGTTTATTGTCACAATGCCATGTCACAAGTTTTGCATTTGCCATTAAGTTTATCAGATTCAAACTCACTTATTTTCGTGCCAACTAGTAAGGAATTTTTTCCTGTTCTCTTTTATTTGCTAACATTAGACTAGGAAACAGAAAGAAAGCAGTACCAGTTAATAGATATGTTTGTAAGACTGTTCATCTTATTTCTGACTTCTCTTTTCCTGTTGGCATCCTCCACAGTGCCGATCCCCGTTCTCTTCTTATTCTATAAATATTTGCAACTGCAATCCTTTTTCACCCGCAATTTATTGAATTCCAAGTCCTTTTGACGGGTCTTTGGGCAATGCCTTTAAAATTAAATTTGCTAATATTAAAAGCATTAGACCATTTCAATCTTCTCTATCTTGACATCTTTCGTTTTTAAACCTATCAATTTACCCTTTTCAGTGAAGTTTCATAAAATCACATAATGTTATTTAAGCCATTTAACATTTGTTCATATCTTTACAGTTCATTCATAATGCTTGCACAGATCTATGGCTTATATGTGATAATTAGACCTGGACCGTACATTTGTGCTGAATGGGACCTTGGTGGCTTACCCAGGTAAATATGCTTTCAAATTCTTTACCTGAAAAAACTTAACCGTGTAATTGCTGTAAGATTCTCACAGACCTTGTTACTAAGGGTTTTAGTTTTTTGTTAGTTTCCAGGGCGATTAAGCATATTGCCAAAAATGATTCTATGCAAAGAACAGTACCTATAGATATTAATACCGAAGAAAAAGAACACGGATCTTTTCCAGTTATTTTTTGTTTTTCGGAGATCGCCGGCAATTACAGCGTTATTGCTCAACATAGCTACAGGATGTTCCAAAAAAGGAACCCGGTAAAGAAGCCTTTGTATAAAAGTCAAAATTTAATTTTTCAGCATGAAATTTGGTACGCATATTTTCGAAGGAATGAGAATTATGCTGACATCAATTTATAATGCTTTACGAGGAAGAAGCAAAACTTTTGACACAATATTTTTCCAGTCATCACAAAGAACAGTCAAATGTGCACTTCAAAAAAGCACAATTCGTCATAAACAGCTTTTTAAACACTTTTGTCCTTCTAAATTATTTTTCAAACCCTTGACCTGAACCAACCAGTGTTTGTATCAATAAACCCTCGCTGTAACTTATTCCAGCAACAGAAATCCTCAATTGCAAATGTGCATAAAGTTTGTGCACATGCTTTATTTGTCATTGAAATTCATTACAGCATATTATTGTGAAGATGAAATATGAAAACTTATCCTTTTAATCACTGAAGTGTATGACAAAATTGTATTTGCCTTGAAACTACTGCTCGCAAATAAAAACAATTTCTAAAGCGGGTTCCTTTTTTTCAGAACACACTGTATTTTAGGTCAAAGTTATCGCTGTAACTACCTGTAAATAGATGTTTTTTATTAAACAATCGCTCATTTTGGGGATCATCAGCCTATTATGTATGCAAAATCGGCCAGTTTCACAAATGTGTGCACCTTTAGAAGATCACAGCGTTTTAGTTATTATGTTGTTACTTTTCCCATTCCGATGTTTCGTTATGATTTCTCGCTTGTTTTTTGGACAGATTATGTGTTGTCGTTTAGATCATTCTTAATTGTATAGCGATATTTTATGGATATTTGGCTATAGGCCATAACAGATTGAAAATTGTTGCATGTATTCACGTATTGTTTACCGGGGGGGGGGGGGTTGTTTCAGCGGCTATAAATGAAGTAAAAATTAGTACGCAATTCCAGAAAGGCTTTTGGCGGGCATTGTTGCTTGAACTATAATCAGTAATGACCCTTCTTTGCGCAATTAAATGCCTCTAGAGGTTCGCAGGAAGGACAACATTGGAAGAGGGCATTATCCTTAAAAGTAAAAACAAACAAACAATTTGCTGTAGCACGTTTACCAAGAGAAATCTGAAAAATCTTGGGATTCGCAATAACAACATATCTGCAATACTAGGTTAATAACTGTATTTTATTTACAGCTGGCTTCTTCGTGATCCAAACATGCGGTTAAGATCGTCTTACAAACCATATCTGGAAGCAGTTGATAGATACTTTGATCACTTAATGCCAATACTGGAAAAATTCCAGGTAAACAACGTTAAATGCAATTTCTTACTCTAATTTACACTGCAATAATGTACCTAACTGACTAGCTAATTCGCTAAAGGAACTAACTAACTAACTAATTAAGTAACTAACTAAGTAACTAACTGACAAAGAAACAAACTAACTAACTAACTAAGTAACTAACAAACTAACTAACTAACTATCTAATTAGCTAGCTAACTAACTAACTAACTAACTAACTAACGAACTAGCTAACTAACTAACTTAGTAACTAACTAACTAACCAACTAACTAATCAACTAACTAACTAACTAGCTAACTAACTAACTAACTAACTAACTAACTTACTGACTAACTAACTAACTTACTAACTAACTTAGTAGCTAACTAATTAACTTACCAACTAACTAACCAACTAACTAACTAACTAACTAACTAACTAACTAACTAACTAACTAACTAACTAACTAACTGAATTAGTGATTAACTAAGTAACTAACTAACTAAGTAACTTCTTGTGAAAGATTGATTTTTCAATAGATACATCTAATTTAACAGATTAAGCTTTCCAACACATAAAAACTAACTTATATAATGTGAAGAAACGCGACGTCTTGTCTCGTTTCAGTTCTGTTTATATGTTCGATTCTCACTACTCTATTCGAGTCTGTTTCGAGAATTGGCTATTCCATTACAATCGTTTTTTTTTGCCATTTTATTGTCAAAGATCTTGAAATTCAAGTCAGCTATTCTTCGCTGCAGTATCCTTAATATCTCCATCTATTGCCAAGCAAAGCCTTTAACTCATACATATCAATGTCACTGGGTTCTCGATAACAAATGCAATCAAATCCACAACGTCCCCAATTTCTTGAACTTCCATGCTAACGTCCACAAGATTTCATGCTGGTGAACTTATTTTTCAAAAAACAAAATCGTCAGTAAATATATTAAACAATAACAGTCCAACAACAGAGCCTTGAGGTACACCATCACAGCTTTGCTATTTTCAAATGAAATAATGAGATGCTGTGACTCGCTAGTTAACAGCTCAGCTGATGTGTGCAATTCTTATTTTTTGACTATGCTTCGATGCGCCCCCAGACATGTTGGGATTAATCTCCCTCATGTTACTGCATCTTCCGCATCTCCATAATCTGAAGATCTCCTTTCTGAGATACGAAAGCTGATAGCAAGTAATGCACGCATTCAATAGTGAATTCCCAGTAATAAGATTCCACTGCCAGCATGCCAGATATTTAGTGACAGGAGATTCAAATCCGAGCACTTGAAGACTGACTAATACGAAAAAAGGAAAGTAGCAAATACACATCGATATCAGTATAAGGCAACCAGTCAGTGCAAGACTTGACTCTCTTTGCCTTTTCTCTGCATCTTGCTGGCAATACCTCTCCGTTGTTGCATTTATTTGTTTCCTCACTCGTCTTGTGAAAGTTAAAATCCTATAGTAGCAATAGACGTTAACAGCGACCCCAGGCAGTCCTAGAGTGACAATAATGCCAACTATAACTTTAATGTCTTTTGTAACTATCGGATGAATTATTGACAAAGCAGAAAGAACCCACGTTGTAATAACTGTGATTATAACTGCTCGAACGTTTGACACTCTTTCATAGAAGAAAGGATAGAATATGGCTGTGTATCTTTCCAAGGCGATTAAACATATTGCCAAAAATGATTCCATGCAAAGGATAGTATTTATAGGTAATAATACCAAAGAAAAAGAACACGGATCTTTCCTATTACTTAGCTGAAAGGAAATGACGGACAGTACAGGCTGTGTAATAAATCCACTTAGGCAATCTGTAATGACAAGATTTAAGAGGAATATATTGGATGGTTTCGATCGTTCTTTGCTTTTTAGTAAGACGATAATCAACGACGTGTTAAGTAGAGTGGTTGGCAGTGATAGTATTGTACTTACAATTGCACAGGCGTTGGAGTTGCTTCGAAAGTCGTTAGTGGGAATGTAAGATATCCATTGCTTGCCACAAGTGAGATTCATGTTTATACACCCCTTATAGGTCTCAGCTCTGGATGACCCTCAGTAACGCAACACTTCAGTTCTCTTCTACGTATCAGTCTCCGATACCTTAAATAGTTTAATGGCATCCACGATGCATGATAAGTTTTTTGACGATTTTAGTGAAATATGTATATTTTTTATTTGTTAAATCTTATTCTGCATTCTTTGGGACTAGCCACCTGCTCCTCGGATTCATTAAGATTAAAAAAACTGTATAACTCATTCACGGTATTTCTATTTGATATTTTCTGTTTATATAACAAGTCTATGCAAACCACACAATCAAGTCTTCAGTCAACCAATAGTGTTCACAAAAGCTCGGAAATAAAATAATCTCATTTTGCTCGACATATCATAACTAAACTATATATGTATTCTATCAGTTTTCCACCTGTTTCAGCTGTTGCATCTGTTTCACAGTATTTTATCTTTCTTATTTTTTCTTACATTCGACGTCCCAACAAATAATCGTATCAGTTTACCGAAGAACTATAACTGACTATCAAACTAACTAAATAACACACTAAGTAATTTACTGAAGAACTGAATAAATGACTAATAACTAACTGTCAAACCAGCCCACTTAATAAAAAAAAAAACAAACTAACTACCTACCTAGTAACTAACTTACTAACTAACCAACTAAGTAACTAGAATCAACTAACTGAATAGTTTACTAACTAACTGACTAACTAACTAAGCAACTAACTAATGAACTAACTAACTAACTGACTAATTACTAACTAACAAAATAACTAACTTATTAAGTAATTAACTAGCCGACTAGCTATCTAGCTAGCTAACTAACTAATTAACTATCTTACTGTTTAGCTAGTTAACTATCTAGATACTAAGCTAAGTATAAAAAAACTGCCTGGCTGGCTGGCTGGCTTAATAACTTAAGTAATTGACTAACTAACTAAATAAATAAAGAACTAACTAGCTAACAAACTAACTAACTAATTGACTAGAGCAATCACTTGAATAAATTGTTTTCTAAAGATTTGCTAAGCATGTTCAGAAAATGAAATGGGTTTTTTAAGATGGTGGACGCAATTTTTGCGATTTCCCCTTTATTTGTTTGAACAATAGGACAGTAGCTCAGTATGAACATAATGGAATCATTTTACGAGGGGCTCATATCCATGATCAAATCTTCATAAATTGAAGAAAATGTTATTAATTTGTATGTTTGAAACTCGATTCTATTGTTTAATGTTGTTTTGAAAACTTTTTCTTTATAGTATTCTTATGGTGGTCCAGTGATAGCATTTCAAATTGAGAATGAGTACGGCAGCTATGGCTCTGATCGTGATTACATGGAGTACCTTAAAGAAGTAAGTTTTCATGATGAGAGTTAAGTTCCTTATGTCTTTGTGAAGATTTTGTCCACTCTTTTTGTGTTTAGCTAAATGAACGCGTTGTAGTTCATTGATAATTTCATTTCTATTGCATTCATTGATTGCTTTTAACAATTCCTTAAGGCTTTGTCATTTGTACGGATAGGTCTCTCGTTTACACAGGACCTGGTGGATCCGATCCAGTTTGGATCTGCTATCGGTACCCGTTCGGGATCGCTTTCGAAAGTGATCCCGCACGGATCCCATCTCGAAAAGGTCTCGTGTAAACGGTTTGGATCGGATCGTACGCATAGGAATCGAGGCTGAAAAAAATAATTATTAGAGAATATTTTAACATGGCAGATTGAATTTAGCTTTGTTTTCTTCGTTTTTGGAGCAAAAGACATATTTATGTACTTTTTCGCTCTACTACTTTTTCGCTCAAATTCAAAGCAATTGCTTTTTAAAAATTGGAAAATAAAACTTTATTAGGAAATAGCTGAATTTAAACCTTGAAACATCTTCTGCCTTGAGATTACTTACAATTCTCGACATCTAAGGCTTGTTATTTCTCTATTTTGATTTCAAATTTGTTACATGTATCTTGGAATTGCAGGTGCCATTTTCATTCATTACAATTTAGGGTTGAAATAGATACAAAGAGAATTTTCGCGGATCCGTTTGTAAACACAAACATTTTTGGATCCGATCCCTCAAAAAACAGGATCGGTTCGTAATGGATCTGAACCCGTTTGGATCCGATCCTATCAAAACAGGGTCTTAAAGCTTTAAACATTAAAACTTAACTAGTACACCAACAACAACACGCGGACCTCCTAAGGTTATCTTCCCAATATTTCAACTACTTTTTTATACTAGTACTAAAATCTAAATCTAAATGCAGGAAACTGGGCGTGCGATGCACCGGCCCTTTGTTGCCTGCCTACCTAAAAGCTTGTACGGTCGGTGATTGAAACCGAAATTTCCAAATTTCCGGACCAATGCACCTGTTCAACAGAAAGACTGCTGAAGAAATCAAATACAAAACAAATCATAAACTCAAAAACCAAAAGAAAAGGGATAGGGAGGGGGGGAGACGATCGAACAAACTGCAGCATGTCCGCGAACCACACAGAATGA
Organism: Chrysaora quinquecirrha; assembly: GCA_014526335.1. Lineage (NCBI taxonomy): Eukaryota > Metazoa > Cnidaria > Scyphozoa > Semaeostomeae > Pelagiidae > Chrysaora > Chrysaora quinquecirrha. The sequence goes on along the minus strand of JACTAT010000131.1, from coordinate 66,839 downwards.
CCTGCTCACATGAAACACCAAATATTAAACACAGCGAAATGCCTACCGTCTCCTTCTACGGAAATGCGGTGCGACTATACTACGAGGTGTTGATGACTAGGAGTGAAATCACACCAAATAGCCTGCGGCAAGCTATAATTGTTTGCCATATGTAAAGCCAAAGCCAACCGAACATGTGGAACGAACAACTTAAACAAACCCACCCTGAGCTAGGAACATCAACAACAACAGCAACAACAACTTAAGCTAACGTCCTAGTTGTTTTAACTCAGCTTAAATCTCGATTTAACCCGTATTTATTGTCCAAGCACCAGGCCACGCTGCTTTCCCCTTTTGGGAGCCTTACCAAGCCACTGCTGCCGCGGGTGATACCGGGCAATCTTGTCCAAGCACCAATCAACGCTGCTTTCCCCTTTTCGGGAGCCTTACGAAGCCACTGTTGCTTTTGGTAATGCCGGAAAATCTCGCCCAAGAACGAAGCCACGCTGCTTTCCCTTTTGGGAACCTTGCCAAGCCACCAAGGCAGTTGATAATACGAGACTTTCTCATCGAAGCACCAAGCTTGCGTTGCCTTTTCCAATCTTGGGATACTTACTGGCCAAAGTTGCTGTGCCGAATACCGGGCTGTCTCCACCAAGAGCCGAGTCTGTGCTGCCGTTTCCTATTTGGAAGCCTAGCCTGCCATTTCGTTGCACGGGGTACCGGGCCATCTTCTCAAGAACCGAGCCTGAGCCACCTTTCTGTCGAAATACTTGAAAGCCACCATCGTCTCGTGAATGCATCCTTGCCATTTTTGTCCCTGCGCCAAGCCAAATCGTTGCACAGTATCGCCTTCAAGCCCGGACCAGACATGCTCAATATTGTTGAATAAACTAGGTAGCTTCCAGTTGAGCCCTGAACTGAGAAAACGAGACAGGACACAAGCAGACTTGCGTACCGCCGAAAAAGGATGAAAACCTGGCCTAACCTACCAATTCCCGTCCTGCCTATCTAACTAATTCATTTCTGACTTGCGGTATAGAGCTCAGAATTTTGTTGGGAGAGCCCACAAACGTGCGTGCACCAAGTCAAGCATTAAAATGAATGCTTTGACAACAAGAGACTGTGTTGACAGCGTTATAGAGTTATTGCGCTTCGCAACATACCCATCATTAGTCCTGGCTACTTGACCCGTTGTAGATGCAAAATGTCGGAGACAACTGTTAAGACCTGAAATTGCGAGTCTGCAGTGCCAGAGCAAGTACTTGGGCATTGATCACAGTTAACCCATGGCCAAACCCAACCGGAATAAGATCTTGGCCACTCTACCTAGTCTTGCTTGTAATATCGACTTATAGGGCGTAATCAAAATTTACCCTCCGGGAACTTATGAAGGTCATGCTAAAAGTCAAGCTCCGTGATAACTTAATACCCTAAAGTCTTCCAGGTATGTTTCGGGTTTATGTAACCTGGTGCCCTTGGTTCGTGCCCGTGGCTAGGAGTTATTAATCTAGAAAACACAGGAAAGGCCAGGAAAATATCCTGACTTTGCTGCTTTCCCTTTTTGGGAGTCTCACCAAGCCACTCTTGTTGCGGGTAATACCGGGCAATCTTGCCCAAGCACCAGCAGCGTTGTACAAACAAGATAGCCATGTACGGAAATCGTCAGAGCTGCACCATACTTGCACAGGTTAATAGAGTGTTGGAGAGCGTATGTTTAAACAAGTAGCCGAGCCTGAGCTGCCATTCCCTTTCTGGGAGGCTTAGCAAGCCACCAAGCTGTGCTGCTTTCCTTTTTGGGAGCCTACCAAGCCATCGTCGCTGAGGGTCATACTAGGAAATCTTTTCCCAGCACCAAGCCAAGCTGCTTTCCCCTTTTGTAAAGGTTTATGCACGGTTTAAGAAGTTCCCCGTCTAGGGCAAGGCAGAACCCACACACTTGAAGAAGATGCAAAGTCTCACAATTGGGGTCTGGACTTAGGAACAAAAGCCTGGGATTAGCATACCAAATCAAAGCTACATTACGACAGCGAAAAATCGGTCGATACGATGTTGCCCAGTTGTCTCCCACCTAGCGAGTGTGCTAAGCATGCTGACTGACTCAATGCATGGGCATTAGGGGCTGCACAGTAAACCCCCAAAAAAATGCATTTACCATACAAACAACCGCTTGGCAATAAATCTGGGGGCTCTTACTGACGAAACCGGAGGAAGCACTGTTATGTTATAACGCAGTTCCTCACTACTCACTTGACTCATAGCAGCGCCCTGGCCTTGTTCAGTTAGTTTTCTTAATTCATGCACAGCGCCAGGCGTTCCGAATCGAGCAGAATCCCACATGCACGCATCCCAGAAACAAGACCACAGTCACAGTGGAACCCCCAGCGACCCCCGACGAACTAAAGGCATACATGTAGCTTCTCCGGGCCGTCTATCCTGACATGTTTTCAGGAAGATCACAAATTGCGTTGCTCCAACTTATTGGATAGAAAAACTTCGAACATTATACCTTGTGAAGATGGCTCTCGTAGAGACTACTTGAAGACCCTTCCTACCACCACTATTCTAAAGGCCCCCAAACCATGCTTGGAAAATAGGCATCATCATTGGAGATGATCCAGCCCTGTTTGACCTATAATTGGTGATAAACCCATGTGTCCTAGTGGACCTCTCAGATACGAGGCGAAAACTACAAGGTGCTCTGGAGATCAAAGATCTGTTAGCTTACTTTACCCCCGTTGGGACTATCATCTTTTTGATCAGATACGCTATGTTTCACCAACTTGAGGGTTGGATTGACGCTTGAGCAGTTTCCTTTTCCCCCAATATAAGCTTAGGAGACCGGTTATGCCTGTCGGTCAATTCATACTACCGTCATTTCTCTGGACAGATATGAAAGCAATGGATACCCAGAGCAAGGGATAAAAAAAAAATCGTCGAGCCAACAGGATAATACATAATTCATGTACATCCCTCACTAGACAATGCAAATCAATTGGTATTGGGATACTAGGAAAGTTGCGACATCAATTATTGTCAGGACGACAGTAGAATCAGGTCTCGTTTTAAAACGCTTCAGCACATGTTGTAAAAAATTTGCTTTTTCTAATATGCTAATTGCCTTACAAAAATACTGAACTTCCCACTGTAATTTGCTCTATTGACCACACCCTCAGTAATGTCGTCAAAGAATCGAAGGCTCGACGTTTAGATTCACATTTAACGTTAACTCTTATAGTCCTGGGCTACAGACAATGCTTGAGGATGCGGGCCGCTTCCATTCACCACGCCACGCAAGCGGAAGGCCAACGCCCACGACCAGGGCCTGTGGTCTGCACAACGTCCTCAGAAGAACGGAAAACGCACCAGGAAAGCTGTTGTTGCAAAGCTGTTGCAAAACAAGACCACCAGAAATAAGCAATAGTGTATTGCAAAGCATTTCCCTAAGAAAGTTACTGTGGGCATAGCATGACGGCATATAATCCATCTGGTATCCCAGTTAGAATTGTACAATGGTATAAAGTTGTTAGTCATACTTTACTCTGATGATAAGGTTGCAGGACCTTAGTTTGCCGTGTTATTTTAAAATTTTTGAACCTATATTTATTGTCGTGAAAGCAAATCAATCTGACTTGGACCTAGCTTTGGCCGCCTTGGGCTTGTGATAACAAGGACTGCTGCTGAGAAACAGCATGCCCTCTTTCTTTCCTTATAAAAATGCCCGAAGTGAAAATGCAATGAAATGTGACGGCAGGAGTAAATCAAATATGGTTGCTTCTGTCAACAGCAATGTTTTTTAACTACTTTTAATCACACCAACCAAGTACCCTGAGGCAACTCAGATTGGGGAAAAAAAATGAAATTTCTATCAAAACACGTTCAGGATCTCAGCCCGAATTCTACTGAACAGTACCGTCCGGTTTGTTCTGATTACCCTTGTATTCTTATGAACAATGTGTCCTTAGAAGCAATAAATATCGGATAAGAGGGATAGAACAATTGCCTGTTACTGCTGGCCTCCGTTAAACATCTACTTTGTATTTAGCGCCGACACTGCTCTTTTTTCGAACTCTTAGTAGCGCAAAGCTGCCTCATACCCCTTGCAGTCATCGCAGTCATACAATTAATAGTTGCTACCTGAATTCAGTTCATTTTACCTAGCCTAGCGTTATTTCCTATGACTAAAAGGACTAAAGGAACGAAAGAAGACAAGAATATATGTATTATATCCACCAAACCAAGGCTGAAACTACAGGTCAACCCTCAAATAATTAAATATACGGTATGGTTTGGAATGGAAAGAGAGCACCCAATGCCGCGAATATTGTAACACAACAGAATTGTCAGAGAATGCTGTTTTTGGGTGCAGCTCGGTACGTAACCTTGCTCATAAAGACCGCAAACCAACCGCGAACCACTTGCTCTTAGCTACCTAAGTCGGATTTAAATACCTCTTAACTGAAATAGCATTCGCATACCACTTTTAAAGCATTTATTTCAGATACGACAAAAATACGGAAAGATCTCACCCGATTTGTTGATCACCTCAAGACCAAGCCTCTGCATCTGTAGCGACTAAGATAGCTGTTCGACTTGAATAACCCAAGCAATTCCAAGTGCACAGTAAAGTGAAAACAACAACTTTGAATGTAACAAACGGCATAACTCGACGAAAAAAATGAAACTAGACGATCGAACAAACTGCAGCATGTCCGCGAACCACACAGAATGACCTGCTCACATGAAACACCAAATATTAAACACAGCGAAATGCCTACCGTCTCCTTCTACGGAAATGCGGTGCGACTATACTACGAGGTGTTGATGACTAGGAGTGAAATCACACCAAATAGCCTGCGGCAAGCTATGATTGTTTGCCATATGTAAAGCCAAAGCCAACCGAACATGTGGAACGAACAACTTAAACAAACCCACCCTGAGCTAGGAACATCAACAACAACAGCAACAACAACTTAAGCTAACGTCCTAGTTGTTTTAACTCAGCTTAAATCTCGATTTAACCCGTATTTAGTTTCATCTGTGTTTTCCAAATAGGCCTTTACGAAAAGAGGCATCAAGGAGATGCTGTTTACATCAGATAACATTGGTGGTCTTGGCAGAGTACCATTACAAGGCGGTTGGTATTAACTTTATCCTTTAACCTAATTTAATTCTTGGAGCATCTTTGATTGAAGACAAAATGTATTTCTTAATGAAATTCCCCATGTATTCTAATTATAAAGCGCCCTGCCCTTCTTAAATACAGTGTCAGAGGAATTTCCGTTTATACAATTTGTAAATGAAAGGCTCGGGGGGTAACTTAACAGTTTTGGGGGCACGGGGACGTGCCATTATAACTCTTATCTCGAAATCTTGAAAATTGTTCTTAATGACGGCTGTTCGTCGAAAAGGTGTATTGTACGTAGCTAGGTTTAGTGGTGCCTCCACCTGTCCGCATGTCCGCTTTTATATGTTGAATGAAAAAAATTCGAAACTGCTACCTTGTAATTTTCGACAGGCCTATATGTTCCCAGCTATATGTTTTGAAGCTGCATATTCTATTACTGAATAAATGAACTGCGTCTTGGAGTACAGCTGTCATTTACTGAACGTATACCTTCCAACTTTTCGTCAAAGATGCAACTTGAAGTTGATAGCGCAATTTGGATCCTTGAAAACAAAGCTCCTATCTTTTCATTTTTTTTCAAGAAATTTTTCAAGATTTCGAGCTAAGAGTTTTCGATACCAAATTCGTGTAAAGCAGCCTAGGTGCAAAGTTGTCTTATGTCAACGCTTGTATTACTAATTTTATCAGCGTTCAAAGTGTACGATTAAGACTGGAGTTTCACAAATATCATATTATTCAAGCTAATGGTACAATTCAAACAAGCCAAACTGTCGAATAATGTTACTTTGCCTTTTAGAAAGTTCTCCTTGGTGAAGGTGAAGGTGATATGGTGTTTTAGCGCCAGTCGCTAGGATCTCAGTAGTAGGTTAACTAATCGAGACCTCGACCCTGGCTGTCACGCTACCGTGGCTGGGCTCGAACCCTGACCAAACTGAGCTTCTGACACCACGAGTCAGCTGGATTACACCACGACGCCACAGCACCTTCTTACTGCTAGGGTATTTTTCAGTATTTGGGTCAAATTTCAAGGGCAAGAAACTCACGACGCAACACAAACATGTTGCCTTTTCAGCTACGACAGTGTTTAGACTAAAATGTTGCTTGTTTGCAGCAATCTGATATATTTCATAGTCTGATTATTCGATTGATTGATTGATTGATTGATTATTATCACATGCACTTGCTATCTTTGCAAGGTATTTGTGTCTGTGTTTAGCACCGCTAAGTAGACCAGGGCTAATCTAAGCAGTGCGGCCCCCTTGTACGGCCCCCCAGTCTTCCTTGTGCGCCCCCAGTCCTCCTTGCGCGGACCCTAACTCCACCACGCCTCGTGATTCATTATGCGTTACCGTTTGCCTAGAATAAGAGAGAGCTTGCGGCTCACCTCACTCTTCTGACGAGCTTGACCTTGGTGGGAATCGAAGCAACAATAATGGATTCAATAGACTCGCCCACCACTTGGTCATTCTAATCAATAAAGTTGAATTCCTGTATAAGGAACTCTTGATATAATGAACCTCTCAATGGCAAGTTAAATGTTTGGCTCCCTGAATAGCAAATTCATACAGATTCTTTTTTCCAAACTAAACCCCCGATTCAACAAATATTTTTTGGTTCACTTCAGGTTAGTTATACCTGGATTCATCTACATATGTTTATCTTGGGTTTTATCATCCAACCTCGTCTTTCATTTTAGTTCTGCAGACGATAAATCTACAAACAGAGGTTGATAAAATGATAGACAAACTGCTGGAGAAACAGGTACTTTATTATGTGTCACTTATTTCACCCCAGTCCTTCCTCTCGATACGACCAATCTGATTATGTGGGTACTTCTTTTATGTGTCACTTAATTTGTTTCAAGCTGATTTAATCCAGTCACGTCACTCGGTCCAAAGCGGCGTTAAGGAAACACTGACACTTTGTATAAATTGCCACTTGAACAGCCATTGCTCAAAGTTTTACCGCATGAAGTTTTCAGTATCATAATGGAATTAAGCATCTATAAGCTTTCCTGCTTTTGAACCCATACAACTCGCTAGCTTGACATATAGATTTTATTGATGTGCAAATTCCTCGATTTAAAACTATACTCAATACATTTCGACCAACACCTATTGAGACCTGTTTCACTATGCGATTTTGATACCCGCGGATACCTACTGTATAAAAGGAACAATTTCAAGTGACAAAAATTTTGAGAACGATGTTTCTAGGTCTCAGGCTGGATGGATGCACTCCCTCCCAAACTGACACCTCTCGCGGGGATTGACATGGCGGAACTGAAACGCTAACCCCATAAAGTGAGTGTGGTTGTACTTTCCCGTTCGACAATAAGTGAGACTACTAATTAAGTTCACTGCACTCTCCTCCCGCCTCTAAATCCTGTTGACTAGCGCTTAATACACCGTTTCATCTTCAACATTTGTCTTCACCTTCAAACTGTATTTGTGAGCAATCAACAAAGCTAACGTCTTGTATTCAGAGCTGTTTAAAACTAATTCGATAAGTTATTACTCAACATTTAGCTATTTCGGCAGCTAGAGATCTTGGAATGATGAAGCCTCTTCAATGGCAAGATAGCTAGCTTGTACAAACCTCACTCACTCACTGATTACTGAATTTACTAAACAAGCATTTTAAGCCCTATTTACGCTACAGCTTTATCTGACCCGTGCTATTTTCCGGGAACATTAAAGAGATAGTCCTAGCGTAGATGAAATTCGGCACGGTTAAAATTCAATGCATTTGAAGTGTTTACACTAAAATTTGTCCGAACCGTGCCAGTTTTGTTGGTAAACATTCCAATTCTGATCTGTACGTTGTCCACAAATTTGCGTGTGTAAAACGAGGCTTTAATTTTTTCTCCATTCTCAACGTAAATTGCAGTAAGGTAAGTGAAACGATTGAGATCACTTGCAGACGGCTTCAGTTTTCATAGTTGTTTGTAAAGCAAAATCACTGCATTTAATGAAGTCTGATTCAATAACCTGGGTACGCCCGAAAATGTTTCCTCTGTTTATCACAATTCTGAAGTTTTTTATAACTCAGAAGATATCTCTTTTCCGTAGCCAAACACGACGGTTTTTGTTACCGAATTTTGGTCAGGATGGTTTGATCACTGGGATGAGCAACATCATGTTGTTAATGAAAAGACAGTGACAAAAGCATTGAAAAGAATTATCAATCGTGGTGCATCCTTCAATCTTTATATGTTCCATGGTAAGATAACAGCAAGGTTTATTTTATCCTAAGTTATTTCAAGGGTCGATTCACTCCGTAATAGGAATCTCGAACACACTTACCCTAAATACTGTTGATTTCACGGAAATCTCTTTGAAGTCCTTTTGTTTCAACATGAATTTCGCATGCCTTTTTCGAGAGTTCAATGCCCCCTCCTTCGTTTAATTTAGTCTTTTCGCAGGGTTCATGTAACTTTTTATTTCAATCTACCTTATGACTAAGAGATACAAAAAATAGAGCTTAATTTATTAGACTTCCATTAACTCTTTCAGAGTGCATTGAGGTCATTTTTATTGGTTATGAATTCCTGCCTGTTTTCTTTTTTGGTCTAAAATATGGTCCACTTATCTTTTTTCTTACGATTTTCGTTTACTTCTTCATGCATTCAATTTTATAATTGCCATGAATAATGGAACAATCTTCAAACATACCTAAATTTTCAACTAACACTGCTGAGGTGAGAGTATGAACGTCAGAAACAGGTCGAAACAACTGTTGCGGCTTGATATATTCCTAACCCAGATAAATGTGGACCAAAGTGCACCAGTTAATTTAATGCATAATTACTGCTTTTTGATCCCTATCTGAGTATATATTCTGCCTTTTTCAATTGTTTCTGACTTTTCTACCATTAGGTTTCGATATGCAAAATATTTTTCTCACAACCACTGCTAATTTGAAATTTTAGAATGATAATGGAGTAAAATCAAGTGTAGCAACATTATAAAACTTTACGACAAAATAATAACGAAACGGATAGGAGTGTTGCAATTTGTTATGTTCATGCCCTGGGTACCAGACTTTCAATATCAAGAAAATTTTCTTGGTACCCAGGGTATTATGTTCAGTGCCATTTCATATTATTTCATTTTACCCTGTACCAAGCCTAATTTGTTTCTTCGTCTGTTATTCCCATAATTACTTGTTGTGAAATTGTTACCCTGTTGAGCTAAATTAAAACTGCATAATTTCAAGATTGTTTATTTTGGTTTTGTATTTTAGGAGGAACAAACTACGGATTTATGAATGGTGCTAATACAGGATCAAGAGGAAGAAGTTACCAGCCAACTATCAGTAGCTACGGTATGTTAAAATATTGATATTTACTGTATTTTCAGAATGTGAGTTCTTTAAAATTTATTCATTACTATGTACAGTCTGTGAAAATGACAGGATTTGGTCTCAAAACTTTAGTTTAACTTTCGATTACGTCTATAAAACTTCTTTAAAGAACGCCCGGACTTTTCCCTCAATCGTTTTCTAGCAAAGTCTAGCTCGGGTAAATCAAGACTTGTTCACATGCGCAGTAACTAAAACACAAGGTCTGTAGTAAATTAATGGGATTTATAAGATTCAAGAGATTTGTAGGATTTATGAAGATTTTTCGTCAAAATGTACGAGATTTACGAAGTAATACACCTCTGGGTTGAAACATAATTTTGTAGATTTGAGAGGGACTTTATAGGGTGTTTCACATTGAAGGCTTTATTTTAAAATAATATTTTTGGTCAATACCAGCATCACTGGCTAGGAGTTAACTGAATACTCAGACTAAAATATATTCCTCAAAATCATATCTCAATTGATTGCAAACCTGTGGAGTGAATTGGATTTTCCTGATCTTAAATATATCCTATCAGAAGAAAACATGTTCCGAAAGTTGTCTAAAGAGAAAATTCCCTTCTTGCTTTATACTTTTAATTAAATGGTTTATTCTTTTATTTTTAGATTATGATGCCCCCGTTTCGGAAACTGGTGATCTCACAAAGAAGTATCATGCCATGAAGAAAGTTATTTTGCAAAATGCTCCTGAAGGATCTGGTAAGCTATAGCTACTATTTTGGCAGTGTTTCAAGTCAACTCTGGGCTATAGATAAACCATGTTGGAAATTGTGATGCCATACTGAAAATGCTGACCTCTTACTCCTGTTACTCTCCTCTTACTACCCCCAGTCTCTAATTTTCCATTGATTGTTTCATTTCGTTTCATTTCTTTAACGGGGTTTGCCCTTCAGCAAAGCTCATTTTAAAGGAACGCTACTTTAAAAACTTACTAATAGACTTTTTCAAAGAGGTCTCGGTCAGCGCAATATTTTTCTGGAAAATTGTAGACTTGTTGGGTAAGGGAATCCTCTCAACGTGTAAAAATCGAAATTGCAGTCGTTTCAGGAGAGATATTGCAACAACTTTTGCTTCAAATTCACGTTTAATGGGAATTGAAGTAAAATAAAGGTTTCTAATACAAGTTTTCCTGCTTTAGGAGGCATTTAATCAAGTATTTTCCTTTTGGGAATCATTTTGTTTCATGAGTTTCTACAGATATTCATAACATTTAATGTCACAGATTCCTTCCTCTCTTAGTCTTCCGTTATTCATGAATTAGAAGTAAAATCTGCTGCATTACCTCTCGTAAAGCTGAAATCAAGGTCGTTGCACGTGTAGAGGATTCCCTTACTCAATATATCTACCATTTTCCGGAAAAATGTCGCACCGACCCAGACCTCTTTGAAAAGGTCTATGATAGTAAAAATACGTGATAATGCACAGTTGACAAAAGGTATTTAAAACTATAGTTGATAGAAATTATTTACAACTTCTAGACAAGCTATAATTTAAAAATCGAGTTAATATAATAAGGTGGGAAGAAGTAACTGCAACTTCTAAAAATTTTGTAAACAATTTTTAAAACTTAGCAGGGATGTTGTCTAATTTCTGTTACTGTGAGCTGAGAAGCCATTCCATAGTTTATAACTGATAAAAGCATGTCTTTCCATTGGTAGAGTTCTTCTTAGGAACCCTTATGTCAGTTGCTGTATTACACAGTTTCTTCGCTCTTTCCGAGACACCGGGGGTTGGTTATAAATTTTTCGCAATGACTTTTTCGGTGTATATTTGAGAGCGACATATAAACGATGGTTACATTATCACAATCTGTTAAAGGAAGGGAAAATTTTTCAAGACAGAGAATATTTGAAAAAGTGAGCATTCTAGTAAGCAGGTATTATTGGTTAATTGGAACGCGACTTATATTCAAGGCCGCATATATTTTCTCTGAGCTTCCATAGTTGAGCCTGCCTGTTTTTTTATTTTGGAAGCGATTTTTCTCCAACTTATCACCCCTTACCCTTCTCAGAAACAGGTTTAAATTGCGTCTCTGGGCAAGTACTTCACGCTGATGAACTTTTCTTGTGCGTATCTCAGATAGCAAACGATTATAGCCTCATTTTGGCCTGGTATTTCTTATAAAGGCTGCTCTTATAAAAAGTCGTGTATTCAGGAGTGGCATAACTCAAGAAATACAATATATATGCATCAACTTCCAGTTTTTAATGTTATACAGCGTTTATTTCAATCTTGCTGCATTATATTGATACATTTCACTTAACTGTTAATAAATTTCGCTAATTGGAGTATCACACATTCTATTTCAGTGCCTGATAATCTGCCCTGGGTACTTGATTCCCTTGGTCGCAACGTATACGGTAAGTTTCCTTGTGTTCCTGGGTTTATAACTGTAGGTTTACTGCACCCGAAGAACGAACGTTTTTCTCTAACTTGGGGTAGGGCTGCACAGAACAATTCGATTCATATTCATAGTATATGTGAGGAAACATTCATGAGTGAAGCTCTTTAACATTCAAAGCAAGAGCTACTCAGGTATGGAACAAATTACCCGATGAAATGACATCTCTGCGTAGCATTTTACAGTTTAAGTCACATTTTCAGAACTGATTTTGACATGCATATTAAGGATTTAATGCTTTTATGTAATGATTTTCTTTTAGCTTTTAAATTTAAATTTCTACGTTACTTTGACAGTGAGCCCTGTTGTAAAGAATTTTTCTCTTTGTAGATAAATCATTATAGGCTACCCACTTTAAATATGTCATATTATTATTATCATTAAAATTAAGCCATGAAGCCTCGTTCACTGTCACCGTTATGCAATCTTTCAAAGATGTACACCATCACAGAAATGAACAAATATTTTCTTGACTAAAGATATGACATAAATATGATTCGCGTGTGGTATCAATATTGATTTCTTTGCGTTTATGCGGGAACGGATCGGGAACGATTCAAAATGGATCCGCTTTCCTAGCGTACCCAAAATGGAACGGATCCATGCATACCCGTGTAGGGACCGGTCATTGATTATTCCTGGGGAGGGGGGCGGAAGACATCTGGGAGGGGAGACCAAAATTTACCAACTCAGAGGGAGGGGGGACGAAAAATAAAGCACATCTTAGGGAGGGGGTATGAAAAAAATTCAATGTATATAAATCCTGTTGGTTTCTAAAAGTAACATTAACTATTTCTTCTGAAATACATATAAACTCATATAAATTCATATAAACTCATATAAACTCATATAAATACATATAAATTGTCCTGTTACTCAGCAATCCATTCTTTGAGTATTTCATTCATCGATACCATCAATCACAGATTTTAGAACAGAATCATAAAAGATCATTTCTGCCAGAATATTCATTCATGAGTATTCAGATGATGTCAGAAAAGTCACACTGTTACCATGAATACAGGTATTACATAGGTATATATGTATTTATCTAATGGGAGGGGCTGAAAATATTTTCTTCGGTGATGGAGGGGGGACCAAAATTTCTACGTGAGTCTGAAAGGGGGGACGAAAATTCCATCAAATATTTGAGAATGTCTTCCACCCCCTCCCTGGAAGAATTAATGACCCGTCCCTAAACGAAAATTCTATGTTGACCTTTTTGGGAACGGATCCGCTCGGGTCTTTTCCCGTGTAAACGGCATCTTAGACAGCTTAGAATTTTTGTAACCTTAGATTTGTAAAATAATTTTTTCGAAGACGTTAGCTTTTATCTGAGTTTCTGTTTTTATCTGATAACTCTCGTTTTCGTGTCCAAATAATTTTGCTTCCCCGCTTTAAAAGAGAAAGATGAACCACAGGAATTGATGAAAGTCGCGAGTTTCTAGCAGCTAACATTTTTGGAAATGATAATAGGCTTTCTTAAAAAAAGAACTAGTAAGCTTGGATCAAAGTATATTACTTGCCAGAAGAAACCAAACATCTCAGATGAATGATAACCTAGTGGCGACTGTATGTCAGTTTATCAAAATGCCATTCGTTCAGTCAATCTGTATTCCATAACACCTTTTTCTATTCAGTCATGAGACTTTTTCAAATATTATCAGATTTGTGGCGTTCTATATATTGAATAATTGCAATCAACTTTTACAGGAAAAATCAAACTGACGTCATATATGCCGCTAAAGAATATTCTTAAACACATCAAGGTAAACTCTGTAATTACATGCTTTTTTCGTAAGAATACATTAATATTTGCCGAACCTGGATTATTCCTAAAAATTTTCGATTTCGAACCTGAAAATATTCTGAAGTTAATCTTAATCGAAAATGTTGAAATTGGCCTAAAATCAAGAGAAATGAAGTCAAGTTCTTGTAATTTGCCATTTTATAATAAAAACAGAACATGTACAGAATAGAACAATATGTAAACATGGCTGAAGTAAAAACCTAATCATATCAGGCTTATGTCGGCGTACGATATGATAGAACTACACCAACTAGTTTAACTTCTATCTTATGTCCACATGTCAACAACTGTCAGAACTTGTAGGATACAGTTTATCGCGGTCTTAAGAGCGCTCATGTCGTCTGCGACTAAGGAGTTCCCCCACCCTCATGCCTTCATTCGCAGTATCATGTATTACCCTCGTTCTTTCTGCTCTAGTCGCAACTTCGTTCCCAAGGATGTTTGTTGTTGTTGTTGTTAGCTCAGCCCGCAACAGATAAGGGCTCAGCTCATCAAATCTGCTGATTAAACAAATATGGGCAGCGCAGTGTTCACGTATAGAATGTTAGAAGACTGCGCCCGTCCGTAATTCAAGGAGACCAAAGTTCTTCTCCACGTGAAGCACTGTAGATGCTAAAGCTTTTCCCACTTCATGACTAAGCTATTCGTGCAGACAGTCACTGATAAGTTAAAACTAAGCCGTCTCAAAGCTACAAACCGTTCATGCCAAACCTCGGTGAGAAAACACTTCCCCAAACCATACTAGCATAGAATCAAACCATACTCATTTCCCGTGCATACTATGACCATCTCATTCACATCACTTTGTAACAGTGGAGCTTTCTTCTACGCTAATCAAGGCAACATCACACATCATTGAAACAATTTTGACTCATACTTTTCTACCAGCGATTGTGTCCTATAATAAAACTGGTTTATTCTTTAGAATGACGTCTTTCATAAACAACCGTTGCAAGGCGGCGGTCCAAAGTGACCCGCGGAGCATGCCTCGGGGCAAGGGCTAGAACTTACATAGAGGCTGTTTTGCTTCAGAATTTTTCTATCAGTAGCAGAAGCAGATTTCTTGACGTAGTTTTTCTTCGTTGCAAGCTCAGTCTGAATCTTCCAAGATAATGCAAAGATTTTTATTTGATGACTAATTTTACTAAAGATGCAAAGACGGCTACCATTGCATCCAGGACGTTTTTTTCCTAAGACTTAGGCTGTTAGGCTACAATGGATTTTCATTTTAGCAAAGCTTATAACTTACCGTCTTATAACTGATAAGTAAGTCATGACTGTATGACTTAATCACTGTCGCTTTATAGGCTCAGAAATAAAGTTTATTAGGTAATATAGCTAATGTTCAAAGTATCTGATTTTTTCCCAGAATCCAGTCAGCTCTTCTGATGTGGTACCGATGGAAATGCTGCCAATACACAACAATTCTGGCCAATCGTATGGATACATTCTCTATTCGACAGTATTACCAAATGATGCTAAAGAAGTCACCATATTTGATGCTGCTGATCGTGTTACAGTATGTTTCTATTGTTTTCAATATGCTTGATTTTCTTGCCTAAGTATCATATGCCTCTTTTTAGGGATCTTTACTTAGTGTTCTTTAATGTTACCTGTACTCGAAGGGGCGAGAATTTTAAAAGCATTCAGAAGTTGGCAATTTCTTTGTTAATGCTTTGAAGTTGTGTGCTAAAGAGGCCTCGTATCTTCCTGTTAACACTGCGTCCTAGAACCACAAGCTTTTATTGATTTTGAAGACCAGTGTATTATGACGGAAAGAAAGATATGCATTCCTTTGAAAGCCATATACTTTTGCATTTGATGATAGGCCTATATTTCAGAATGCTGTTTTTACTTTTGATGTTATTCATATCTGCATCCTTTTTCGAGTAAGGCATTAATATGAAAAATTTTAATCTGGTCATGAAGGTATTTCATTTAATTTTGGTATTTGATTTCCACTGCAGTTATGGAATACCGTAGTAAGGAATAGATAACTGCAGTTGAGACTTGAAAGATTGTTGAATATTCAGATGACAGTCGTGGATTGTCTTGGGCACTGTTAAGCTTAGCACAGTTGT
>JACTAT010000131.1:0-50575 GCA_014526335.1 Chrysaora quinquecirrha | reverse complement strand
AAAACTCAAATTAGAGGTGAATCAAATCCCAATCAAATTTGCTGTTAAAAATACTACACTCTTTTTTTTATAAGAACAATTTTATAAGAACACGAGCCTGGATTTTACCCAGATTTTAAGAACAAAATAAGAACAAGCTGAGGCTGGGCCTTTTCATAAGCCCTGAGAATATCAGCTTAATATGAAAGTACGACAGTCAGACAACGTAAAAAGCAAGCAAACAGTGAATTGGACAAGCATGCTCCATTTTTACGCAACCCTATTACCACTAAAGACATTCCCTGACAAAATCTAGATGTCTCAGTAACCAAGGAATTAAGAACAGATTAAGAACATTTCAGGCTCAAAAAACCCAAAAACTTAAGAACAGCCAGCCTCAATCAAAATTTCCTGGTTCTTATAAAAGAAAAAGAGTGTAGTCAGAGATATCTGACGATAAAGGAACGGTATAAGGAACTTTCAGCCTCATTTTGCTAAAACATTAAGGAACTCCAGCCTCAACCCAGATCAAAGGTTCCTTATACAGAGCAAACGTGTACTTGGGATGTTAGAATTCAGACTCCAAATACTCGCATTAGAATTTATTAGGGCAAAGTCCATCGAGGAAAGCCTATCGGCAAGGGGGCTTCATGTTTATTTGGGTCAATAACTTTTGCTTGACATATGTCAAGTGTATCTTTCTACTACACAATCTTTCATTCATAGTTTTCTTATCAGAGTTTGTTATCACCAGAGTTGACCACAATAAAGCAACTTCATGAATGAGTTGAGGATATCTGTTTTAGTATTAATGGGTACAATGATACGTTTCATCGACTGTTTTGAAGTTATCTCTCGCTCACGTCCAGTTATCTCTCTGCAATAACGTCAAGAAAAAAGGGCGAAAGAAATCAGTGCATTCGAGTGCAAAAATCCTCCAAAAAACGCAAATAAAACTCAAAATACATAAGTAGTTTCTTTTCAGAAAGACAAATCCAAATTTCAAGTGTTGACTCCGTTTCCTGTTAAAGCTCTTTGTACATGTTACCGTTAGAGATTAAATTAAACATTTTCTGACGTATTTTCATTTATTTATTCATAGTACTATATATATGACTTTTTAATCTCAAATCAAGTTAAAAATTAAAGTGGGCAGAATAATCTTTAAACTATGTATTTTAATTTAATACGCTTTGTTTTCGAGATTTATTTTTACGTATTTTTATTGTGAAAATTTATGAATGAGAACCGTTTCGTGAAAGCCAAAAAGAAAAATGACCTCGATATATGTAAGATAGAAAAAGCCAAAAAGTAATAAAATTTATTTTAATAAAGTCAAAAGACCTAAGCTCTGTAATTGATGGCTAACTTTTAACCCCCTTTGGAATCTTTAGAGTTACCAACCCTGCCAAAAAGTCAGTTAAGAAAACTACGGAGATTCTAGTTAAAGGTTGAACAAAGATTCAAATTCTACTTAAAGAGAGATGTCAGAAAATTCCTAATACTATCATCCTAATCTTTTCCCAAAGAAATAAGCAAATACGGTCCTCTATATTATATATTATTGCAAAGGAAAAAATAACAAAATAAAAAAAAACCTGCCCATAAGAATCAAGCAAAATTAAATTATAAGATAAAGAAAAAATAAAAGAAAAACTGCCCATACCCTCAAGAAAGTTGTCTCCATATTTCTCTATTGGCTTCTAATACGATAGATAACTACAAGTGTACAGTATAGAAAGCTTTCCAAGAACTTCGCGATTACGATTTTTCAGCGATAAAAGATCTCACCAGACGCTTGGTAGACAAACAGCGTTATGAAAGAGCATCGTAAAAAGGCTCGTTAAATAGCCAAGTGATTTCGTGAAATGTAAATTTCAATTCATAGCGCATTTCCTTACTCTCAGTCGCGGCAATTATGCGATTTCTGTTTCATTTGTACCAAGCCTTTTTTTGCTTCTTATGCTTATATAATGACTATTGTTACTCTGGGTTTCATTCAACAAGCACAAAGAAATTCTCCCGCCTCATTCAAGAATTTGACAAGCTAAACATAGACCTCTAGTATCTAAAACAGTTCGCGATTTCTCCAAGTTAAGAACCAACAATTACAACCGCCTGTTTTTGCCGCGCGAATGTGAATCAGTTTAATTTCCTTGGACTGGTTGCCACTGAGGTTCAAAGCGTCAAAACTGCAATTATCAGTTAGAAATTGGGAAATTCTCTGACTAACACTTGTTTATTGAATTTCCCGTGAAAATTTTTAGAAAGTTAGAAATTTCTGACGCTAAAAATGAAGGAAAATTCCTGCGTAAAGTAAAGAGTACGTTCAACAGAGGGGTATGTAGTACTTCATCTAAAGATCATAAAGCGAACTTTGAAAGCATCAAATAAATCTCCTACACTGCACAAGTTACCCACACAAACAGACACGAAATTCTATTGTGCTAGTAGAAATCCTTGGAAATTATGAAAACGTTACACATACACGGTTCCAAAAGAGCGCTGCCCTTCCAACATAGAGTTTTTTGAGAGGGAGCCTCGTCATAATGTTTGCATACGAAAGCCTGTGTACTTTGAAAATCGACGATAAAATCAATGGATATCAAAACTAATAAATCATTAACCAGAGAGCATCTCAAAACCTTGTTTATTTTATCAATAGATAAAAATCTCATTCGCCTTATTGCGTTAAGAGTCTTGAGACACATTTACCAGGGCAAACTGCCTGCTGTCTTTGACGCAAAACGTCGATATTTCTCTTGAATGAGACCTATCTAGACGCTTTCTCATTCTACAAATTCAACATTTTGACAGGTCTCCTTGACGCCAGATCAGCGATAGCAGATAAAACATCAAGTAAAAAAGTAGACAACTGAGTTAAGTGGAGGATCCTACTGACCTTAGATAAAGGGCTTGGAGCAACTCTCAAAAAGGGCGGCAGACAGCAACTCGAGAGAAAACTATAAATCTCAGATGGGAAAAGCAATCTTAAAGTCGACAAATGTTGTGAAATATCATGACCAGGCCAAGAGCGAGATTGAATAGACTCGCTACACAAATCTCTGTTATGCTCCTTAGAACTGATAGGTCGCTTATAATAGAGCTGCCCTGAGCAACAACAACAGCAACTACAGTGAGGGGGGAGGGAATGGTGTAGCCAGTCTAGCTGAAAAACAAAAGGCGAAAAAGCTATTTTTCAGAACGATGGAAGAGAAGGGAGACAAGGGGGACAATGCCCTCCCCCTTGTTGGGACATTAAAAACGCCTTGATGAGATCAGATTCTAGTTCCCATGCTGAATAACGAATAAATAATGATATTTTTGCAAAATAAACAAAAGTATTGCAAAATTGTATGCAGTTTTAGGACCTCGTTACTCATGTACAGATTTCACAAAACAAACACCTAGCACTCCAGCAGTCAAAATAGGGAAACACATTTAACGGAAAAATTCCATACTTGTGTCCATCTTTACTGTACATTTCCATACTCGGCAAAATCGCAACCTTAATATTGTCACATTTCATTAAGGATGGTTCCCACGCATCTTGCAAATAGCAACTGTAACTAGCCGGACCGTTAATTCCAGTTATAGCAACACAAGAAACTGATCTAAACGAGCGAAAGGAAGTTACCAAAGACGGGGATCTATGTATAGCAAGTGAAAAAGTGTTGAATAAGGAACCACTTTATAAGGAACCTACACGTAGAAGGCCCGAAAATTTAAAGAACTTATACTACTAGAGAGAAAATAACTTTTTGTTGTTGAATAGTTTTATCACTGCCAACAATCAAGACTTACAATGCCGGTTCCTTTCATTTGCAGTCGAAAATCACATAAATTGTACGTTACGCATGTATCAAATGTATCAAATGTTTCCGTGAGTAGTCTCGAGCTTTGCTCACATCTAACTGTCTCTGTATAGTAGTCATGAAACTGAACATGCAGTTAAAATTAAGGAACTATTAAGGAACTTTTGGAACTACAATCGTCTCAAAAGAAGTCCAAAAATAAGGAACTTTAAGAACTAGGCCTTGAGCTAGGTTCTTTATAAAAAAAGCGTGTATGGGAGCTTCTAGGCTAGGCGATACACAGTTATTTCAGGTGCCTTGGCCCTGAAGATTTACTGAGACCAGAAGAGCCTAGCGTCTGGCTGGTTACACTCTTTTTTTTTATAAGAACAATTTTATAAGAACACGAGCCTGGACTTTGCCCAGATTTTAAGAACAAAATAAGAACAAGCTGACGCTGGGCTTTTTCATAAGCCCTAAGAATAGCGACTTAATATGAAAGTAAGACAGTAGACTGAATGAAAAAAGCAAGCAAACAGTGAACTAGACAAGCATGCTCCACTTTTACACAACTCTATTACCACTATAAACATTCACTGACAAAATCTAGACGTCTGAGTAACCAAGGAATTAAGAACAGATTAAGAACATTTCAGGCTCAAAAAAGGCAAAAACTTAAGAACAGCCAGCCTCAATCAAAATTTCCTGATTCTTATAAAAAAAAGAGTGTATTTGTTAGCGCTGTTGTGGTGGAATTGTCCGTTGGCTTCATGTATGATAGTTCCAGGTTCAAGCCCAGCGGAGATAGCTGCAGGGCGAGTGGTAGCTACGTATATAATTTTTTTTTCTTTCTTTCTTTAAAGTTGGTAGCACTATAGCTTAAAATTAACAAACTTTTAGCTAATTTAAACCAACTAATTTAAATCCCATGTAAGCGTTGCTTTTCTAAGCTAAGTAGTTTACAGCAGGCAAATTCACTGTCTCAAATCGCAAGCAAACGATAAAAGGTTGTTTTGCTACAAAATTTCAAATGTTTGGCAAACAATGCTTTATCTAATAATTCTGGCTGGAGAGATAGAACCCTGAAAATTAGGGGGAAACAATGTAGCAACTGGAAAAAATTGACAATTTCAAGAGGGCAACAGAGGTAGTTTCCCACTTGCCCCTCTCCTCTTCCGGCACCGCTTGTCCGTCCCCATACATTTGATATGCCCATATTCGTCATATTCGTCACTTGTTTTTTTCTTTCTTTAAAATCGGTCTCAGTTGATTCAGTCCTAAGCTAGTAAATATCAGAACCAATCCTTAAGCTGCTTGTTATCTAAATTAAACAGCTTTCCCAGTTATTTAACGCTACTTTATTAAACATCACTTTTAATAACTGATTTTAGATGCTATCATTTCCTTATAAACTTCGTCTTAAATCTGTCATAACTGTTTTCGTTGTGTTATGAAATAAATCGGCTGCTCTTGTTATTCATCACAAAGTCACTTATCTCTCCTAACGGATTTTCTCTCTGGATTATTGATTTTTTTGTTTTCAACCGTATTTCTCTGCTATATAATATTCTCACACTCTTGCCCGAAGGCAAACAAAGTTCTTTTGTAAACTAATGATTTGGTCTGTGGTACACACTTTTCATTTTATTTCATTTTTATATAAAGCACATACCTCAAGGTCTAGTTTCTAAAGTTCCTCTTACTCACATTAGCGAATATATACGCACTACTGTGATGGATACGCACTACTGTGGTGGTATATTTTGCGTACTGTGGTGGTGTTTTTTTGCGTTCTGTGGTGGATTAGCACTACTGTGGTAGGTTATTATGCTTGGTATGATGGGTTAAAAGTCTAGCCTAAGACTGCAACAACTTTGTACGAACAAGGCAAAAGATCTTCTAGGGCTTCAATGTCGTGCTCTAAAACCTGTGCAGTGCGAAAATAGCATGTTTGCCAATACCAAAATAAACTCAAACGGGTCTTTATTTTTATTTTTGTTGCTTTCCAATTAGCCCTGCAATGGGTTAAGGGACCCTGAAACGGAGAAATCCTTAACCGAAAAGAGTACTCTCAATTTCAGTTCAATATGCCTCCCAGGCTTAATTTTTTAATGGATTTGAAAGATGACATCGCAGACACGCGATGAAACACTAAGATCGCGTGTGTGCGTGCAACAACCCCTCCTCTGTACAACACAAGGAAGTAAGATAAAGATAGCAAGAGCAATGAAGAAAGCTTTTTTAAAAACACATTGAAACTGCTTAATCAGGTTGATTTTAGTGCCAAAAAACCAATCTGAGATTAATCTTCTTGGTTTGATTGTATTCGAGATAGTGAAAAAGCAGAAGGATGCTTTCAAATGCAGTATGAAATTTCTCCAATGACAAATGCAGTAGCACACTATCATTTTGATTATCATGAATGCCGTGATCATCATAATGTTCATCACAATTATAGTTAAAATGATTATTATTATTATCAGCATCATCATCATCATCATCATCATCATCATCATCATCATCATCATCATCATCATCATTATAATAATCATCATCAACATCATCATCATTGTCATCATCATCATCATCACCATCACCACCACCACCATCATCATCATCATCATCAACAACAACAACAACATCATAATCACCATCAACGACATTGTCCTCTGGATGATCAACATGCACCATCTTGATCATGGATATCATCATCGTCATCATCGTTATTCGTAGTTGCTTACAAAGTTGCTTAACATTTTTTGTACCTCGCGACCATTCCAGACTGCACGGGCCAAAATCGTAACTGTTAGGCCTATAATACAAGACTTTAGGGAAAAAGTAAAGGGAAACACGTTACTTAAATCTTTTGTATCTAAATCTTATATCTTTCCACGTCAACATATTTATCCCATATATACTATTGAAATGAATGGTGTGGCTTGGTCCCTTAACTTCTTTGTTGCTTGTAGTTATTCAATTGAGTCCAAAAGTTGCCTAACGGTCAGGTAAGTCCAGTCCTAGTTGCTTATTGAGAAGTTGCTTACACTTTTTTTTAATAAGCAACTTGACTTTCATCCAGTCCTCAAAATTGCTTAAAATGTTAGACATTTCAGCCCTCAAAGTTGCTTAAACGTTGCTTAACATTTTTTGTACCTACTAACCACCCCTGACTTCGCGGGTCAAAATCGTCATCTGTTAGGCCTACAACATGACTTTTGGGGGACAGTAAGCGAAAAAACGTTAGCTAACGAACTTCAACATGCAAAAAATAAGAACGAAGAACAATTTTCTAGCACAAGAAAGAGAATAAGCTTGGTTGTTTGACTTCTTAGTTGCTTACAGTAATTCAATTGAGCCCTTAAGTTGCTTAATGTTAAGGTCAGTTCAGCCCAAGTTGCTTATTGAGCGGTTGCTTATCAAAAAAATAAGTGTTTTGAAAAAAGTGCACAGTAGTTCTATAAGTTTCTTAAATTGCATTAGTGTCTAGGTCTAAGTTTCTTAAAAACCGGTTTCTTATAATAAACATGAACTGAATGGCCCTTGCAGGTCCGAAATCTGAATAAAGATGAAAGGCCTATTCACAAAAAATCATCGAGGCCATGACTCTATAAGTTAAGCTACAAAGTGGTAAGGCTAAGCAGACTTAGGCCTATATCCAGGAAGCAATCAAAGATTTAGCGATTGCCATGGATACCACGTACTGATAAAAAATTGGTTAGCGGAATCACTATTAGAAAAACCGCTAAATTATAATTCGTTGCTAAGTACCGTTATAAAACATGATTGTTGACTATAAGGCCTGTATTATGCGATGGATAGTGTATTTATGGTGACTAGTCATCTTCGGAAAGCTTATTTCTTCTAAATAAAACACATAGAACGGAATCGGGAACATAATTCATCAATCGGACCGAAATATCTGAGGAAATAAAGGCAAGAGGGAAGGGTTTGTCTGTGCGAAATTATTGCTAATGGCCCACCAGTGCTGAAACATGTTATTAAGAAGATTGTTACGAAAATAACGATTGGCAATCCAGCTTTATCCAGTGACTGTACGGAAAAAGCTATGAGGATAAACATTTACTCTCAGTCTTAAGACTATTCAAAGCTAAAAGCATTGCAAAATTCAAGTCAAAGGAAATTGAATTGATAATTTTGAAGAGGATGATACAATTGAACAGCGCTGACGCAGTTACGTATAAGTGAATCATCATAACGCCGCACTACCAAAAAGCTCAACCACATATAGAAATTTCTTTTAATAGTTTTTACTGATTTTACCACACCCCGTTAATGCTTATGGTGCAATTGAATTCGGTGAAATAATGTTTATTTAAATAACTGGGTTAAAACTGTTGTTTTTTACAAGGTTTATCTTCACTTAACCGCTCCGCCGTAAATTAAATTCCGCACCGCGTTAGACTTTTGGTCCGCAACCAAAGGCAGTCTATATTTGCTGATCAGGCCAGTACGTACATGCATTGTATTAGTCTTGTGGAGCTAAGGAGGCTCGTCCAAAAAGTTAATATCTTAAGATTTCCCTTAATTTCTTAAATTTCTATTTTGAAAATTTTTTTGGGGGCATACCCCATGGCACTTTAAGAACAGCTTTATAAGTACACGAGCCTGGATTTTGCCCAGACTTCAAGAGCAAACTCCCATCATTTCTCTCTAAGTAACCGAAGAATTAACAGATTAAGAACTTATTAGAGTGAAAAGGTAAAAAAAAATAGTAAACTATTTCTTATACACGTATTTTTTTTATTAGAAACCCTTTGTAAGAAACCCAGACTCTCGAATGGCCAAAAATTTAAGAAACTCCAGTACTAGAATTTTTTTACGTAGGAAACTTTTCACCTCAAACAGCAAAAATGTTCTTTTAATTCCCGTGTTTCGTCTGCATTAGCGTATTTCTGTGACAAGTAGACAGACAGGAAACCCATATGCATTTAAATACGATCGATAAAAGGGTTTGGAACATCATTCAGATAGAATAACTATGTTCCCAATATGGACATTCAAGAACCCATTAAGAAACTTTCGTTACTCAAAATTTGTAAATTTTAAGAAACTTTCAATACTGGGTCAATTTTTTAGTTTCTTTTAAAAAAAAATTAGTGTAAGAGCCAGATAATCTTTGCTGAAGCTCGGCTCGATTTTCTTATTTTTTAAATAATTTGAGGCTCGAGTGTTCTTAATTGTGTTCTTATTTCAACATTGATTTTTCTAAAACTACCCACAGCAAATTGCTGCTATAAACAACAAATAAAGGTTTGGCATATCTTCTATATATTTCTATTTAGTAATTGCATAGTTCTGTTTTGTTAGCATGAGATGAAATTAAAAAAAAATTTTCTTGTTTCTTATTTTTCATCTGAGGCTGGACAAGCCTCTTACGGGTTCGATCTATATTTCTAATTCTAAAGATCGTTGAAACCTACGAGTTTCTTATCATTTTGGGTCGAGTACTAAAAGCTTCTTAGCCAATATTGATCTCAGTACTGAGTTTCTTATATACGAGTTTCTTATAAAGAGAGTGCACTGTATTAAGTATCAATATTTTTATAACGTACTTTTTTCTATAAGGAAGTTCGGCTCAGGGTCAGTACTGAAAATTGAGTGAAAATTGGTAAAAATTGAGTACTCAATATTCCTTAGCAATTGCTTAACTTCTTATTTTGTGATTCTGAAAAACAACCAATGGTCAAGGAAATATAGGTCATAAAGGTTTCAGAAGACGAGTAGAAATGAATACTGATTGAAAACCATTGCTGATAAGTATTGCTTGCTCTGTTAATTCAAAACTTCATTTTTTTAATCGAAATGCTAAGTTAAAGAAAAAGTCAGATTCCTTAGTAGTCTCCGGTCCAGTACTAGAAACTCCTTAAGTTTTTGCCAGCCCGAGTACTACCTTCCTTATAAAGCACTTCCTTATAAAAAAAAATGCGTGTAACGTCAGAAGCGGGATCGTCAAGAAAGTGTTCCCAAATACAGTAAGGTAACGGAGAAGGTCTAGAGCAATGTTATCAAGGTATTTGTTGGGATCGTCGTATTTGCAAAAATTGAAGCTCCTCCTGTGTTTGACAAGACTTATGACAATGTAAAGGATGTTTTGATCAATATTAAACTACAAATGCATCCGTAACAAAGTTTATTTGGGTAAACAACATTTTACCAAACACCTCTTCATCCGGGAACTGCAATAGTTGTTTCTCTTATGAAAGCTTGGCGCCATTTTTAATCAATCAAATCCTGAATTAACGTATTACAGCTTTTCCGTTTTTGTTGTAAAATATGGCAAATAGGAATACGGCCTTCAGGAAACGAAGATTAGTATCATGTCATTAAAATAAAATGTTGTACAAATGTAGCAATGAAAATATTGTGTAAAGAAGACAGTTTGATCAGAAATAGCCCCGTTTTCTTGCACAGGACGGCGATTATTGCTGTTTGATATCAGTTGCAGTTGAAGGCCTTTTTACAATTCACAATTGTATGTAGCTGATACCGTGCCCTTTCATTCTTCACTGAAACAACAACAACAACAACAACAACAACACCAACAACAATAAAAACAACAAAAACAAAAACAACTACAATGACAAAAACAATAACAATACAACAAAAACAAGAATGAAAACAACAACAACAGCAGCAACAACAACAATGATGAAAACAACTACAACAAAGAAAATATAACAACAACAACAAAACAACAATAACAACAACAATAAAAACAACAATAACAAAAACAACTACAATGACAAAAACAATAAAAATAACAAAAACAAGAATAAAAACGACAACAACAGCAGCAACAACAACAATGATGAAAACAACTACAACAACGAAAAAATAACAACAACAACAATAACAACAAAAAACAACAAAAACAACAACAACAATGACAAAAACAACTACAACAACAACTAAACAATGGTTCTCCCACAATTAGAATTCCCCTCATTTTCTATTCCCGTCAACACAGTTAAATGGACGGTAACTCTTTCTATTTCTTTGCGCTTGCGTTAATTAGCAAATCGTTTAAAAAGAATACTTTCAACAAAATTTCAGTGACAACAATATTTAAAATGTTAAGTAGACCAAAATGAAAAATTACCAACACAATATCAAAGCTATTTTAGTAATTTAAGAATTCATCCACGTGCTACGAATAAAAGAATGTACAGTAGCTAAATATGTTTATGGTCTATGGCTATGGTTCTATCTATGCTCAGTGCTCGAAAGATAGCTTGCTGAAGACAAACACAACACTGCACCACTTTTCTCAGATTTAACAACCTTCAGGAAAAACGGCAACAGCAATAAAACAACAACAAAAACCATTTTCAAGCGAAATTGAACAGAAAGACGGCCTAAGTACTCAGAAGAGATAAAACACGAGGCGTATTTTTCGCTCCTCAGGCCAATCTGATAGATAGGTCGTCCAAACCAACCTCGTCCCCAGGCCCCAAATCGAATTTCCTCGAATCTCAACCGTCAAATCGATTTTGGCCCTGCTACCGGCCACAAAATCTGCCAAAATACTGGCAAATTTGGCCTAGGCATCAAAACATGAAGAAGATTCTGAAAGCAGATGTTCTTAGAAAGGAAATGCGAAGAATTTCATTGATAACTGTAAGGCAAGATAAAATATCTCATGTAGCATCGTTTTTGTGTTCGAAGAACTTCGAACACATTGGTGTGGGGTGGATGTCACTCACTCACACACTCACACACTCACACACTCACACACTCACCAACTAACCAACGCTTGAACAATGGAAAACGTGTAACAATAGGGCCATTGTCAAGAATGCCATTAGGGCCATTGTCTCGGCCATTTATGCGCAATTTGCGGTTAGTTGTTCACAATTCGGCCTGCAAGCACTTTTGTCAATCTGGGGTCATGTGACAACTGGCTCATCCTTGTTTACTAAATGGAACTGGAAAATTGCCACCTTGCTTTGGTAAATGACATTTCAGGCATTCTCAACATTTATCAAAGAGTTTTGCCAAAGAGCGGCAATTTCAAAACAGTTTTCAAAACAAATCATCATTAATATTATCCTCACGATGAAAATCGTCATAATAATAATAATAATGATAATCATCATCATCATCATCATCATGATTACTATCACCACCATTGACGGTGTGCAACATCTAAAGGAACGCTACCACCACCACAACCAGCCCTACAACCATCACCTCGACCACCCCTATCACCACCACCGGAACCACCCTACAACCATCACCTCGACCACCCTTATCACCACCACCACAACTACCCCTACAACCATCACCACGATCACCCCTATCACAACCACCACAACCACCCCTTCAGCACCACAACCACCTCTATCACCACCACCATACCCACCATACAACCACAATCACCCCTACCAACCAGCATCATGATCATCGTGTTCATCAACATCATCATCATAACCACCACCATTATCATCATAATCATTATCGTCATCGTTGTGCATACCGATGAACATCTTTTATCATTTGACCGAAATAGCTATATTCAACCAGAGTCGTTCTTCGAACATGCCCATAGGGCCCCTATGTTTTGGTTTTTATAGGTGTTTTTCACATAATTTTCGGCCTATTTTGGCGTGAAATTTTGAAGATACTTTGACGTCACTTAAAATTTCTGTTATTTGAACAGCCAATCAAATTGCGAAAAGGCAAGGCCGATACCAGGGTCGAATAAGGACAGCGGAGATTCACGTAGAGGCCTATTCACCCTGGGGACGAGGTTGCGTCCGAACTACTCTGAGCATTAGGCCATGCAATTCAATTTTTTCATTTAAATGGTTGTTGTTGTTGGCTGCGGTTACTATTTGCAAAGAGCGGGTCTAAGTACTCAGTCGTCCAAACCAGGTTCTGTTATGTGTTGTGTTAGGCCCTTGACTAATGAACTAAACATTTCACTGAACATCGTCAAACATTGAAGTTCAGTGATATGCTCAGTTCATTTGCCCAGGGCCTTATATACATTGGCCTACAAGCCTAAAGCATGTAACGATTCACGAGTTAAGCCTAGGCCCACATCACGTCATTCCCGTTTGAATAGTTGTTGTATTATAAGTGAAAGCACAGAACGAGTGAGAATACCACATATCATCTCAACTGTCTTAAAACACATTGCAACCATATGTCATAGATATAACTGTTTCGTTCAAAATCCCCTGTTATTATGCTTGAATATGAGAACGGGCCTTGGTTGGTGTTATGAGGTTGACTGTTATCTCGATTTAAATGCAACGCTTTAACTCAGGTGTTTGAATGGCTTAACGAATAAAGTAAGAACAACAAGGGTTTTGCTGTACACGCTTTTTTTATAAAGAACCACTTTATAAGGAACCTACATGTAGAAGGCCCGAAAATTTAAAGAACTTATACTACTAAAGAGAAAATAATTAAGGAACTTTGGAATGTTGAATACTTTTATCACTGCAAATAATCAAGAATTAGAAAGCCGGTTCCATTCATTTGCAGTCGAAAATCACATAAATTGTACGTTAAGCATGTATCCAATATTTCTTTGAGTAGTCTCGAGCTTTGCTCACATGCAAGTGTCTCTCTTTTATTGTTAAGACCACTGTATGTGCCGTTAAAATTAAGGAACTATTAAGGAACTTTTTGAACTATAATTGCCTCAGAAGAGGTCCAAAAATAAGGAACTTTAAGAACTAGGCCTTGAGGTAGGTTCCTTATAAAAAAGCGTGTACTCGGGTCCTTTGCCCAAGAATTCAGGCCTACTATCCTAAAAGAGGGTCTATAAGGGGTGTCGGAATATTCTATATCCCCTATAATTTTTTTTAAAATATTCTTGATCCCTTGTATATCTTCGCCCTTTTATCCCAGAATTTCTCAAAATTTCTTCCTAGAAATATCACATGCCACTGATACCCTAATGGGGCCTGCTAAATGCACTACAAAAAGGTTTTTTCTTATTACTAGTGTGTTTCAAAATTTAAGAAAATGTTATTCGAGTCGTAATATTTCCAGTGGTTTAAGGAACAGCTGATATCGTTCTGTTATGACTTTGCAGGAAAAAACTATAGTTGCGAATGGGAAAAATGCCAGATATTCCAAAACAGAAGTTGGTCTGATTTGGGTATAAGCTTCAGTTGAGCTTCAAAATATTTGTGAATGAAACGCAGCATGTGACTTGGTCCAATTTAACTATATTCATTCATAAAAGGATGAAATTTACTACGTTTTTACGTTGTAAATAAGAATTCTCATTTGAATGGCTAACTGGCTACTTAGTTTTCTTCGCAATGTCATGAGACAACATCGATTCTACGTTCGGAAAGACATTAGCAGGAACAACGACAACGACAACAACAACACTAACACTAACAACAACAACACCAACAAATAATTGCAAAATCTGTATGAATGAAAATACACAATGTATTCATGGGCCTAGTTAACCTCCCGAGTTATTCTCTGAAACCTCTCTGTGGCACAAACAGAAATTGGATTGTAGTTGATGTTGTTGTGCTGTTTGTGGAAAGCGGGATCAAAAGTAGCGAGTTCGATCAGTAACATTTACGGTAAAAAAAACTGTCTAAAAGCTACAGCTTTCAAGCTATTTCGGATAGGCAAAGCGGTATATGGGCTAGATTCGCTATGAAAGTCGTAGATTCGCTACCAGACCCCTTCACACCGGCAAAATATGGTCCTTGCATGACGTCGTTTGACTCCAAAACGGAATCCTCGGCACTCAACCGTCAACCGATTTGGGCCTTGCTACAAGGTGTCGATTCATTTTTAAGACGTTCAGAGCACTTCTAGAGTATTTCGACTTATAAGCGTAACTCGTTGGTATTTGTCATGAAAGATATAACCATGTCTATTTCGTTAGCTTCTTTCAAGTTATTTACATAATTATTCAGCCAATTTGGTGTGATAAGCAGCCATAAAAGTCTATACCTAATAGATAGTTGGGTTACATTTGGACAAGGACAGCGTAGTTTTATATGAGGTCGTATTCACACCCCGGGTAATGCATGCGCTGTACAGTGGAGAGTGTGCAGTAGAGTGGAGGATATTCAGTACAGTGGAGGGATGTCATCAGTACAGTATAGTCAGTTCTGAAAACCCTCCACCGTACTGATGATCTCCCTGCAATATACTGATGATATCCCTCAAATGTACTTCACACCCTCCACTGTACTGCACATACACTTTTTTTTTAATAAGCAACCGCTCAATAAGCAACTAGGGCTGAACTGACCTTAACATTAAGCAACTTTGGGGCTCAATTGAATTACTGTAAGCAACTAAGAAGTCAAGCAACCAAGCTTATTCTCTTTCTTGTGTTAGGAAATTGTTCTTCGTTCTTATGTTTTGCATGTTGAAGTTCGTTAGCTAATGTTTTTCCACTTACTGTCTCTCAAAAGCCGTGTTGTAGGCCTAATAGCTGACGATTTTGACCCGCGAAGTCATGGGGTGGTTATTAGGTACAAAAAATGTTAAACAACGTTTAAGCAACTTTGAGGGCTGAAATGTCTAAAATTTTAAGCAACTTTGAGGGCTAGACAAAAGTCAAGTTGCTTATTAAAAAAAGTGCACATTACCAGGGGTGATTCGCTTACATAGGCCAAACTGTACGGCCCTAGTCCTCACAGAGCTACGCACTCCTCTGGGTGGTCTCAGTTGAAAATGTTCTCCATCACTACATAAACATTAGCGGTCTTCAAAACTAAACGTCATAAAACTAATCTAACTGATTTGTAATCTAATTAACGAGTTAATTAATCCACTCTTGTACGCAATTATTTTCCTGGAATGACACAGCCTCAGAACACACAACGTTACAAAACAGAAACGTCCCGCAAAAAGTTATTATCTGATTACTTTTGCGTTAAAATTTTAATTATCTGACACCAAAACACACTCCTTAGTTATAAAAAAAGAAAAAGAAAAAACCAAAATTAGACTTCCCAGCGTAAAAGAAGCATTGTAAAAGGACATTCGTTCGTGTGATTCGATAGCCTCGTTTTCGCTAAATTCGCGCCAAAATTGAGATTTTATCGTCAGAGACTACATCATCATCAACATCATTTTCATCATCATTATCATCAACAACAACAATAACAACAACATCATAATCAACGACATCGTTATCAGAATGATCATCATGCATCATTATGATCATCGATATCATCATCGTCACAATTATGAACATCATTGTCATTATCAATATCATTATTATTATCTGTATCATCATTCTCAGCCTTTTCTTTATTAGCAAACTTTT
The DNA here is from genome assembly GCA_014526335.1 of Chrysaora quinquecirrha. Taxonomy (NCBI): domain Eukaryota; kingdom Metazoa; phylum Cnidaria; class Scyphozoa; order Semaeostomeae; family Pelagiidae; genus Chrysaora; species Chrysaora quinquecirrha. The sequence goes on along the minus strand of JACTAT010000131.1, from coordinate 34,513 downwards.
GGGAGGGGGTGCTCTTTCGAGGAGAGGCGCTAATTTGAGAAAATACGGTAAATAGTAAGCGAAAAAAGACAACAAAAAGTGAAAAATGGCGGAAAATCTGGTGCATACACTTTTTTTAATAAGCAAATGGTCAATAAGCAAAAGTGTTTCAAGTATCTTTGAATTTACTGTTTATTATAAGTAGCTACACGTTTTTTTTTATAAGAACACTGAAATTGAAGAAAGCCATGCAATGTTCTTAATTTTTCCGATTTGAAGGCTCAAAATATTCTTAACATGTTCTTAATTTTCTTGCTTTTTAAAAAGCTGCTGTTTTTCAAATTAGGTAATTATTGCTACGAGAAGGGACGCGCATCTAAAAATTTCACATATAGTCACAATGATTGATAGTTGACCTGTTTTCTCGAGTTGAGAACTGGACAGCGCACTTAAGAAAGTAAATTTTCATTTGTTTCTAGCTTCACAAAGCCTTGCAATGTTCTCAGCATGTTCTTAACTTTTCAGCCTCTGAAGCCTTATGTTCTTATATACTTTGTTCTTATAAAAAAAAACTTGTACATTTGGCAAACATCATCAAGTCTCAAGTATCGATTGTTTCCAACTCAAGAGAAAACTGTTATGTAATATCCTTTCGCAGACGTATTTCACATTTCAGCAGAGTACATGCATGTCAAACATTTGAAATTAGCTTTACAAGCAATTTTGAATCAATATCTGAATGTTTGACTACGTCACAAAACATTCCTCGACATGCAAAACAGAGCTATATTGTCGCATAATAAATGTTATTGAAATATTCCAAAACATTTCTCTTGTCAAAAGCACAACATGCTCAAACCACAGGGGCGCGTATTCAGGGGAAAGCGATTAGACGAGGAAATAAGGTCCAAGGAACAGCAGGGAATCGGATAAAGCAGAAGCCTTTGCTGTTTACCAGAAAGAGGTACTCTGCACGTACGACGCCTGGCTCCAATAAGATCCTAAAGATCGCATGATTTTCACACGATCGTAAGATTCTCTAATCGCACGGTCATAGCAAGATCCAAGAAGCAAACAGAACCAAATTGTGGTCGGAGAACCGCGAAAGAAAAAGTGGATTCAACTGAATGAAGTCTACTTTCATGATTCCTATGATTCAGTTGTAATTTGTTTCCATTAAAGATCCCTGCTCATAAAGGCCCATAACGATCGTTTATTACACAGATAAGGAGGCTCAAAATAGCCGAAACACCAAAAGTTAAACTGGAGGAGAGCCTTGGGCTGTATGACTTTGCAGAGTTACTTGAAGATTTCTTTATTGAGGTCTAAAGCTAAGTGGAAACTTTGGCTCTCGCGCATGCAGTCCAGGTTCGAATCCCATCTATTGTTGCACCCTAGTGTTCACCAATAGTGAAAAATATATATATGCATGGTGCTGCAGAAGGCTCAACATAGCCGAAAAACAAAAAGTCAAACTTGAGGAGAGCCTTGGGCTGTATGACTTTGCAGAGTTACTCGACGATTTCTTTGAGGTCTTTAGCTCTGTGGAAACGTCGTTGGCTCTCGGGTCATGCAGTATGCCACTTGGGGAAAAATCTATCCTAGTGTTCGCCATTAATGAAAAATATTCATAATATATATACATACAATCGTACGATTGCTACTGGAAGATGCTATGGAAACCAGGCTTAAGCAATTCAGCCTCGTCATGTCGACGTTTGTCGAAGAAAACTAGGTTGATTTATCTAGACATTCATTCAAAATATGCAGGGTGTCATCCTCGTGAGAAGGATAAAAAAACATAATGACACTGAGCATAGATCAATGAAGAAGCTATGTACAAGTTAAATACTTTAACAAGAAGATGATCACTGACTAAGTGGATAAAGTTTATCATCCTAATAAATTCTCCCCATTTTTCAGATTTTCGAGTCTCGATCGCCGCAACGTAACAAGGCCTTGGACTTGACCACATAAATTTTTAGTGTTTACAAGGATATTAATTCAGAACGATACGAAATTTGCTTTTGGCTTGGTCAGCAATATTTGGAGCACGCTGTTTGTAAGGCACTGATCATTAAGACGTTATTGCATTAGCCTCTCAATGCTACAAACACACCGCAAGAAAGGGTACTGTTGTTAATTCTCGTAATTGCTCCGATGGATGATAGGGTTTTTGTTTTTGCTTTTTGAAACGCCGGTAAGTTCAAGTTGAAATTATGATTCATCACTAGGACTCATCATTTTGAGCCAACTGCAATAATATGGCAAGAAATGAAATTTAGGCTGTATTTTTAATGCCTGCAACGTTTGATATGCCACACGGATACAGGAGTCTGAATGCTAGAGACTTGAAATGACGAAATAGGGTTTTCATGTCCATATTGGATCAACAAAATATCAAGAAACTATCGGTACTTCACCCAAACGAAGTATTTGCACGTATATAGCGTTTATAGTTGTTTCAGTGGTATATTAAGGCTAGCTAGAATCTTGGAATCGTAACAGGGCTACAGCATCACATAAATCCACAAAATATGAGAATCATCGTTACTTCGCACCAACAAAGTAACTATAGCCTAAGTTCTTAGTAAGAATTGAACGTGAAGTGAGATAACCTCTGGTCTTGTCTGTTTACAGCTAAGGGTACAGACAGTACACCAGAATTCTGGAATAACAAAATAATTGCAAAAATATACAAAAACAAGACTAACCTTCTTCCTGGTCATAACGTTTGCTCATGTAATATTTTGGTTTTCGAAGTTCTGCAGAAATACACAAATTCTGTAGTTATAATGTGGTCTTCATCAAATGAACTGCTAGCTCTACAATGAACGTTTCCAACTATACGCTCTTAATGCCTTGGTCTAGACTTAACAAGTACATACTGATCTGGCTGCGTGACGTATTAATCACAGGTCAAACTCTAAGAATAATTTCGTCCTCGCATTCAATCAACAGAAATCCTATTAATAGTCTGAGCAGTAAGCATATAGCAACAGCTCCAGAGCATACGGTATGGTTTGTGTGTGTGGTAAAACTTGTGCCCCTCATGCAAAACGACCTTGCCAAAATCGTTAAAAATGTCTGGGATAGTCGGCTGACTGTAATAAAAACTACAAGGGCTGTTTTGTATTCCGTGTCAATTAGTTTAGGTGCTTGGAATGTAATATACAGAACGGACCGATGATTATTTTTCATTTGACAGTTGATAGTCATAGCAAATATGTATCGAACCAGTACAGCTCTCACACGGACAAAAGCACTTTAAAATCAGACTTGTTCCAAATGCCATTAACTCGCCGCAGTTTCGTTTATAGTAACGCAATTACATATCTTAAATTGGCAATAATTAGTGCATGTTTAAGCTGTATGCGGTCAACAAAGTCGATGTGGAAATTAGCTCTTTTCAGTGTTTCAAACGTCAGGAAAACATTTCCTACGCATTTCTTAGCATTTTTTGTTAGTTACTAAGCATTTTTTGTTAGTTACTAAGAGGGCCTTAGAGTAATTAGCAGGAGAGATGAGAATGCCGTCCCAACAGTAGTTTTAAACAACTGCTGCATTGCAGCTCATCATCAAGCCTTTGTAGTGAACGGGAATGTCGGGACGGCCACATTTTAAACAGGGAGGGTCACTTCGATTCTTATGGGCACTTTAACCAAGGGAAACATTGAGAAAAGGGGCACTTTGCATAAGAAATGGTTCACGTTGTTTTATTTCAAATCTTTGGGGCACGTTCCCCGATTTCGAGTATATATGGTAGTGAAGCTAAGACAGGTTACTTATAGGAAATTGGCATTTTAGTTCGAGCAGAAACCGCTTCTATATATATATATATATATTCAGTATAATCATGCTATCTACAACTCAACAAGGTCGTCGTTCCCCGATTTCGAGTATATATGGCAGTGAAGCTAAGACAGGTTACTTATAGGAAATTGGCATTTTAGTTCGAGCAGAAACCGCTTCTATATATATATATATATATTCAGTATAATCATGCTATCTACAACTCAACAAGGTCGTCGTTCCCCGATTTCGAGTATATATGGCAGTGAAGCTAAGACAGGTTACTTATAGGAAATTGGCATTTTAGTTCGAGCAGAAACCGCTTCTATATATATATATATATATTCAGTATAATCATGCTATCTACAACTCAACAAGGTCGTCGTTCCCCGATTTCGAGTATATATGGCAGTGAAGCTAAGACAGGTTACTTATAGGAAATTGGCATTTTAGTTCGAGCAGAAACCGCTTCTATATATATATATATATATTCAGTATAATCATGCTATCTACAACTCAACAAGGTCGTCGTTCCCCGATTTCGAGTATATATGGCAGTGAAGCTAAGACAGGTTACTTATAGGAAATTGGCATTTTAGTTCGAGCAGAAACCGCTTCTATATATATTCAGTATAACCATGCTATCTACAACTCAACAAGGTCTTCTCTGCAAAAATTGCATTGAAATCATTTCAACCACGCACTCACATCTCAAATAAAAACATTACATATCTTGTTCAAAATTCTGTCTTACTATTATGCAAAGGGTCTAGCATGCAAATTTGTAATAATTAGGGCTATAAAACTAGGACCATAAATCAAGAACAGAATTAGTCATTTAGCCATATTTAGAGCAAAAGAGCGCCCGAAAAAGAAATTCCTTATCCAAAAATAGAATCAAAGGCATACGCAATAAGATGCGCTTAATTATATATACGTCACTGGCAATATCTAATTGCAACAAAATGACCCACTCCTGAACACATGGGAGGCGTTACTTTGGATTCATCAATAGGCTCTGTTCTAGTAAAGATCTGTAGCGTAAACACTCTGCCATGCAAAACAAGCAGGTTGGGTTTCGTACAAATATGCACTATGCCATGCTCTGGTATACTTCATTCTTGGATATTACACTTTTTTTAATAAGGAACCGCTCAATAAGCAACTAGGGCTGAACTGACCTTAACCTTTAGCAACTTGAGGGCTCAATTGAATTACGGTAAGCAACTAAGAAGTCAAACAACCAAGCTTATTCTCTTTCTTGTGTTAGGAAATTGTTCTTCGTTCTTATGTTTTGCATTTTGAAGTTCGTTAGCTAACGTTTTCCCACTTACTGTCTCCCAAAAGTCATGTTGTAGGCCTAACAGATGACGATTTTGACCTGCGAAGTCAGGGGTGGTTAGTAGGTAGAAAAATGTTAAGCAACGGTAAAGCAACTTTGAGGGCTGAAATATCTAAAATTTTAAGCAAATTTGAGGACTGGAAGAAAGTCAAGTTGCTTATTAAAAAAAAGTGTACACTACACAATACCACACGTCACACTTGTTTTCATAAGAACCAGGAAATTTTGATCGAGACTTATAAGAACCAGGAAATTTTGATCGAGACTGGCTGTTCTTAAATTTTTGCCTTTTCTGAACCTGAAATGTTCTTAATCTGTTCTTAATTCCTTTACTTGGTTAAAGCAAGTTAAAGACATCTATATTTTCAGTGAATGTCTGGAATGGTACTAGGTGTGAGGTACTAGGTTTGTGTTCTTATCAAGATAGAGTGTAATTCACTATGCTATTTTATTCTTAAAAGCATAAAAGTAAAAACTTGTCAGCATTTCAGCGGTACATTTTAGATGCGAATTCCGCTCTGTTTGGCATTCTAAAATACACCCACCCCTGCTTACATGATTAGTGTATTTAGGACAAGACAGTTAGCGGCGTGAGTCTTAGTCGACGGTGATTACTTTCAAAGGTATTGTGCAGGCATCTGTATTCGATGCGGAATGTTTTCACGTTAATCACTAGGATTTTCAATCTTTTTCTGGGAAGGAATGCTGTTTAAATTCCGTCTCGATGCAACTAAGAGTTTCAAAGATCGGCAATGGAAGGTTAGACTTATTACATTCATCGTAGTCCAGGCTCCTCCACACTCCACCACCCCCTTCCAGCTACTGAGGAAACAGCTGTATGTTGTCGTAGATGTTAGAAGCTGTTTCGGAAAGAGTGGGAGAAAGGTAATAAGTCTAATGGAAGGTCAACCTCGTCCCCAGGGTGAATAGGCCTCTATGTGAAACTCCGCTGTCCATATTCGACCCTGGTATCAGCCTTGTCTATTCGCAATTCGATTGGCTGTTCAACAATACAAATCTTAAGTGACGTCACAGTTTCTTCAAAATTGCGCACCAAAATAGGCCGAAATCTATGCGAAAACATGTATAAAAACCAACAAATGATGCTACATGAGATATTGTATCTTGCCTTACAGTTATCAATGAAATTCTTTGCATTTCCTTTCTAAGAACATCTGCTTTCGGAAACTACATCTTGTTTTTATGCCTAGGCCAAAATTGCCAGTATTTTGGCAGATTTTGTGGCCGGTACAAGGGCCAAAATCGATTTGACGGTTGAGATTCGAGGAAATTCGATTTGGAGCCTGGGGACGAGGTTGATTGAAGGTAAGCGTCTAAACAAAGTAACAAATAACTTTTAGGGAGCACAACAGTAACTAACTTGTGAGGTCTTGTTACCCTGTGAGGGGGGGGGGGGAGGGGACAAATATTTCATATTCCAAATAATCTTTCCAAAAATATCCCTCAACCTCTATCTTTTCTTAAGATATATATCCTTTATCCCTAAATTCCAAAAAGTATCACATATACCCTTTATTTTTATAGAGGTTATAGAATTATATGCCATAAACCTTTTATTTTTTCTTCCAATAAACCATATCCCGAATACCCTAATGGGACGTAACGTGTATGTGTATACAAGTAGGTTACAATATCTATCTCTGTGACAAATGAAGATAGCTCGCCTTAAATTGTTACGGGGTTATTAATTTGTCGCTAAGCAACGCCTTTTTGCCGTCGTGACAACAGCAATGTAAATGAATTTTTAAACACACAGGTAGTGACATGCTTTTTGGACACTAAAGCTAAAGCTACCAAGTTACTTGTCCATATCTGCCTCTCTTGGAGCAGCAAATATTTCGCTCCTAACCTAACCTCTATACATTGTAGTCGCTCTCGCTATATTGTTTTTACCGCCTCGCTCGCTCGGCCCTCCCCCTTAGATTTATTTTATTTCAATGTACTCTGTTAGGTAAGTTTTCTTGTAATTAGATTTGTATTGCTTTGTTACCCCATTCTAATCTACAATCATAGACAAAATTTTGAGACAACACTGAAAAGTCACATTTAGATCGCCCCACCTAACCCCCCCCCCCAAGTTCAGTCTTGATAGTTTGTCTCATCCCCATCAAAAGTAACCGGAGGTAATGAAATCCGTCAGAAAGTTACCAAAACTTAAAGGGGCAAAGGGCTAATACGTACACCCCAAATCAATATGAGTGAGTATCTGTCGACCTATTTTGTATAGGTACATAAGTGGTCCTCCAGTTATAGTAAGAACAGTCACTGTTGAGGATCCCATACATTGATACGTTAGCGAAATATGCTTAAAAAATTTTGAATCTCTCCATCCATACACTTTTTTTTAATAAGCAACCGCTCAATAAGCAACTAGGGCTGAACTGACCTTAACATTAAGCAACTTGAGGGCTCGACTGAATTACTGTAAGCAACTAAGAAGTCAAACAACCAAGCTTATACGCTTTCTTGTTGTTAGGAAATTGTTTGTTCTTATGATTTGCATGTTAAAGTTCTTTAGCAAACGTGTTTCCACTTACTCTCTCCCAAACGCCATGTCGTAGGCCTAACAGAAGATGATTTTGACCAGCGAAGTCAGGGGTGGTTGTTTGGTACAAAAAAGTAAAGCAACTTTTAAGCAACTTTTAAGCAACTTTGAGGGCTGGATAAAAGTCCAGTTGGTTATTAAAAAAAAGTGAGTCGCACAAAAATTTTGAATCTCTCAATCCGTACTACACGTAGAGTACACATAGCGTAAGAAGGTTTTCGCCGGATCCGGTTTAAAATAGCAATAGAGCGATGTGATGAACCGGTAAAATAAAAAATTCAGCTCTGGTCAGGACCACCTTGAACGAAAAGCAAAGGTCCTTCATTTATCAGCTAATAAAACACTTATATGGTTAACAACCAGAAGGGCTATAAGGGCCTTTGCACACTAGAGTACTTTTCCAAATTTTATTAAGGATTAACAAATTAACACCTTTTTTCCTAGTGTGCAAGGACTTTTTTGCATTTTCTACTATCCATAAATTCTAGTAAGGATGAAACAGGCCGACTAATTAAATATGGGCAGCTCCCGAGCTGCCCTTATTTCTGCCAAATGTCATCACGGATTAATTTCTTGACCTGAAGCGAAATTTTCTTGCTTTTTTCATTCGTTCTCGAAAGAAGATGTCGGATGAAGAGTTTTTCATGCTTTTTTATGATTGTTTTCTATTTGCTGGAGCAAAGCGGCCAGGGCCGAATGCAAAGAATGATGTTGGTATTATCTGCATATGTTAGACTATCACTTTTACAAATGCAACAAGCGGCATTAAGGTTCTTTATTCAACAATATTCTGAAGAGCTAAAGTCGGAGAACCCAGATTCTTAAATTTAATTCATGTTATTCACTAAATGTCGAAAATAGGCAATTTCAAAATGAATATAATTCAAGTTGATGGTGCATTGAGGGTGAAAGAAAGAAAGAATCCTTCTCAGACGTTACGGTGAACCCTATCGAATCTGTCATCAGAAGTCGAAATGATTGATAGAGACTATTTCAGGGCATCAGGAATTTATGGTCGGAACTCAATAATAAGCAAATGCGCCCCACTGTTTGGTAGAATTTTGGCAGAATTTTAGGTCTAGTGTGCAAAGGGCCTAACAGATGATTGTTACACCACATTTGTAAGCTATTTGCACCATGAAATATACTCCAAAACCAGGTAGGTCTTTTAGCAACTATTAATATGATAATAGCGAAAGCCTGGGAGAATAACTAAACAGAGCAAGTGAAGCTTATTTTAGGGCATTACATTATATCCTATGATGGCCAAATCTGGTTTTTAGAACCTAATGTTGGTTTCCGCGTCCATTACTTTACTACTTAACCTTTTAAGACTGTCAAAACCAGTGTAGTACTCTTTTCTTTATAAGAACAACTTTATAAGAACACGAGCCTGGATTTTGGCCAGATTTTAAGAACAAAATAAGAACAAGCTGAGGCTAGGCGTTTTCATAAGCCTGGAGAATATCAACTAAATATGAAAATACGAAAGTCAGACAACGTAAAAAGCAAGCAAACAATGAAATGGAAAAGCATGCTCCATTTTTACACAACCCTACTACCACTAAAGACATTCACTGACAAAATCTAGATGCCTCAGTAACCAAGGAATTTAGAACAGAATAAGAACATTTCAGGCTCAAAATGGCAAAAACTTAAGAACAGCCAGCCTCAATCAAAATTTCCTGGTTCTTATAAAGAAGGTTTATAAGGTTGCAAGTCTCGACGAGCACCATACCTTTACCCTGTACTCCAGGATCACTAAAAGAGGGGGGGGGGGGGTAAATAATTATTGGAATCTACAATGCCTGCCAAAATGCTTGGAGGGCCAGATTGGTTTTTCTACTCCACGCAACATCTCCCCTCCCCCTCTGTAAAAAATGTTGGTTTACTGAATAATAGAATATTTCCGGGCAGAAATGAACATTTTGATGGTACGAATGTTGGTTTACTGAATAATTGAATATTTTCGGGTAGAAGTGAACATTTTGATGGTACGAGATTTGTGTTAAAATGCAGCATGCTTGTATATTTCTTTGTTTGCTTGCGTTTTCATTCAGTCCAAGATTCAGTCTAACTGTCTTACTTCATATTAAGCTAATATTCTTAGGGCTTGAAAAAGGCCAGCTTGGGCTTGTTCTTGCTACATTCTTAAAATCTGAGCAAAATCCAGGCTCGTGTTCTTGTAAAATTGTTCTTATGAAAAAAAGAAGGTACACGTCTTTTTTTTAAAAGGAACCTTTGGTCTGAGTTGAGGCTGGAGTTCCTTAATTTTTCAACAAAATGAGGCGGAAAGTTCCTTTTACTGTTCCTTGTCGTTGGATATGTATAAATACTAATTTTTACAGCAAATTCATAGAAACTATTCTTCATTTCTTAGTATAAATAGAGCCTTTTGGGGAAGAACGATGGGAAATATATTGTACCTCTGTTCCTTTTCGTACAAACCGTTTTCTTCTTCAAGAAAGAGTTTCTTAGTTTTTCATCCGAGCCTCGACAGTTCCTTAAAGTTCCTTAATTTTTTGGAAATTTTCAGCCTCGTGTTCCTTATAGAAAAAAAACCCGTAGCTGCAAAACTATAGATATTAACTATGTAATTAGGCTACGTGATTTCGGATAAAAATCTAAAATCTGAAATCGTGAAGTTATCTGTTGTTTAGCCCGTTCGTACTACAGTACCATTGAGTAAGGGGAAGGGTGGGGTTAATAGGGTATTCCCATTACTCTAAAATGTTTCCAAATGAAGAAAACGTTGACCCAGGCTTACAAATGATGACTCAATATGGCGATTAATTTTCCATGTTAATCCGGATATATATTCTCACGAATATAATATTCAGAAATAAAAACTTAACAGAACATGTTCTCAGTGGATTAGCAAAGTTTCCTGTCTAAAAACACAACGATTAATGTTAGGAAACCAGTTGTACTTATTCTGACTCAAAATACCACCTACAAAGATCTCGAGTACTGTAATCTTGATGGCCAACTTATCTAGTTAACACAAGAGTTAGAAGGCATGTTCGTAAGGCTGGCGTGCTGCGACTAGCGCACAGTTTAGAGGACATGCACTACTACTACCTAATGGATAAGCACTACACGTTTTTTTTATAAGAAAGGTTTTTTGGCGCAGTATTGAAACTTTTTTAGATATTTCATGTTTTCAGTACAAAAACTTGCTTGTAACTTTCTTAGAAAAAATTTATTTTGGCATGCAGTATCTGTGCGCATGCGCAGTTAAAGGCAGACAATAGATGTTCAGCCCAGAGATATACAGTACACGGTACCGGAAACTTACTTATAAACCACTTTCTTAAAAAAAAATGTGTAATGCTGGTAACTACTTCTATTACTACTACTACTGCGACTACTACTACTACTGCTACACTGCTAGACTGCTGTACTCCTACACTGCTACTACTGCACTACTAAAGTACTACTGTTTAATGGATATACCACCATAGTAGTGCGTATCCATCACAGTAGTGCGTATACATGGCTAGCGCGGTACAACGTGTCTCCGCTAATCTGCACTCGCTTCGCGGTTGTCACCTGTTTAGTATTAAAATATATATTTGAGCTGTAACACATATGGACGATCTGACAGGTCAAACTATCGAACGCTAGACACTAGACACTCATCTACATTAGGCCATATTCGTACACTAGATGCTTCCCTACTTGAAGCCCTGGCTGTTTTCTAGACTATTACACGAGTCCCCCTCATTGCAAATAACAACAACAGCTGTTCGCGCAGGGAGGTTGGGCGGTTGTTGGTACTGTACTATTGTTGATGGTGGTCTGCTAGTTTGAGCCAGTGGTGTAGAGCTGGAAAAATAACTAGGGGGGGGGGCTCTACCTCAGTAAATAATTAACACGAATTCGATAATGAAGATGTGTGTCGAAGGCGCCAAGCGCACCGAAGGTGTGTCCATCAAGGGGGGTCTGGGGGCATGCTCCCCAAGAAAATTTTTCAAAATACAACCTCCAGATTGGCTTAGATTTGCCGTTTTTCACAAGTTAAAACATTTATCCGATTAGCCGCCCTCTTGTTTATCCGGACTTCGATTATCCGGTCCGACATGAACCCTTGAAGCAATGTGTAACAAGGTTGGAAGGAAAATAAAATATGTAAGGATAATTAATATTCTGATATCACAAGAGCATTCATGTTTTTGGGGAAAGAAAGACAATAAAATTAAGAGATTGAGCAAAGAAAAGTGGGTGTTTTCGCCCAGATAAACAAAATAACTAGGGGGCTGTAGCCCCCCCCCAAAAACTTGAAAAAATAACTAGGGGGCTGAGCCCCTCCCCCCAGCTCTACACCCCTGGTTTGAGCGGTTTTGAGGTTGGTGGAAAAGGTGATAGCGATAAAAAATTTTCGACTGCACATGCGTCTTCGCGAATTTTACTGACAATCGTCCTGAAAATCGTCTAGTGGAGGTAGCCCTTAACACCAAATTGGATCGCTAAAAGTAGTTGTAGCGGGATTTCGGGGTGGTAGAGGAGCGCAAACTAACGACTCAGGTAAAAAGTCAAGAGGAGAGGCAACAATACAGAGGCACACTGACCTGTAGATATAAAAAGCTGGTTGATTTTGCATTCAGTGACAGATTTGGACAGATATTTTCGTTATTCCAAGCTTTCGGCAAACCTAGATGATGAAATACATTTCCAATTTCTCACTCAGTTAAAAGAATAAACTTTAAACATGAAATATTTTACTGTTGGATCAGTCTTAAGCTATATAATCAGACTATTCGAGAGACTCGCTTCCGCGAAAGAGAAACATCTCTGAACAGTCGATGTTCGAAGCAAAGGTACACGCAGTTTTTTTATAAGCAATCGCTTGTAAGCAACCTAGATGTAGAAGGCCCAAAACATTAAGCAACGTATAGTACCACAGGAAAAAAACCTGAGCAACAATTTAAATTCCAAATAATTTACCTATAGATCACTCCAAGCAATCGAGGATTGATCATTATAGAAGCCTTTTCCATTCATTTGCCGTCAAAACTCGCATATCAACGGAGTGTTACTCATTACGTGAAGCACTTTATCGACGGGTTTCCGTTTAACTTTCAACACAAAGTCTCTATCTGGTAAAATCTACAGTGCAGTACTAGTAAAAGCTACATTATAGTAGATCTACAAACTTTGCTGTTTTTCTAGCCCCATTGCTATTCTTTAGGCAAAAGATATACAGTTAAAATTAAGCAACTACTAAGCAACTTTTGCTACTATAAGGTGGCCATAAGAGGTCCAAAAATAAGCAAATTTTTTAACTGGGCCCTTGCGAAGTTGCTTATGAAAAACTGCGTGTACTCTCAGATTAAATTAATTAGCCCCCAGAAGGTAAACCAAGATTTCACGGTTATCATGTTTTATACTGCAAATTTTTGCAAAAGTATGCTGGAGACTTACATCGTCTACTTTTTTGAAGGTTTCACAAACATCACCCATTGAGTCCTTTGGGCACCCCTCGAAAAATGGCACCTTGCGATTGCTTCTAAACTTTCTACGTCTAAAGCAGCAATGATTGAGAATTGACAGCACAGGTTCAAAAATAAGAACGACTAAGTTCTTGGGAGATTGCTGTTTCAAGACTAATTATTTCTGATTATTCTGCCACAATGTTTTCGAAGACTACAATTTTCAGGATTCAGAAAATTTTGAAATCCCAAAATACACCCTCAAGCCCCTAAAGCTCTCCTTATTCGGACTATAAATTAAAAAAAATGCACGAAAACTCACGATCTTCTTGCAGCTCTTGAAATTATAGATCCAAGTCTGGCAGAGGCTTTTCCCAAGAAAACTATGGCGATTTTGCCCTGCAAGAAGAGAGTAGACAAAACTAAAAGCAAAAAGGACCCCTCCCATTATATATGGATATATCTTTCAGGAGACAATACGAGTGAAACAAGTGGTTAGTAGAGAAATTTCAAGCTAACATTCAGCGACAGGGCAACACAGTGGATATACGTCGCAGCATAAAGACATCAAGCCTGTCATTCAAAATAGTGAACAATTACTAAAACAGATAGACATGGGAGGTTTAGTTTGTTGCGGAATATAACACAGTGATAGCATTAAATTTGCACCAGCTAAGAATTCAAGGAATTACATGAAAAAGAAAGTACAGGAAATACAGAAATTTGCCTTTTATTGCAAACCAGTTACTCGAATATAGCGAGAATGTTTCTTTTTTAAATTAGTAGTTGTCCAAAAATAGAGCGATTCTATATTCTGACAATGCGATTGTCTATAGCGAAGTATGAGTCTGCATTATGCAATTCCAACTATAACAGGACCAACGGGTTATTCAAAGTGATCTTTAAATAACCCGTTGAAGGTCCTGTGAATTTATTTGCGTAGAAGTCAAATTTGACTTTGAACTACAGATGTTGTGCATGTGCCATACCTGGAATTATGCAATGCTATCCATGTGGTCTCTTTACTTGCAGCCAATCAACAAGCTTAAAGATTTGAACTAGCTTGCACTGCATTACGGTGCTGATACTACAAAATGAATTATAATAAATTAACATAATTGAAATTAAAAGATCATCGCAGCTTGATGAGAAGACTTGTCCCAACCTCGTCCCCAGGGTGACCGGCCTTACTATTCGCAATTGGATTCGCTGTTCAAATTTTAAGTGACGTCACAGTTTCTTCAAAATTTCACACCAGAATAGGCCGAAGACTATGTGAAAAACATGTGAAAAAACCAAAAAATGATGCTGCATGAGATATTGTATCTTGCATGACAGTTATCAATGAAATTCTTTGCATTTCCTTTTTAAGAATATCTTATTTCGGAATCTACATCTTGTTTTTATGCCTAGGCCAAAACTGCCAGTATTTTTTGGCAGATTTTGTGGCCGGTACCAGGGCCGAAATAGATTTGACGGTTGAGATTCGAGGAAATTCGATTTAGGACCTGGGGAAAAGGTTGGACTTGTCATGAGTCTATTTCTCAATGTCTTCCTCCAAAGTTTCACCACTCTTTTGTTCTTTTACGAAATCGGACCTTAGGAGACGGATGTTGAGAACTAGATCTGGGGAAGTCTACTTTATGAGCAAAGAGACGAAATGTCTTATGTATGAAAGAACCAAATAATACCCGTTGACATAGCTACCATTGGTGATTAGGCATTTATTATGGTGTTAAACGGTTACTGTATATACACGATCCACGATCCACCACGGTACGCGAAATTGTACCACGGTAGTGCGTATTCACCACGGTAGTGCGTATAGATCGCTAGTGCGCGTAGTGTGTTTAACCAAGTGGTAGACTTGGACCATGAAACAAAGCTAGCCTCGAGTTAAAACTCTGAAGAAAAATTGTTTGACAACACAATCCTGCTTAGCGTTGAGGATGGAAAAGTGGGAGGGAGAGCACAGAAATGCTCTTGTCAGGGATAGCAGTGGTGCCAAGTGCCACCTGATTAAAAAAACGAAGAGTAGAATTAAGAGAATAACAATAAAAAGATCTTTAGGTTGGAACTAGTTTGGGAACAGTTTGGAACCATTTAGAACCGGTTTCGTGTCAAAGGGGTCTTAAAACATAATTACTCTTTACTTTTACGAACATCTGAATAGGCTGCTGGCTTGTCACGCTTTCAAAGTTTTTCAAAGTTAAATAAGTAGAAGAAATACAGTGCTCACCACATTGAGATGAATACGTCCATGTTTTCAGTTTCTGTAAAGAAGTTCAGAAGTCTGGAAGAAAACTTCTGTCGTAAGAGCTTAGCTGGTGGAGGAAAAAAGACAATTCATCATGAAATCAAAAAAGACAATTCTACATCATTTGCTAAATCCAGCAAGCACTGAAAGAGGCCACTTCCAGTCGTCTTATTAACCTTCTAATGGAGATGTTTTCTAATGGCTTACTGAAAAAACAGAAATGGGTGCTACATCAAGGCGGATAAATTTAAGAAAGTCTTGTCTAGTGGTCTAGCTCCTTCGTTTTTCGTACACTTCATTAAACATTTCCCACTTCTATAGTCATTAGATTAGAGCAATGCCTTTTTTACCAACGCTAGACCTCCCCCCCCCCAATAATTAAAAAAGAGTAAGTACCAAAGGGAGGATATACAAATCTCTACAGAGAGAATTATAGCATAAGTCTATTTACACAATGCGACCTAATGCAGTGCAATGGCAATGCATAAGGTGTGAAACAGAAAGGGCAATGCGTAAGAAGGAAAGTATCCCAAAATATTAAAACGTCGTGTTAATCCTCACATACTCTCAAAATGTTTTATTACACCAAAGATATCTTCAAAAAGTCTCAAAACATGAATGCATTGCCAGTGCTTTTTCCATCCACAATCGACATCTGTCACGTCCAATAAGAATGAATTCATCATTTCAAAGCAACAAAAATCTATACACATTACGGTGGTGGTATTTTTTGCATACTATGAAGGGTATTTTTGGTGGATAAGCACTACTGTGGTGGGTTGTTAGCTTGATGTGGTGGCTTATTATGTTTGATTTGGTGGTATTTTTGCGTACTTCGGTGGATAGGTACTACTGAACCTGGTCCCCAGGGTGAATAGGCCTCTATGTGAAACTCCGCTGTCCATATTCGACCCTGGTATCGGCCTTGTATATTCAAAAATTTGATTGGCTGTTCAAACAATAGAAATTTTAAGTGACGTCACAGTTTCTTCAAAATTTCACACCAAAATAGGCCGAAAACTATGTCAAGCACATCTATAAAAACCAAAAAATGATACTACATGAGATATTGTATCTTGCCCTACAGTTATCAATGAAATTCTTTGCATTTCCTTTCGGAATCTACATCTTGTTTTTATGCCTAGGCCAAAATTGCCAGCATCTTGGCAGATTTTGTGGCCGGTACCAGGGCCAAAATCGATTTGACAGTTGAGATTCGAGGAAATTCGATTTGGGGCCTGGGGACGAGGTTGGGCACTACTGTGGTGGGTTATTATGCCTGGGTCCAAGGATGGAATCTGCTCAAGAATCTAGCGAAACAAAGCAGCGTCTGGAAGAGGCCTTTACCTAGGTCCTTTTGTTAGGATTTCGTCTGCAGAATCCTTGAAGGCAGACAGAAATGTAGACTATACTCAAGATAAGAAACCTGCTCCTCCTCTGACCAGGAAAACGTCATCATTCATCATTTCTACGATTATTTCACGCAACATTGTGTCATTAAGAAACTCTGCCCACTAAAGATAAAGCTATACAAATGATCAAAACAAGACCATAACACGCTTGCTAACAGCTAGGCCAGCCAAGGGAAGTCGACGAACATAATTTGAAGAAATACTTCAGATTATAGAAGATAAGTGTGGAAGGCAGACGAATAAATTAAATGCCTCAGATTCACAGATAAGAGAAGTCTTCAAGGGCGGAGAAGATAGGAGGCTGTCTGTAGAACATTTCTGACGCATGATACTCAAACGCCTGCTGGAATTACTTGAATCACCACCTCACATCCGCCATATTTTCACGCTTTTCACATAAAAAAGAAGCTGCAATTCTAGCCAACACTAATTGAATCAAAAACCCCAATCCCCCTACCGCGAAAGCAGTTTGCAGAGGGGGAAGGGGTGATGTTGGGTGGTATTAAAAAACCAATCGGGCGTTCCAAGCATTTCGGCAGGCACTTGAGTACTGCAAGAGACACTTCAAATCGCCCTCTTAACCTCCAATTGAGAAGATGCCTTATCGCTAACTACAGCAATAGATATAATACCCCCCCCTAGTCCATATTATTGCCCACCTAGTTTGATGAAATTGCCCCCCAGTACAATGTCCTCTCAGAAGAAAACTGCCAAAAAGCAAATCTAGGCCAATCCTGAGGTTTTTTTGAAAAACTTTCTGGGGAGCATGCCCCCAGACCCCCCATATTAGGAGCACCTCTAGGGCACTGTACACCTTGGGCGCATTTACAGTCGGCTGTAACATCAGTGTAACTTTATTAAATTCTCAACTGAAGTAGAGTTGCCCCTTAGTTATTTCTCCAGCTCTGCACCACTGGCTGTGCATTTATCCCTGACAAAAAGACTAAGAGAAGAACGAACTTGCCAAGACTGCACTCGCACTGTGAAAGAAAGCGCTGAAGAAAAAACAGTAGAGCAATAAGTCCACTTAAATTTTTTGCCCCCCCCCTAGTTTTATCCCCTTAAAAGAGGCTCTGTAGGTCCTATATTATCGCAGAACCCCTACAGGTTCTACATCAAGCCAGAATCCGTAAAAGTAGTCCAGTGGTCTAGTAGCTTAGTTTTACATACACCTTGGTAAACACTCCCGCTTCTATAGTCACAAGATTGGAGCAACGCCTTTTTGAACTAAGACACAGATATACTAATAATAGCAAGTACGAAAGGAAGGTTCTACAAACGCCACAGACAGAATAATGAAGTGACCATTGCATTAGTCTGTTTTTTATACAATGCAGCCGACAACCTAATGAAACGCAAGTGCAATGCAAAGGTGTGAGCAGAAAGTGTAATGCCTAGTGCCAAGAGTGACTGGGCAAACATGCATGCGAATAATTCCGGCCTTACTGGCCTAACGTCAAAGGTTTGCAACTAATGCAATCTGATCGAAGGTGCTGTGGCGTCGTGGTGTAATCCAGCTGACCCGTGGTGTCAAGAGCTCAGTGTGGTCAGGGTTCGAGCCCAGCCACGGTAGTATCACAGCCAGGGTCGAGGTCTCGATTAGTTAACCTACTAGTGAGATCCTAGAGTCTGTTAAACTGAAAGGGTAATGCCTAAAAAGTTCTGTCAAGAGTGCCGGGTAATGCCTAAGAAGTTCTGTCAAGGTAAACATAGATGCGAACAAATCCAGCCTAATGGGCCTAATGTCAAAGGTTTTGCATCTAATGCAATCTGATACAGGACTATGCAAGGACAATGCAAAAGGTGTGCAACAGAAAGTGCAATGCCTGAGAAGCTCGGCCAACAGTGACTGGGTAAAAATAAATGCGAACACATCCAGCCTAATTTGCCTAACGTCAAAGATTTGTGCCTAATGCAATCCGATACAGGACCATGCAAGTGCAGTGCAGAAGGTGTGAAACAAAAAAACGAATGCCTAAGAAAAGGCTAAGAAGCTCTCCCTTTAGGGTCTAAAATGGGGACAAACAACACAATTTATAAACTGGCCGAAAAGTTGTATCTAATGCTAGACTATGAAAGTGCAATGCAAAAGGAGTGTAACAGAAAGACTAATGCCTAAGAAAATCTGCCGAAAGAGACTGGGTAAAAAAACATGCAAACAATTCCAGCCTAACTGGCCTAACTTCAAAGGTTTTGCATCTAATGCATTCTGATACAGGATCTTGGAAGTGCAATGCTAAGTCTGTTAAACAGAAAGGGTAATGCCTAAGAAGTTCTGCCAAGAGTGGCTGGGTAAACATAGATGCGTACAATTCAAGCCTAATTGGCCTAACTTCAAAGGTTTTGCATCTAATGCAATCCGATACAGGACTATGCAAGCACAATGCAAAAGATGTGCAACAGAAAGTGCAATGCCTGAGAAGCTCGGCCAACAGTGACTGGGTAAAAATAGATGCGAACACATCCAGCCTAACTTGCCTAACGTGAAAGAATTGTGTCTAATGCAATCCGATACAGGACCATGCAAGTGCAGTGCAGAAGGTGTGAAACAAAAATACCAATGCCTAAGAAGGGGCTAAGAAGCTCTGCCTATAGGGTCTAAAATGGGGACAAACAACACAATTTTTAAACTGGCCTAAGGGTTGTATCTAATGCTAGACTATGAAAGTGCAATGCAAAAGGCGTGTAACAGAAAGACTAACGCCTAAGAAACTCTGCCGAAAGAGACTGGGTGAAAAAAACATGCGAACAGTTCCAGCCTAACTGGCCTAACATCAAAGGTTTGCACCTAGTGCAAGCTGATATACGCAAGTGCAATGCAGAAGATGTAAAACAGACGGGTATTGCCTAAGAAGTTCTGCCTATAAAGAATCTGGGTCCACCCAACATGGGGGCAAGCAATTCCCGCTACATGGCCTATTATTTAAGTATTATTTATTTATTTAAGTAAGGGTAAGCATAAATCAACGTCAGTCATCAAACGAGTCCCGTCTCAATACATAAACAGGATAATTTTTTAGAAATTTAATCACATAGTGAATTTGTGAGACTTACTGATGCTATCTCGAAAGGAATCTCCTGCAATAACATCCCTGGAATCGAAAACGGGGAGACGGAATCTGATAAAATAGTAGTTAAATTGAGGAAATGAGTTTATGGAATGACTATAACTACAATTTTCAAAGATACAAGGAGTCAGTGGGAGACAGCAAAAGTTATAAGAATTTTTCCCGTTAAAATTCTTATTTATCAGAGTCTCCTTATAGGTTTTCTTTACGTCAGTTTACACGTTTTTTTTTAAAGAACCACTGTATAAGGAACCTACATGTAGAAGGCTCGAAAATTCAAACAACTTATACTACTAAAGAGAACATCGTTAAGGAACTTCTCAATGTCGAATGCCTTTATCACTGCAAATAACCAAGAAATTGGAAAGCCGGTTCCATTCATTTGCAGTTGAAAATCACATAAATTGTACGTCAAACATGTATCATCAAATGTTTCCTTGAGTAGTCTCGAGCTCTGCTCACATGCAAGTATCTCTCTTTTATTGTTAAGACCACTGTATGTGCAGTTAAAATTAAGGAACTGTTAAGGAACTTTTTGAACTACAATTGCCTCAAAAGGGGTCCAAAAATAAGGAACTATAAGAACTAGACCTTGAGGTAGGTTCCTTATAAAAAAGCGTGTACTTTTGAAAAAGAAAATGGATAATCGTAGACAAGAGAAATCTTAGTGTCTCCTTTCGAGTTAATGTACTCTAGCGACTCTTCGCACTTTTCGATCTGCCTGACAGAAGATAAAATCGTTTGAAAATATTTCCACTAAAACCATCTCTAGAAATAAGTAACTTACCTATACATAATATCACGAATGTCATATACACTTTTTTATAAGGAACCACTTTATAAGGAACCTACATGTAGAAGGCCCGAAAATTTAAAGAACTTATACTACTAAAGAGAAAATCAGTAAGGAACTTTTCATTGTTGAATATGTTTATCATTGCAAACAATCCAGAATTAGAAAACCCGTTCCATTCATTTGCAGTCGAAAATCACATTAATTGTACTTTACGCATGTATCAAATGTTTCCTTGAGTAGTCTTGAGCTTTGCTTACATGTAAATGTCTCTGTACGGTACTCATTAAACTGTATGTGCCGAAAAAATTAGGGAACAATTAAGGAACTTCTGGAAGAACAATCGTCTCAAAAGAGGTAAAAAAATAAGGAACTTTAAGAACTAGGCCTTGAGCTAAGTTCTTCATAAAAAAAGTATGTAGAGCAGGATAACGAATAAGCAAGCACGCTGGCACATTTGTTTGGTAACAAAGCCGAGTTACTGCAGATTTTCTGTTGATTTGGACCAGCGTCTTTAGTGCCCCCCAGTGTGATATTCTGGAGAAAAAACCCTAGGCACTTACTAACCGACCTCGGAAGGATGGTGGTGAAGGTGAAATGGTGTTTTAGCGCCAGTCGCTAGGATCTCAGTGGTAAGTTAACTAATCGAGACCTCGACCCTGGCCGTGACGCTACCGTGGCTGGGCTCAAAACCTGACCACAATGAGCTTCTGACACCACGAGTCAGCTGGATTACACCACAACGCCACAGCAACTTGATGGACAGCTTTAGTGACAGTAGGCTTGTAGAAAGGGGCCCCAACGAGACTCGAACCCACGACCTCTCGATCGTAAACCCAGCGCCTTGACCACTCGGTCGCACCACCTCTAAGCATAGCCTTAAAGCACTCATTAAGTCCAATCAAACTCAAATCAATAATCATAATGCAACAGCAAATGACATGAAAAACTACTTTTCTTAGAATCCTATCAATTATTTCACGTATTAAAATGATCTGAATTCAAATGAAGCTTTAGGACAACTAAGAAGCAGAAAGACGATTATTAGCTACAATATTCTCTTCTTACGCACTAATTCTTAATCTCTAAGAAGCTTTGCAGTCGACCTGTCTCACCTTTTGGACGATTTTTCAAATTTTCCTCGTTTCTAAAATAGTTCGACGTCTAGCAACCCATCTACTTAGTAACTAGGTCCCAAATCAAGAATTCTTGTTCAGCCAAGTCGAAAATGAGACGAAATAAATGAGAACAGCCCTAACCCGCAATCAATGACTCGAAGTCGAGAACTATATGTATGTATGTCGACATGCCACTGCTAGTCAGAACTTTTGATACAGTTGATCACGGTCGCAAGAGCGCTTAGTTAAGGCCTGGCTAAACTAGGATACACACTGATGTCCCCTCGGTGTCTCCCAGTTTAGCCACCTCGGAAACTTTGTAGCGCGCGACAAAATTTGTAGCAAGAGACACGCAAATGGTTCTTGGAGACAACAGAAACATTCTTGTCTACGCGACAAGCAAATGACTCGGGGGACATGTTCCTCGCTTGTCACTCGCATGTTTAGCCACCCTGGGAGACACGCGGAATAAATTTCCCGCGCGACATTTCTCCTAGTTTAGCCATATCTTAAGACAGCGACTCACGGGAATCAGTTGTTAACTAATCGCAAACGCAAAAATTCCCATCTTTCTGGAACTTTGCGCCGATTAGCTGCCGTTAGAAGGAAATAGTTTCGAGCTAGTTACAAGAACACTTATAAAGTTGACAGGTCAGTTTCGATAAATTAGTCCCGAAAATCGCCGATTAGCAGTCGACTACATTTTCCTGTGTCCCCGTCGCCCCCTTCACTCAAGATAATACAGGGTGTTCCGAAAAAGAGGAACCCACTTTAGAAATTATTTTTATTTGCGAACCGTAGCTTCAAGGCCAATAAAATTTTCTCATAATACTTACTGTGCACATACACTTTTGTGAGTACTTAAAAGGATAAGTTTTAATACGCCATCTTAGCAAAGATATGCTGTAATGAATTTCAATGATAACAGCATGTGCACAAATTTTATGCACATTTCATGCAATTGAGGATTTTCTGTTGCTGGGATAAGGACGAGCAAAGGTTTATTGATATTGCCATTGGCCAAAGATTTGAAAAATGATTGATTTTAGACAGACAAAATCTTTTAAAAAATCGTTTTTGGCTAGTTGCGCTTTTTTGAATTACACATTTGACGGTTCTTAAATAAAAAAAAACCAGGCTTAAAGCAGAAAGACTAAATGAGACAAGATGTCACATAAAGGTAAAACACAGCATTATGGTTGAACGATCAATTTAACACTAAACACGGAACATCTTAAGTGCAATGACAGGCCTAGTACATCTGTTTGCTGTTTTAAACAAGTGAGTTATCAGGGAAATCTGGCAGGTTACAAAAGTGAATAGCTAAAGTTTTAGATTCTGACTTCGGCGCTTGAATCGTTTATTCAAAATATCAACAAGTGTACTTCACCTTGGTCGAGCGTCGTTCTGAACATGAGAATAAAGACAGCTTCAAGACTGTTATTTCGTTTAAATGAAATACTCTATTTCATATACTTATCACTCTGTTCTGCAAGTAACTTAGCCGATGATTTGGCATCAAAGAATAATTCGTTAATTTCCTCCACTTCTGCTTTCGTAATTGCTTCTTGGCCTACAATGGAGGCAAAAATGCTAAAAGTCTATGTTGTGTCTACGTATATTTATATATTGTTTTCCAGTACCGGACAACATTCCATTCTACTGCAGGCTGGCAGGGTATTTATTAACGTACTTACAAGTGGGACCTTTTTACCAGTAGGCCCTTTTTTCCTTGTCCCACTAGTGAAAGAAAAATTAGTACTTTTGATCAAGAGGCCTAATTTAGAATGGGGTCCTTTTTCAATTAGGCTTGTACCATTTCATATTCAATTTCACGTTCAATTTCGTATTCATATCCATAAACAATTTCATTTTCATTTTTTGCCATAAATAACACCACGTTCCTTGTGCCTGATACTAGGTATTGCGGAGGAGCGATACCAAACAATGAAGCGCTTTTTGCGCCCAAAAATTGAGTTGGATTGTAATGGGAAATCCTTAAAAAATTCCCTACTGGCTATGACTAATTTTGAGGTCTCATTCACTCGGCAGTCATTTTTGGAATATCAACGGCAGGCCGACCTCTTCACTGACACTAAGAGTGGTCACTGCCAGAGGGTTTTTACGTACACAATCGTTCTTCAACGTCCCAATTAATCAATTAATTCTAGGACGAGCCCGCCACTTTACGTGATCACCCGAGTCACAAGGATTTTACAATTTGAAATTTGTGTTCCCTAGCCTTAAGCACAAATGGCGCAAATGCTAACGTGCTTGAAGGTGCTATTGCGTCGTGGTGTAATCCAGCTGACTCGTGGTGTAAGAAGCTCAGTGTGGTAAGGGTTCGAGCCCAGCCACGGTAGCGTCACAGCCAGGGTCGAGGTCTCGATTAGTTAACCTACTACTGAGATCCTAGCGGCTGGCGCTAAAACACCATTTCACCCTCACCTTCACCTAACCACTACACTACAATGTCCTCGTAGACATGGATTAAACTATTCAAACATGTAGCAATAGAGACTTCTGCTAAGATTACGGCTGCTCCGTCCTTCATTTTGATCGCGAACTTTTGAAAGGAATTTTAGGAACAATTTTGACTGTGAAAAATGACTCGGGGTGAAACTTTTCACCCCGAATGGTCAAAGCCCTAAATTTTCATAAAATCAATGATACAAGCGCTTAGATAGTAAAACTTTGCACCTTTGCAACTTTGACTAAATTTTGGCTGTTTAATACAATTACGTATCGATTACTCTATATCTCGAAATTATGAAAAATTTCCATAACGCCGTTCGTCGGAAAGGTCTATTTAACACAAGTCTCCGCGCTCCGATCGTGCTATATAGACACATTTAAATTCAAAGTGATAGACTTACCATTTATTTTTGCCAAAACATTGGCTGGAGTAAGAAGCTGTACAGCAAACCTAAAACAATGACAAAGGAATCAGCGATTAGAATAGAACAATGAAAGCTTCAATGATGGCAAAACAGTCAAATATTGTTGGTCAAATATTTGAGATTTGCTTTACAAACAATGTTTGACTGCTTGGCCATGTCGTAAAACATTGCTTCACTTTGGTCTCTGTGGTGCATTGGTTAGCGTGCAGGCCTCACAACGGCAATGTTGTGGGTTCGAGCCACGGTCTTTCCACTTATGTTGCAAAGATTACAAACTTGGGCAAGTTATTAACACAAATTTGCCTCTCTCCACCCAGGTGTATAAATGGGTACCTGGTCAGTAGTTATTATCGCCATGTGTGGTTCCACCCTGCTATGTGCTTATGCATCCAGACCAGAGGTAAATTGTAAAGTCGACTGAGTAGCCATAGGCTAGTAGTAGATTTAATAACGGCAACTTTACAACTTTACTTTACTTTCAAAAGCAGAACTTTGGTAATGTTCTTCAAAACTGTAAAAAATTTCTTCTGCTTGCCATAAGCATTATGCTTTATGTTTTACAAACAATATTTGATCGTTTGACGACGGTGCAAAACATTGCTTGATAAGTAGAACTTGCTTGGCAATGTTTTTGAAAACTTTTGAATCTTCTGTTTGCCGTAAGTAAGTCCATATTTACGCGGATATCACCAGCTTTGGACATGCAGTTATATCCGCATTTCATCGTTCCACGCAAGGCCCTTGCCAAATAATCAAACATGTTGGTCAGACATTTGCATTTTGCATCAAGCAATGTTTGACCGTTTTTCCACGTCGCATTACATTGCTTGACAAGCAGAACTTGCTTGACAATGTTTTTGAAAAACTTTAAACATTTTCTGCTTGCGTTAAGCAAAAAATGTTTGATAAGTAATGTTTTGTGATGTGGAAAAACGATCAGACACGAAAAATTCAGATGTTTGCACAACAGTGTTAGATCTTTTGACCAGGGCTTAAGTCTTTTTTCAATATCGTTCTTCTCAGGTCCTTCATTTGACTAGAAAACATGCAGAAACGCAGAAAACACGCAGAAAACACGCGGAGTCTCTCCTACTCTTCGTTGTCGTCTCGAGTAACGATGAACCGGAGAACCAGTATACTGAAAAAAAGATTTCGGGCAAGTCTACGTAGACTGACGAAAGGGTACCGTAAGTGATCAAAATGATATAGCCCTTATGCTCACGCATAGTAACAGGAAACAGCATAGGCTACTGACCGTAAAGTCGTTTTACATCCGATTTCACCAAGAAACTGTAGAGATTCTTCTTCAGTTTGAATTCCTTCGATCTGTGCTCTTATCTTGATAATCTATGAAAAACAGTTTCAGACATTTATACAAGAAGCAGTCAAAGACTAACAACTTATAACAAACAGACGAGCATGATTTTCAAGGACAATATAATGTAGTACGCATGGCGGC
The DNA here is from genome assembly GCA_014526335.1 of Chrysaora quinquecirrha. NCBI lineage: Eukaryota > Metazoa > Cnidaria > Scyphozoa > Semaeostomeae > Pelagiidae > Chrysaora > Chrysaora quinquecirrha. The sequence goes on along the minus strand of JACTAT010000131.1, from coordinate 8,395 downwards.
AGAAAAATATGTTGTGCCTGGGAAAAAAGTTTCTTGCATGCAAAAATTCATGCCAAAATTAATAGTCTCAGCAGAGCCTACCCACCCTGTGAATGTTCTAGATACACTTTGCCTGAAAACGGGATAACTGATGTCCTAAGATCTGCAGGCCTGGGAGTAAGGGCCTTAGATCACGTCTTAAACAAGCAAAAAGGAATTTTTAAGTAAAGTTGCCGCTCTATAGTCTATTACTAGCCTAGGGCTACTGAATCGACATTACGCCACGGTCTGCATGCATATAGCGTAAAGCAGCGTTCAGGCACATGTGGCGCTCATAACTACAGAGCTACTAACTTACCTACTTTGGTAGAGAGAGAGATAGGCAAATTTGTGTTAATAACACCTTTGGCTAAACTAGGAAACATGTCGCGCGCGACATTGTATTCGGCGTGTCTCCCTGAGTGGCTAAACATGCGAGTGACAAGCGAGGAACATGTCCCCCGAGTCATTTGCTAGTCACGGAGACAAGAATGTTTCTGTTGTCTCCCAGAACCATTTGCGTGTCTCTTGCTACAAATTTCGTCACGCGCTTCAAAGTTTCCGAGGTGGCTAAACTGGGAGACATCGAGGGGACATCAGTGTGTCTCCTAGTTTAGCCAGGCCTTAACTAAGCGCTCTTGCGACCATTATCAACTGTATCAAAAGTTCTGACTAGAAATAAGACGGTGACTAAAGCCCACAACGTTTGGTTGTGAGTCTTGTACGCTAACCACTGCGCCAAAGAAACCACGACATAAAAGAGCTTAAATATCATAATAATCAATTCTGTTATGATAATGAGAATACCTGAATATTTTCCTGTTGTGAATAGGGCATCGTACGAATTATCATTAGTCTGTCAAGTAGATCCAGTGGTATGCCGTGCGGAGACTTTATATCAGTTCCCCTGAATAAAAGAGAGTCTCAACATTGTGTTCATATACCCTTTTGTTGTAGACTTATTACAAGGCTGATAGACTCAGAACATAAGTCCTGCTCTTTTGGCCTAAGGAACGTAAACTACGATTCGTGGAATAAGTCTACACTATTCTCACCGGATGCAAATCTCTGAATTTGTAACGAGGCTAAGATAAGACAGTCTAAAGACCCCCTGGGGATACATTCAACTAGGTAATGACCTCCCAAGGGGATTTGTTGGGTTATAAACTCGATGCACGTGATTTAGCCATCCTTCTTTAGCAATTCCTCGCAATATAAGATAGCTGCCCCTCCACTTCTCCTGCAGCGACGGTCTCGCCTACTCTCTACCTTTCAAACAGCCAAGCCTTCTTCGCACTCTCCATATCTTAGCCGATTGAAAGGAACAGAATAGGGTTCGGTGAGGATAGATTACGATTCATAGTTTTCGCTCCTTAAGCAAATCTTAGAGACAGGTCGCTCAAAACTACGACTCATTAAATTTCTAAAAAAAATCGAAGGCAGCTTGCAAATGTTAAGTTTTAATCAAATTCGTTGATCGAATTCTGCTGTGCAATGATTTGCTTATTGCCGTTTCACAAATAATCTTAATTGTAATCTAACTAGTTACGTATTTTGATGATGTTATTGCAAATTTAAAACTTAAATATAGCAGCCCAAACAAGATAAGTTTTGCTGCTCTTGGATCGCATAGAATAAAGTATTTTTATAGTTAGCCTTTTACTTTGTAAACTTGAATTCAACGGTAAAAAGTTGAATTTAATTGAATTCAGTTGAATTACTGTCGAAACACAGAAGTTGCACCCAACTAATCAAATTGTGGATTCGAAAGTACCGCGTTGTAATTGGTGTCCAGTGCTGCAGTTGATTTTTACCTAAAATAACGAGCTATGCAACTAGAGATAAACAGTGTTTGTTCGAAACATGTTTTAAAGATTTAAAGCTGTCGTTTTTCTTACCATATTCTTATCAATAAAATCAACTGAAATAGACTATAGGTTGACCAACACCAGATTGGTAGTCCACCTACAGTCAAAGAAAATGCATTCTTGACAATAATAGGGTAATTTCTTGACATACCTTATTGCACATTTGCCTCTGTTTGTAGCAAAAATAACAATAGGTGACAATGATGACTCCAGAGCTTTATGTAGATATGTAAAACATTCAATATCCAGCATATGAACCTGGCGAAAAATATTAGATATCATGTCAGAATTAACAAAAAAGCTAGCGTTGGGTCACATAGCCCTGTTTTGGTGTGAACATTGCAGTGAACAACAGTAGCTCTCTTCATTCCCGAAAAGACTACATCCGAAACGCCACTACTTTCACTTCAAACGTCTGTTGCTCAAATATTGTCATTGGAAACCTGTCAAACACTAAAATGTTTTACTCTCCGTGAAACAATTTGATGCTGTGCTTAAAAAAATTTCGAACGTTTGACGCAATAAGCGTGCATTACCGGATAACAATGCCCTATCATGACATCGCATTCGAATGGTTTCAGCAAATTAGATGGCAGCTCTTACCATAGGGTATTTACAGAAATCCCGGTATCACAGTCGTTCACTCGAACCATCCACAACAAAACCATCAAACAGCATTTGTTACTTAAACAACTGAATTCATACGATTGATGCATTCTCCTTTTTGGCCTTCCCTTGATAAAATTTGAGTCAGCACTACTGAATTAAAAATGCATACCTCATCAACAAATAGAACACCAGGGACAAGTTCAGCTACGCCTTGATCGATGTATTTGTTGACCACCTAGAAAGGAAAAAAGATGATTCATTGTGCTAAAAAATTCCCTGATCTAACGATTCATTTTTTAATAAGCAACCGGTTAATGAGCAACTGGGGCTGAGATCAAATAAATGCTAAGCAACGTTAGGGTTCAGCGAAAAAACTGCAAGCAACTTGACAACAAGAACAGTCTCAACCTCGTCCCCAGGCCCCAAATCGAATTTCCTCGAATCTCAACCGTCAAATTGATTTGGGCCCTGGTACCGGCCACAAATCTGCCAAAATACTGGCAATTTTGGCCTAGGCATAAAAACAAGATGTAGATTCCCAAAGCAGATGTTCTTAGCAAAGAAATGCAAAGAATTTCATTGATAACTGTAAGGCAAGATACAATATCTCATGTTGAATCATTTTTTGGTTTTTATAGATTTTTTTACACTTAGTTTCCGGCCTATTTTGGTGTGATATTTTGATGAAACTGTGACGTCACTTAAAATTTATATTGTTTGAACATCCAATCAAATTGCGAAAAGACAAGGCCGGTACCAGGGTCGAATATGGACACCGGAGTTTCAGGAAGAGGCCTATTCACCCTGGGGACGAGGTTGGAAGAGTCTGCCTTTTTTATCTACTTACGTTGGGTCACAAGTGGCATACCACAATAGGTTGAATTCGAACCTGGACTGCAAGACCAGAGAGCCAACGACGTTTCCACTGAGCTATAGAGCTCAATGAAATCGCCGAGTAACTTTCAAAGGCATAGAGCCCAAGGCTGTCCTCCCATTTGACCTTACTAAGAGTAAAACCGGAGGATTACCTTGGGCTCTATGACTTGGAGAGTTACTTGGCGATTTCATTGAGCTCTATAGCTCAGTCGAAACATCGTTGGCTCTCCGGTCATGTAGTCTAGGTTCGTTTCGAGTCCCATCAATTGTGAGTTGTCACTTTGGAAAAATCTTTCCTAGTTTTCACCATTAAAAAATATTCTTTTAAATGTTCTTTACCTTATTTATTTCTTTTCTCAGCTTATCTACAAAAAAGTGCAGAAGAATGAGGTTTATAATACCAAAGATAGAAAGTTTTTACTCTAGAGAGTTGTGAGTTCAGTAGAAAATCAATCGCCGTTGACTTCAGAGTGGGAATCATGATCAAACTAGTTAAAATCTAACGGTTAGAGCCAAAAATGGATTGCTATTAGCCAAAACTCCGTACGTGCACAGCTAAATATTGATTTGGCCATTGCAAATGTTGCTTTAAAAACTTAAGAACGGCATTAAACTTATCATTGTACAGCGTAGAATTTCAGTGGACGAATTTCTAAGCTGACATTCGTAAACTGGATTCAAACGTCGGTCAGGGTTTCAGCATAATTTTTGTCAAGTTGTTATATTATCGTTTGCTGGGCTTGTTGTATAAATGTTTGGTTCAACTCTATAGAAAGAGCAAAAACAGCCTGCAACAACCACAAAGAACCTGATTGAATCACCCGAACAGCAGATACAGCGGGGTGTTGGGCAGTGGAGAAGCAAAAACAAAAACGAGGTTATTATGTCTAGGCCCTGGCCAAACGAACAAAACAGGCCTAAAAGTCATGGTTTCGTTGAGCAATTTAGTGTGAATGCAGCGATAATTAAGAAATATTTGAATCTAAATCTAACTTGACCCTATTTTAGACAAGGACCCCATATGGGTTTGGGTACTTGTTTGGATATTATACTACGATATGAAACACTAAAACTGTTATATGAATCGTAGTTGTTTCTGGCCAAAGTTTCTTGGCGATAAAACTTAACTGAGCAAACAGTTGTTTGGTTTCTTGTTGTTGTTGTTGCTGTTTGCAAACAGAAGGATTAATGTAGTAAGTCTAATGCAAACCTGTTATCTCTGTTTTCTTTGGTTTCATGAGCTGTCCCATCATAGACATTATATCTTGTCCACCCTTAGAAAGCATAAATGAATTATACCTCGGATTCAGACAACATGACACGTGAAGTACCATACACAACCATTAAATCAAAATTGATATGCAGAAACGACACGAAACGGCAGATAAGATACAGAAAAAAACCAGTTAAATATTCATAATAGTGCTAATATTTCGCCCTGGCATTCAGGGCTTCTTCGGAGCGAAATTAAAATTTTATCAATAAATCAAACCTTCAAGGGACAGATGAAAGTAGATCGAATTAAGGCATGTTCGAGTTTCGGGGCTCTCGTCAACTCGAATTTTAGAGAACATTAAGCCCGCCGCACACGGTGAGAATTTTGCTGAGCAAACTGCCACGAATGGCACGTGCGGCAGGCTTTAAGCTCGAATTGCAGCGAATTCATAAGGGTCGCATTTGCATTCGCGAAAAATCACTGTGCTCATTGCAAAACTGCATTATTAGGTGTACTATGCTGCACCACAACTATTGCACACTGCACTGAATAACAATGACTATCCATTTGCTTCAAACCACAGCAGCTCATTTTCGCTGTTCGACTTGCAGGCCGGAAATTGCATTGCAGGCGTAAAAAGAATTATTGCCCAAGCAAAACCGGACGATGAACTGAAAGTCTAAAAGTCCTGCTTTAGGGTCCGGGCATTCAAGTTTTGCAGTTCTGCGGTGACGTAAAATAACGTTCCATAATATTTAATCTGTAAAGTTGCTATGTCATATTAAATTAAAATGAAAATTTTACCTGAGGCCTCGCATTTGCAACATCGAGATCATGCAGCGTCACATCTTGGACAATTTCTTTCTTCTTATGCACGTCACCTTTTGGCAATGGAACATATTCTTCCGCCTGCAAAAAGGAAAATATCAATACCACTGATGTCAAAAAGTGAGATCAGTGATCGATACACCTTTTCAAGGGCCTCGTTCTCCAGACCAAATTTCCGAAAATTTCACCACACGAAAATTTGGAATTCAAATTCGCAATCCTTAGTTTTAGTTTTCTAGGCCATTTTTAAGGTTCTAGTGTTCAAGATGTTGAATTTAAAGTGATGACTTTTGACTGAAGGCCCATTTCCACTCGTTCGCATTCGCCGTTCGCTGTTCGCTAGCCATCAAAAATTGGCGAGCGCGAAGCGATTTTCATTTCCTCTGCAAGTTAAGCTAAAGCTTTTGCAAAAGTTTTACTTCTTTTATCGCCTAAAATTGATCACGAAGGCTGTATTCTGTTCCCAAGCGAGTGGCGAACTGCAAATTTGCTAGCGAACAGCGAATGCGAACGAAGTGAAAATGGGCCTTGAGGGTGTAAAATTTCATCCCGAGCGATTTTCTGCACTCCGACACCTCGTAGCAAAACTTTCAAACTTTCGTCATAATAACATCAACATCACGGAGTGCAAGAGATTAGTGCAAAAATACACTAGGATTTTTGAGAAATTTTGAAATCTTGAGTAATTTTGAGTTTTGAAAGCAAGGCTCCAAGTTTAATAAAAAGGTGTATTGGCCAGCAAAAAAAATCGTTGATAAAGAAAATATTACAAACATTACAAAACACGTTAAATAAGGTGGGGGAGTACCTATCTGCTTTGAAGCAAGACATAGCGTTCGTTACAAAAACAAACGTAACAAGCTGTAAAGTACCGATGAGTATACAATGCTATTTGTGCTAAATTTACGTACGAAAATGCAAACATTTATCTAGTTTGGCTTTATTGATGATGGAGAAATTTTCAATGGAGGATTCATGGTTGCTTTGAGATAAATGTTCAGTGATTGAAGAAGGAGAGCTCCAACCTCGTCCCCAAGCCCCAAATCGAGTTTCCTCGAATCTCAACCGTCAAATCGATTTTAGACCTGGTACCGGCCACAAAATCTGCCAAAATACTGGCAATTTTGGCGTAGGCATGAAAACAAGAGAGATTCCGAAAGAAGATGTTCTTAGAAAGGAAATGCAAAGAATTTCATTGATAACTGTAATGCAAGATACAATATCTCATTTAGCATCATTTTTTGGTTTTTTGAAGAAGCTGTGACGTCACTTAAAATTTCTATTGTTTGAACAGCCAATAAAATTGCGAATAGACAAGGCCGATACCAGGGTCGGATATTGACAGCAGAGTTTCACGTAGAAGCCTATTCACCCTGGGGACGAGGTCTTGATTTTTTGGCCACTTTTGTAAATTTTTCCCAGATGCTCCCTGCAATGTCATTTTTCTCACTTCTAGACATTTCATCATTCTTGGCATTTAAAGATCATTTTCCACTTTCCGTTTGCTCCTCTGTGATTTACAAATTTAAGTGCCAAAGCTGCGATGCTTTGTATTATAGCAAAACATCTCACCATTTTGTCGTCTGTTGCAGGGAGCATCTGGGAATTATCTATTTTAGTTGACAGGAATTTGACCTGAAGTCCAGGCATTTAGAGATAAAAATGCACCACAGTTCTGTTACCTCTAAATCGAATTCTGTTGCAAATGCATCGGAGCGACCTTGTCTCTGAAAAAAAAGAAATTTGAAAAGTCATGGTTAACCATTTATTTGACATAAAGATGAACTTCGGTCTGGGCACCACTCATTCGGGCCTTTAGGGCGGTGTCTTGTTTGTGATGCTCGGGGGTTGGATTGCGGCTCTGTGTCCTCGTGCATCTTTGGTCTGCAGGGTCTTCCTATATGAATAGCTTAAGCAACCGAACAATCAGTGACCTATTGTTTTGTGTTTTTATCCGTCTTTGTTGTTGTTTGCCGTTATTTTTCAACATGTGGGATTGTTAAAGAAATTGTTACGTGCCGTCCATAGCCAGAACCAGATGACGTCATGTCTATTTCTGCCATGGGCGGCACAGAATATTGTATTGTATTCTTCTGCTTTTAAATTTCATTGATATAAAAAAACTTCGATATCTAGGACAACGAAGTGAAAATGGAAATTTGTTCGAGCTAATAAGCTTTCGAGATTCAGTGCTTGCTTGAGTAACCAGAACCACTCTCTCTTGTACTAGAGAATCCCTTGCATAACGCCCCCTTAGATAACAGATTAAAAATACAATAAGCGCCTCCATTGAACAAGCGCCCCTCCTTGCCACAGATCAGAAAAAATACATTTGTGTTGGTTTATACCAGTAGTATCCCGGCACGACACATGCTCGAAACTTAGGCCGCGGCTATTTTCTCTGTGTTCTCTTGGCATAGCATCGGCTAAAAATTCTATCTGTCGGGCTTGCAAACGAGATGAGCGGCTTGAGCCTGGCAGTCAAGCTCACATATTTGACAAGATCTGGCAAGGCAGTGGCTCGACATCTGGACCAACGCCGTTCATCGCCGTGCTAGTGCCGAGGCACCGCCATGTATCGTGCCAAGATGCTCAAGCTAAATCCTTCATTGATTTAGACGTCATGTAACTGCCGTGCTAGAGGCTATTTCTCTCACGACTCTGGCCCGACGTCCGAGCTAAGCCTGAATAACAGAAAATCTCGTCTGTGAGAAGAAATTACCATATCAGTCCAATAGAAAGGCCCCCGTGATGGGAGTTTTTCAAAATCGATGCTAAAATCGTAAACAGAATCCAAAACTTAGACTAGGTGCAAAATTTCATTGTCCTAGCGCTGGAACTACTGGTTTTATGAGCGTTAAAAGCTCACGATTCTATAAGGGCTTTGACCGTGAAAAGTATTTGGGGGGTGAAACTTTTCACCCCAGCTGGTCAAAGCCCTTTATAAAATCGTAAACTTTGAACGCTCATTAAATAAATA
>JACTAT010000130.1:0-24591 GCA_014526335.1 Chrysaora quinquecirrha | reverse complement strand
GTTGCATAAAAGATTTTAGCTCCAAATCCTTCTCAATTGTGTTGCTTTTTTACTTCCTTTTTTAGTTTTTTGGCTTTTCGAATGTTCTCAGGTATCAAAAATTCCCCTTTAATTCTTCACTGGGTTTCATTTGGTTTACTTATTAGCCTATTCAAAACAATATTAGAACACAATATGCAGAGTTTCGTATAAAATTGAACAAGAACAGAGCAAGACAAACTTAAACTCATAAGGTACAAACTCATAAAGTGCTATTTTTCATTTCAATTCAAAACCTTTCTTTGAAACTTTATGTGTTTTGGTAAAAAAGTGATGTCTTGGCATGTCAACGGGATATAAATGTCTGGAAGAAAGTACAAGCACTTCCGTTGAAGCATCTCACAGGGGTGCGCCAGTTGCCGAGCATTTGTTTAAGTATGCAGCACTTCCGTTGTCCATTCCTACTTCCTATTCCGTGAGCCGATTGAAATTTTGTGACAACCAGACAAATTGGAAAGCCACAAACAGTCAAATACGATCGATAAATGTATTGGGAACACCATTCAGATAGAATTACTATGCTTCCAGTATAGATACTTTAGAAAACTCTTAAAAAACTTTCAGTACTCAAAATTTGCAATTTTAAGAAACTTTCAGTATTGGACCAATTTGTTAGTTTGTTATAACAAAATACGTGTATGTTCAAGAGCATAGTAATTTCTTATAAGAAAATGAGTGTATTCTGTCCAAAAATTTTTCTCACAGCCATTCATTTGAAACTCTCACTGGTTTTACGCTTTAACAATATGTATTATCGTTCGTTGGCATTTGTTGGTTATATGTTGAAATAAAAACAAAAGCAAGAAAGAACGTTCCATTTATTGAGTCGTAACTCTTCTTTACTTTCGTGACAGATCCCGTTTGTGCGCTCCATGCTCTGTCCTTTTTAGGTCAAGTTTATTCCTGTTATAAATTTTGAGATCTGTGATTGAAAGATCTTGTTCTGTGCCCGCTCGGATCGTAGTGCTCCCACGATGTCGTGAACAGGAGCTCTGAGCTAGTTTAATTTCATTTTGTCAAGTGTACTCATGCCAGAAAAATAGTAACTGAAACAGGTCATATGAAGCATTTTTCTGCCTTGTTCTGCCCGCCCTTCCCGCAACATTGCTCCCTTGGATATCCCATCACATTCGAAAAGCCAAAAAACTAAAAACGGAAGTAAAAAAGCAACACAATTGAGAAAGATTTGGAGCTAAAATCTTTTATCAACCCCCCTGGTAAGTTGTGTTTGCATTCTGACTTAGATATAAAAATGGCGCCAATTCCATTGCCAATGCCGGTTCCAATGCCGATGCCACAGTTCCAATGCCGGTAAATACAAATGGCGCACTTAAGCGTTTTGGAATCTGTCAATACGAAAATCAAAATGCCTGTTCTGTGGAGAAAGAAAGAGCTCGTTTTTTCACTTAGACTCTTCGACCAGCTTAATTGGTCACCCCAACAGTACTCCGCAAGCTACTGGTGTTCACACAATACAAGCTTCACCATTCTTATTGGTGCATTCGATCTGTATCTTGGTATAAATTCCACCTTAGTATATTGTTTCGGTCGGTTTCTGATGTTCATATTCTACGAAGTGTCAGAGGAAAAAAAGCTCTCACGTGTGTCCAAAGATCTTTCGCCATTTCTTGCAATTTTGAAGTTTTGTACAACTGTCAGACTATTCTCATATCTAAGACGGTGCCAGAAACAGCCTTTATACGTTCAAATATATTAAATCTGTTGAAATTGCATCACAGTGATTCCATGTCGGCAAAAATGCTTGCGATATTCCAACCATGTGAAATTCTCTCTCAGATGCTTGAAGAAGGGCCCTCGTTGATAAGAGCACTTCGTGTGTTGAAGAGGTTACCCTGTATAACTATTGTTATTATTATTATTATTATATGATGAGACCTACGTGGAAGGTCAAAACTGTGAGGTAAACTTCAGTTACAAGAGAGAATCAGAGAAACATTCAAATCATTGCACTAGAGTCAAAGTAAGACTGAAATTTATTTAATGGGCAACAAACGATCTCGGAGTGAACAAACTCTCTCGACTGAACATTTCGAGAAACAGTGCAGTCAATTCAGAAAGCCTGCTTTGACAAGAAATGTCTCAAATAAAAGAAAGCCATGTGACAAAAAAGCAACCTTCTTGAAAGAAAAACACTACCAATAATGACAATGACAGAGAGGTAGACGACGATCGCTGGCTCATTTACCTATCCAGCAGAGATCTCTCATCATCTGAAAAGTCTCTTCAATTCTTGCAAACCCTCACGCATAAAAAATTCTTACATTTAACGCACAATTTTACAATGGGTATTAGCTAATGAAACAAAAATTTCGAAAAAACAAAGATATCACAGCCTTACAATTTAGGCCTCAACAGGGGCCTATGATTTTCTTGACATTTTGTGACATTCGATAAATAAAACTGAGAAGCGCAAAAAACTGTAGAAACCTTTTAATGCTGTTGATAATAATTTTGTGAGCAAATTCCGTAGGTCCGCAAAATCCATGTCCGCGTTTTAGTAATTTCCTAGGCCTAATTACTAAAACGCGGATACGCGGACTTCGAAAAAACATAATGCAGTAAGGGCCTCAAATTACTTTTCACGAAAAAAGTTTTAGCTACGTTTTTAGACTGTCTGCACACATTATCCAAAAACTTCAGGAAAAAAACAAAGATATCACAGCCCTAGACTTCAGGCTTATGTCCGTGACTTAACTGGCCTAAACTTATGTTGATGTGTTTCTACGATTTGTTGGATGTTTGATTTATGAAACTGATCATCCGCAAAACTTGTCCGCTGTCGTTAATTTTCTATTTAATAATAACTTCGTAAGTCCGCGAAATCAATGTCCGCGTTTTAGTAATTTCATAGGCCTTATTACTAAAACGAAGACACACGGACTTAAAATGCTAAGTCCGCCAAAGTCTGCGGAGTCTGCAAGGTCCGTGTTTGGACCTGGCCCAATTTGCCCTAATAAATATGAATGGCTTTTCATGATAATCATGTCTAATTCTGTTCTAATTGTTGGTAGCAGTGATAGCTAGTTAATACCTAGCCTGTAAATACCGTTTTATAAGTCGAAAGATGCATTGTAGGCATTGAAGATTTCAGAAAAGTTCCCCATTGGGGCTTGAGGCATATTTGTAACAATGAATTCTGATGTGGAGCTCCTTGTGCGAGAGGATACTTACTCAGAGGTGTAAAGGGCCATATTCGAGAATTAACAGTAGATAGATGGATATTTCTTAACAGATTTTAATAACAAAAACAATTATATGAATAGTTTGAGAGATATAAGTCTGCATTGAGAATCAAAAAAGAGTTGCTTTATGATATAAAGAAAAATACTTACCGATCACCCACAACAAGCCCACATTCTGGGCAAACCATATCACCAGCCCTGTAGTCCTCAACTAAAGGTGCATTTGGATGATTTTGACAATATAAACGATTACTTCCCATCCTGGAAAAAGAAAAAAACAGTTTTAATAGATGCCACTCATACATACATCCATTAGTATATAAGGTTGTTTTGGTGGTAAAAATGATAGGTGGTAACAAAATGCTATTTAAAAAAACATGCATATTGCTGTTATATCCTAAAACCAATACACTTAAAAAACACGGCTAAAGCTTATGGAGCTTTCTCAAATTTCAGCCTCTTGCGAGTCAATGAAGTTGAATATCTCCAATAAGTTATTTTTTAATTCCTAACCAGTCTTATTAGGACGGCAGTAAGGCAGTGAATCAGAAACTGCATGGTCTAATCCAAAAAAAATAATTGCAGGCTCTTAATATATTTATATATAATCCACGCTCTATATATATCTCTAATTACTAGAAAACTAAAAATCTCGAAAATACGAGGTCCGGCTAATACAAATTTGACAGGCCAAGCCAAAGGCAAAACATTACCATTAGGCCTAGTTATTCACATTCCACAAGAGCAACAAGAACAATTCACAACTACATTCAGATTGAAAACAGTGTGAAAAATGTGCAAAAAATCGTTATTGAAACAACCATATAGTACTTTCATACAGTATTCAGCAAAAATTGGGCTTTCAAATGAAGGGTCATTGGGTTTTGTATCACAGGGGGGTGGGTATTGGGGAAATGAGAAATAGGTCCCCCATAATGAACGCCAGGGAACAGGAAATAGGTTAGGTCCCCCAGGATAATGAATTGTAGTTGCGCAAGTGAAATTTCTTTTTAAAATATTGCAAAAACACAAACATTAAAAAATACTAATTCGTAATTTATAAAAGTTAAAACGAGCTGAAATGATCTCGCTTAAAATTTGTTATTTTTTCAATGGCTACGCTGATTGGTGATCAAATACAATAGCATCCCAGAAAGATGGTCACTTTGATACTAGCACGTTCCTTTTGTTATTAGAAAAGAATTTAACAATGCATAAAGAACAATAAGGTTCCTTTGACTTTTATACTTTGTTCAGCTTGCTTTAACTTTTAGAAATCCAAGATAACATTTCAGTAATCTAAAAACAACAGGCTTTGCTAATCAGCAACAAAAATAGGTTGCGCAGGATGCACATTGTAGTTCTGCATGTTGAACTACAATCTGGCCATAGTTAAAAGTTAGGAATACAGAAAATCCAATAGATTATACGGTGTTTGTTTTGATTGTTTGGAGAGGTTAATCTATCAAAGTGGTCACTATGTGGCGTACTCACTAAAACGCGGAACCACCAAAAACGACCCAAAACCCGCCAAAAGACCCGAAACCAGCCAAAACCACCCAAGACGACCCACAATTGGGTCAAAACGACGCAAAACAACCCAAAACTAACCAAAAAATGTCATTTTTACTTATTAAGGGGCAGAAAGCCCCTCAAAATCCCCAATTTTCTTCAAAACAGCATCCCTCCGTAATTTCCTCTTGGGGCGAAAAACGTGAACAATGCGCTTTGTTAGCTATTGATTTTCGGAATTGCGGACAAATCTTTTGTGAATCGCTCTCAGGGGCCTATTCAATCACCTGCAGCTTTTCAAGCCTATCTTGTATTTTCCATCAAAATTTTTTAATGTACGATTATCGCACGATCGTGAGATTTTCTTATCTCATGATTCGAGCGAGGGGCATTTCACTCCAGTCCCAGAGACACGTACGCGTACACCCATTGTTAAGATTTCATGGTTTTGATGAAAAAATTATTGGAAATATTTTCGTTTAAACGGGAATTAAAGATCACTACTCGTGACATCTAATACGATCGTGCAATAATCGTGTGATTTTTGCGATACTACACTCTTTTTTTTAAAGAAACTCGTTTATAAGAAACTCTGAGATCAAAAATCACCCAATACGATTAGAAACTCGCAGGTCTCAACGTGCGGTCGCGTTTTATCTTACGCAAGTTCATGCCTAGACACAATAATTCTTTTATGAACAAAAAGGCCTTTCTGACTTTTTTATGACAACGAAAGTCCCAAGGCAAAAGAAGAATTGTAACGGGACAATGATGTTATTTCAAAGGATATAATGAATTTGTGGGGATTTTCAGGGATTTTCTACCCTAAAATCATGGATTTAAAAGTAAGTTATACTTCTTTGGACGGTTTTGGGTGGTTTTGACCTGATTATGGGTCGTTTTGGGTTGTTTTGGCTCGTTTTGGGTCGTTTTGGATGGTTTTGGGTCGTTTTGGGTGGTTCCGCGTTTTAGTAAGTACGCACTATGTGGCTTTTGTCAGGATAAGAGACAACAGCCTTAGGGAGGAGAACAAGGAAAAAGAATTTAACAGAGACCATTCAAGACAGGGCGGTTCAGTCTGGGGGTAAAGCTGCTCATATACGGGTGGGTGGATTGTGTCCAGAAGACAGAAGCTCTGGGACAAAATTTGGAAATATGAATCTATTTGATCAGCTTTTCATCTATTATTGGCATGGAATTGATAATGGAGGGAAATCATGCTATCTTGTGAAAATCGTGTGCCAAGGAATGACCTGTACGGACTTCATTGCAGACACATGTATGAATTTCCAAACAACAAAATGCATTTCTCTCCTGAATATCAACTGTGAAAAATAAGGAAGTTCCCTCCATCAATTCTTATGTGTTCACTGATGGCTGATGAAACCAACCAAGAAGATGCACTACAATTACAAAAAAGCTGTTTTTCTGGATATCAAGAGCAAAAATACCCAAAGGTTATTTTATTGTGGCAGCCCCATGTGAAAAAAAATGGCGAGAAAAGATCTTCAAAGGAATAAAAAAAAATGGAAAAATGCAGCTACCCCAGATGGAATGATGAATGAGAGCTCTGAGTCTGACAATGACGAGACTATAATGACAACACATTCCTGGTGCCCTGAATTAGATGCAGAAATTTTGACAACATACTAAAAGAGAAAAATGCATTCTTCAAACAGTAAGATAGCTTTTATTGCTTCTTGCATAATATTTGATAAAGCAATGCAGAACAACATATAGATCACTTCAGTAGAATTCCATTTTAATTTTTTGATGCGAAAATCTTAAAAAGCCCCCATAAATTAGTTGAGGTGCAATGTTTTAATATCTCAGCGCTTGTATCATCAATTCTATGAGCATTCAAAGTTTGCGATTTTATAAGGGCTCAGACCGTGTGGAGTGAAAAGTTTCACCAAGTTCATTTTTTGGAGTCAAAGCCTTTATGAAATTAGGAACTTTGAATGCTCACAAAATTAAGAAAACAAGCACTAGGACATTGAAAAACTTCCCACCTATTATAAGTTTTGGATGCTTTATACTGTTTTCATATGGAAAGCTCTATATCTTGTGATTTCAAAAACTTTTTGTGCTGTCGGCTGTCTACCAAAGTGATCTAATGAACTCCTACATAAAAGTTGGCAGTTATCTTAAATATTCAGAATTGATCCAGATGCATTAACATGGTATGTATGCGAACTGTGGTTGATGAAATTGAGACTGAGAGCAACCATGGCACAAGAGAATTCTATGTCTGCATGCAGCCAGGTCCCAACAATTTTCTTCTTGGTATTAGGGACCACATCTCTTCAAAATTTGCCAGCAATTTCTAAAAGATCCAGAACACCTGCCTAGCTGAATTTTCCTTGCTCTAACTGCCCACAATAAATGTAACAACTTTTTTACAGATCCCATATTTTATGCATCCACTGGAAGTTGATACATAGATGAATCTAATGAGAACAAAATTGGAAAAATGCTTACACACAGCCAGCAGGGAAAAAGAAATTGAGTTCAGTCTCATTGGATGGATCGGTTCTGGACAAACGAAGAAATTACAAAAGACTATATTGATGTGTAATTATTTGTGTTTTTGAAATATATTTCCCATTTTCCTCACTATGGAGAAAGAACAACACTCTTTGAACCAGGTTGGAAAATATGCTGTGTTTCGCCACACGTAGTAGCGAGCAGCACCATTTAGCATGCTGCGACATGCGAGCTGCAGCAGTTTTGGTGTGAGCAAAATTTTTGAGATGACAGAATTGGGCGAGCAGGCTGCAGCAGGCTGCGAACAGCGAGAGCTGCGAGCAGCAAGGTCAGCTTGCGACCACGAGCAGAGGCCGATATTATCAAACAAACAGTAATCCAATAGGTGGAATTTCACTTTATAACACTTTTTTTGTTTACTGTGGACTTATTATTACTAACCTCACCAATTATCAGTCCATCAATTTTGTGCAAGGTAGGGCATGTCACGAAACTTCACGGCCGTGCTGGAGTATTTTGAGGCACAGCTCATTTTACTTACACAAATTTTTATAAGAAATTCATTACCCAGATTTCTCGTGAAATACTGCAGGGTGTATACAGCATAACTGTATTATCACTTTCTCTCGAATTTGAGCCAAATATAGTGAATATGAGGATGAAGAAGCAGAACCAGATAATGAAAATTCTTCTGATGAAGATAAGGATGATCTTCCTGAAATAAGTGGTGGAAATGCAGGAGAGTTTGCTAGTAACTTGCTGAGCCTAATTGAGCTAAAATTGAAATTTTCTAAGGATGACCTTTCCAGATACTGCGGAACAACAGCAGATGGACCATACCAAGCTAAGAATTTTCAAGCAACTATCGCTAAAGAAACAGGTCGAGAAAACATGCCTGAAAGCTTGAGACTTTGTCAAACTACCATTTGGGATGCAGCACACTTACTGAATTTAGCGTCAACTGATGTCAGAGATGATAAGTATGGTACTTCAGGACAACATTTCAAGAATTTTATCAAACGAGTGAACGAGTTTAACCATCTTCTTTCAAGTGGAAAAGGCTATGCTCATCTTGAAGTCAGCGTGTCAGTGAAGAAAACGAGCAGTAGTTGTTACACCATTTGCAACACAGCGTTTCCTGAGCTCAGATGTTAAGCAATGGACAGCTATAGAGAAAGTTTATAAAGCTTTGCACGCTGCATTTTCAACAATCCATTCAGGAGCTGACAAGGACTTTCCATTACAATACAGAATGTTTGGTCAAGATTTCGTGTCAGACTTGCTTGGCTTCATAGATATTATAGCACCCATCACACAGTTAATGGTTTTCTCACAAGAAGTTGATTTTTACCACTGGAAGTTGGTCTTCTGGGGGGAAAGAATGCTAAATTGGTTGGAAAGCATTTGCGACAATGTTGAAGAGTTGCCCCGCTTTAAGAAAAATTGGCCGACATCAGAAAATTTGAATTCAACGGGTTAAGCTTCTGGAAGGCTGGCATTTTAAAAATGCAGAAGAAATGGAAGATCCAGAAGAAGGAGCAAGTGTCATCTACAACTGGGTGGAAAGAAATGTTGACGAGTCTCTACAAGACCTCACATTATTTGCCAACCACTTAAAAGAATCATGCAGGAGAAGGCTGGATACTGGAATTTCAGAACTGTCATTGCTACTTTCAGAGTGCTTTGATTTTGAAAAGATGCTAATGGCCTAAGAAGGGACATTAAAACCGAAGCAACGAGCCCCTTGCATTGTTTGAAGGATAGGAAAAAGTATCTAAAATTGGGTAAAGAAGAGTTTGCTACATGGTTCAAATATGTGTCTCTACTTCCTCATGTACAAGAAAATGCAGAGAGATATGGCCGCTTAGAAGCAGACTGTGCAGAAGCAGTTTACATTACTTTCAAGGAAGTCATCTGTGAAATGCTTTGGGGCAGCCTACGAGAATATGGTATTGGTTGCCTGTCAATCGGAAATGAGCCTTTGAAGCAGCACTTTACTTCCTTGTCCCCTCATTCTTCAGTAACAGGAATACACCAGCAATTTAAGCTGAAACTTCTCAACGGAAAGGAGGTTAGAGCATTTCTGGATGAAGCACAGCTTGTAGAAGCTTTATTTACCGTGCAAGAATTATACTCGAGGATTGGCCCAGAATGCATGATTGCATTAGATGTTGCGCTTGCATCAGGGGGTTCTGAAGCGATTGCTGAAAGTTTCTGTTCTATCATGGGGATACAAAAACAGCAATGTCACCAATCAAACCAAATAATTGAATTAAGAATGAAGCTGGACTGGCTTTTACCTTTTGTTGGAAACTGCACCGAAAACATTGTTGGAGGAATAGGCAAGAAGTTTTTGGAAAATCATTCAACTCGACTACTTAGGGATCCCCGATCCATTGATAACTACTTCAAAAGAAACAGTAAATCAAAGGTAGTCCACCGGATTACAGAACAGCCTGTTAAGTATTTGTATCTTCTCTAAAACAAAAACAGGTTTTGACTTTTGACTGACGCCTGATTTGTACACTTGATTAATCTGAACTTATTATATTCTTGTTACCTTCGCGAGAAAGTTTTGTTAAATGCATATTTCGTTACGTGTTTGGTGGTACTTCACCTATCTTGAGTTGTTGTACTTATAGTTATGTTATTTTCTAGAACATAAAAAGTTTTCCCAAATGTTGTTTATCCGCTTTCTTTCTTAAATGGTGGTAATTTTAAACAAGCAAGTTTTCCACCCTGGTCTTTGAAAGCCCAATGGAAATGCAAGTGGCCTACCGGTATGTATATATCCTTCATATTAGATAGATAGGCCTAGATACTGTATAGGCGATTAGGCCAGGCAATTATTGCAATTTGCTGGTGGTTTTTTCTAGAAAATTATCTTCAAATGCATTCTTTAAAATAAGTAAAATCTTCCTAATTACATACCTTCCGGTGGATTTTACTATTTGACAGAAAAACGATGATAAGGCCTCTCCACCAAGTTCTCCTGACAGAATCGCACACACAAAACACAAAACCGTACCGCGTTCTAATTAGACCGAGAATCAGAATGAAATTCAGCCCGAGAATGAGACTGAGAATGACCAGATCGAAACATTGGATCGAAAGAGTTGGAGTAGCCATGGCCATGGGCCCGGGGGGGGGGTACTTCAATGTGTCCATGATCAGACGTGAATCTGGACTTTGACAAAGGGACCCATTTGTATGATAGGATTTTCAAGGATTTCTGACCCATTTGCATGAAAATCGGGAAATTTCAAGCCCTTGTGTATGAATTTGGTTGATTTTAAAACCCTTTTAAAGTGCTAGAATTCACGAAAAATCTCGCAAAATCGAATCTGACGGCGATTATTTGCAATCAATGTGACCGTGCTCCGTTGTTGCTGCTAATTCATCCTTTCAAAAGCAAAAAACAAAGTAGAAAGGTTGTCAGCCACTTTGCGGTAAATTATAATGGGACCTATTGGTAAGAAAATCCTAAAATACCGACCCATCAACCAGAATCTAGCAGAATATCAGACCCATGTGTAGAGAATTTCGGTCGAAAAAACCCATCCATATGTGCGGCACGTCTAGTATGTCTACATATTGAAGTAACCCCCCCGGGGCCATGGGATCGCCATTAGCACCGGTTCTTGCCAATCTTTTCATGGGACACCATGAGAAGATTTGGTTGGAATCTTATGTAGGGCCTAAGGTCTTATTCTATCGCCGCTACGTGGACGATACATTTTGTTTGTTCCGTAACGAAAATGACGCCTTGCTTTTCTTTGATCTTATTAAGAAACAGCATCCTAATATTAGATACACTATGGAGAAGGAGGTTAATAACAAGGTTCCCCTTTAAGATGTTCTTATTGATAACAGTAATCCTAACGCATTGCTCACTTCGGTCTATCATAAAAGTACTTACACAGGTCTACTGACTAACTTCTTTAGCTTCACCTCGTTTTCTTACAAAACTTGTTTAACGAAGGCTTTAGTTGATAGGACAAAATTAACAGCACTTGGCTAGGTTTTGATAAGGATATTAAAAGTCTCGTGACTACTCTTAAGAAAAATCTTTTTCCATCTTATCCTATTGATAGGTTAGTTAACAACTACATTGATAAGGTCCATAACTCTTCTCCGTCATGACAACATCCACCCGCCTCACAAAACATCGCTACTAGCTATTTTAAGTTACCTTTCATAGGACCATACTCTAATATGACTCAGCGTAAAATAAGAACTTTAATTAATCGTTACTGTAAAGATTTAGATATACGGATTGTTTTCAGGGCGTCGCCAAAGGGGGTACAGGGGGCGCTGTACCCCCTCAATGTTGTGTTGCAAACGTCGGCACAAAGAAGATTTTTTCGGCAAATGATGATATCGATCTGGAGATTTGGGATTTCTCTGTTCGGCATTTTTCAATAAAATGTGTAGAAGCTCGGTTACAATAAAATCGACAATAATAGATATTCCATTAAATTAGAGGATGATAAGAGTACTAAAACGAGAAAAAATAATATTGAATATCTGCGTCGGTTTCAATCTCTATCTTCGAAAGCTTATACAGTACATACAGTATTTATAAGGATCCATGAAATGAATAAATCAGCCACAAAGCGCAAACAAAAACAAAAAAGTTAGTCTTGAAAAAAAGTAAATTGAGTCTTGTTTTTATGTGCGAAGGATGAGCACATTATGTGGGGATGCGATGTCACGGATACATGTATAGAGACCTACCTACCTACCTACGTTAGACGCTCTTTTTTTGCCAAAATGTAACAAAAGATTGACCGCAAATATGCGGAAATGAACTTTGAAGTCGCCGTAAGTGTGGCATTAATAGTATCATTAACAAAATGCAATTACTTAATGATAAACAACAATTAGCAGCATTCGCTACTGTGGCGCACTGGTCTCAACCATCGCTTTCTTGAACTAGAGGTCTGGAGATCGATCCCCGTTTCACGGTACTCTCGATATTTTTTATGCTCGTTTGGTTTTGATTTCCATGTTTTCATACTCGAATTTTTTATTGTAACAACTCTATCCCTTTATGCCTTTCAACAAAGTTTTTCATGTTTTGGTCATCAATTTCAATCGTTTCGTTTACTTCTTTATGCTTTCGCGGTCCGCAGGTGTATAAAAGCGAATGACTACCATGAAAAGAATATATATGGATTATATTAGCATTTATTTACTGGAGATCTCCCCCCCCCCAAATTTGGATAAAAAATTTTTCAGGCTGATATAATTATGACTATCGTATAATAATTCAAATACATTGATTATGATTCAGCGAAAATCACGGCTAGGCTTAATTTACATGAATTGTGCGAAAAGTCGACATAAACATGTTTTCGAATGGCAATCAACTGTTAAAGTAGCGATTAGTGGTGATTACTCATTGGCAATTAGGTCAAAAGATAGATTGTTTGTTTACGCAAGCCAGGGTCTCAACAATCTTCAGTTAAGATGTCGATAAACTTGGCAAGAGTTTCTATTACGCCACAAGCTCTCTCCGTTCTCTCCTCTTTATTGAAAATAACACAAAATCTTAAAACTATGTAGCTATGCAAATTGGGGAATCGAGAAAATTTAGAGCAATCAGTGAATGTCTGCAAATCTCAAAATTCGATGCAATATTCAAAGGCAAACAATTCTATGAAAACTTGGAAACATTAATATCTAGGTTTTTTTAGTATTTCTAGAAATACTGCTTTTCAAATTTGTGATAATCATGGTCATCATCATCATAATCATGGTCATGATCATTGTAATAATCATGGTCATCTTTATCATCGTCGTGCTCATGATCATTTCGATAATCATGATCATCATGTTCATAATCAGTTTTCTGCAGCTATTGTACTGCTGGACATGGATTCATTTGTCAAATCATTGTTTTATTGTTATTATTCAACACTCGCTGGTAAGCGTTGTACCGCCATCCTTCGCACATTGCGACAGCATTGCTATGTTTTAAATTGGATTTCATGTTGATTGTCGGAAAACCAAAATGAAAATGGGTGTGGCTACAAAAGCCACGCCCTTCTGTCGGCAAATTTTAACTCTGTGCCCCCCTAAAAATTTTTGTTGCTCCGCCCCTGATTGATTTTACTTCTTTTAAAATTCGTAACTTGTTTGGGGTTAAGGATTCTATCCCTGGATCACTGAAGGCACGTGTTGTTTACAAATTTGTTTGCGCAGGATGTAATTCTGCATCGTATGTTGGTGAAACCAGCCGACATTTCGCAACACGTGTCCGTGAACATCTATCCCGGGATAGGAATTCTCACATCTTTAAGCATCTGCAAGAGTCCCCATCTTGCCGACCTCTTAATAGCTTAGACTGTTTTAAAATTTTAGATACTTCTAACACCACTTTTCAGTTAAAAATTAAGGAAGCTCTACATATTAACTGGGAGAAACCCACCCTCAATAAGCAACTTTTTCATTTTAATTTAACTTTATCCCTTTGAGCTTTGTAATTATGTTTTTCATGTTTTCATAATCCTTCTTTTTCACAGTTTTTTGATTAATCTTTACCGATCTTGTTACGCTTTTGTCTTTCAAATTGTCGCTTTGTTATTATAATGATGTATTTTTGCCTTTATATTTCACAATTTTGTAGTGTTCAACATTGTAACTGAAGATGAATTAATGCAATTCGAAACATGTCTTACAAGTTTAAAAATGTCGTCTGTTTTTGAAATGCCGAAATACAGAATGTTCAGAAAAAATACGACTGAAAAAACATGAGCAACATCGCTTATAAGGGTTTTTTGTGGCACACCTATCGACCTCACGGATTTCTATATGCATAGGGAACATTTTCAAGCGATCAAATCTCTCCGAAACAACAAACAGATTCTTATCACAAAACCTATAAAGGATCTGGGGTCGTTATTTTGAACCAAAAAGATTATAGGTATTTCGAAAATGGGCGACGTGCTCAATGATGAAAATAAGTTTGAAAAATTAGGCAACGTCGAACAGCAGGATAAAACGGCTAAAATAGAGCAGAAACTTCAAAAACGGTTGTTTGAATTGGTCAAGAAAAAACTATTGACTCAAGAAATTTACGATAGGATCCGACCAACGGGTTCGCAGCGCCGACGGATGTATGGTCTACCTAAAACTCACAAACCCAACGTCCCTCATAGGCCTATTTTATCTATGGTTGGTTCAACTCAACCTGAGCTTGCTATATGGCTTTCGGAAATGTTAGCACCTGTTTTAGAACATTATTCCAAAAATTGTATTTCGGATTCTTTTTCTTTTGCCAAGGTTATTCAAAACCTTCAGTTAGACCCGGTAAACTCGTTTATGTGTTCCATCGATATCAGCAGCCTTTTTACCAACGTACCTTTGGATGAGACTATCGGGATTTGCGCTAGAGCTCTCTACCGGGGTGAACTTGCTAGTCCGCCGTTTCCTGAGGAGGTATTTGTCGAATTGATGAAGTCTGCTACCAGCTCGTTAGAGTTCAGCTAGTTCCTATGGGGAGACCATTGGGACCAGCGCTAGCAAACATCTTTGTTGGTTTCTATGAAGGTCAACTTTTCGGCTCCACATCAACTCCGGTTTATTTTCGATATGTTGATGACACTTTCGCCATTTTCAAAATAGAGTCCGATTGTAAAGTTTTCCTCCAAAAACTTAATAGACCATGAGATTTAAAACAAAGTTTCGGTTGAAGGCTCCGGGAAGAGGAGTAATTCTAGCATGCATTCACTTGTAGAAAATTTATTGCTGAATCGAATGAGGTATGACAGGATAATAAAAGTGGTAGGTATCATGCAAAAAATCATTTTTAGGCTCATTAGCGTTTGACTTTGTGTCACAGCAAATCTAGCGAAGGCGTTTGCGAAATGCTTTTACATACGGAGAAGATGCCATGAAACTTTTCCGCTCAGAGCGCCTTGGTGTAGATCCTATTAAAGATTTCTTCGATCCATTAAAGAGGCAGAGCCTGCAAACATTTAGCAGTTTACGGCCTAAAAAATTTTTAAAAATCAATCAAAAAGAGGTTGTGCTAAAGACAGACAGAGAACTGTTTGGTAGAATGGCGGTGATAGGTCAAATTAGAAATCTTGACTTGAAAGAAGTGTTTGCTTTCCCTCTTGTTCAGTCCCGTGGAGCTTAGGTGATGAATTTGGAATGCTCAGAAAAACCAATAAAGCTGCTATTACCACAGCTTTTGAAAAGAATATTGAATATATTGAATCAGTACCCCAAAATTCAGCAACATTTTTAGACGGCATGGCAGTCATTCAAAAACTGAAAATTGACCAGTCAAATACTTTTGGAGATGTAGCACAAAAATTCAGCGCATCAATTTTACAAGCTGGTTTTGAAAGTAAACAGGTGGACGTTGCTTTGATGTTTACATTAAGAATTCCATCAAGAATGCCGAAAGAGAGCGCCGTGGGACATCTTCATTACAGTTTGGCACCCTGCTCGAAAAATCAAAAGTCAAGCAGTGGAAGAATTTCTTTTCTTCAAGTGAGAATAAGACACTTCTCATAAGGTTTTTGATAGCCAAACTCAAAGAGCCTGATTTCTTTAACCGACTTAGGAACAAGGAGCTTTATGTCACAGAGGGAGCCAGTTGCTTTAAGATCACTAGAGCTGGATTTCACGAAGTTGGAGAATTGTTAAGCATTCAAGAGGAAGCTGACACAAGGCTCTTCCTTCATGTTAAGCATGCAGAGCTTAACGGTTATTCAAATTTTGTCATACATTCTCCTGATACTGACGTCTTTATAATGGCGGTTGCATTTTCATCAGAACTAGAAAGTCATCTTTATTTCAAAACAGGCACGGAAAACAAATCCAGAATAATTAGCAGTGATGAAATTTTACGTCAAGCAAGTATCCATGCAAACAAACTAGGAGTCAGCAAAGAGAAGTATAAAAAATCTGTTCTTGGTGTATACTGCTTCACAGGTTGTGATACAGTAAGTGCGTTTGCCGGTAAAGGCAAACTAAAAGCTATGAAGCTACTGCAGCAGGAAAAGAGTTTGTAATTGCTTTTTCAAGGCTGGGATCATCTTGGGACGTTGATAACAATTTAGTTAATAATCTGCAAAAGTTTGTTTGTCGCCTATATGGCTAAAAGCAGACTACCGTCAATGAAATGCGTTATATAATATATTGCAGTAGAAACGGTAAAGTAAAGTCTGAGCAGTTGCCGCCTTGTGAAAATGCCCTCAGACAGCATATATTTAGTCGCAACTATCAAGCAAGAATATGGAGGCTTGCACTGGTGAGCAACCCAGTGTACCCAGAGATAAATAACCACGGTTGGTACATGGAAAATCAGGTCATCAAGATTCGTTGGATGACCTGTCAACCAGCTCCAAACGAAGTTCTTTCATTAGTGTCTTGTTCTTGCAAGCGTGCATGCCAGTCAACAGGATGGTTCTTGCAAGCGTGCATGCCAGTCAACAGGATGTAGCTGCATGGAAGATAGAATGCAGTGCACAGATTTGTGTTCATGTGGAGATTGCAGGAATAAGTTTTTGGCAGCAGAAGATGAGAGCGAAACCGAAGTTGAAAGTGACAGTGATAGCGATTTCGAAAACACAGACTGAAGCTTCCAGCGTTGCCATGGCAACACATAGTAACTGATGCATATTTGGAAAGGTAAAATTCATATTGGAAACATGAACAAAAGAGAATGATTGAGTAATGGTTTTATCGTAATCAATCACCAAAGTTTCTTTTATCTGATGTTTCAGTTCGTTTTCTGCCATTCGTTTTGGAGCGACTGCATTGTGATACTTAGAAATACCCCCCCCCCCAATTCATAAAAAGCTACTGCCCCCTGAAGTCTACCATACTTCATTTTAATCAGCACTAATGAAAAGGCAAAAAAACATGGTTTCTTTTACTCCCTCGTCCGGAGCCTCAAATTTGCCCAATCTCATGAACTATAACGCCTTGCATCCGTCTCTAAAATTTACTTTCGAAAAGGAGCAAAACAACTCTTTGCCTTTTCTCGACGTTTGAAAACACTGTTACAGGATTTCTCACCAGTATATATTGGAAACCAACCTTTAGCGGCCTCTATACACGGTGGGATTCCTTTAGTCCAAAACAGAGGAAAATTAACCTCATCAACACGCTAGCTCATTGGGCACTTATGATTTGCTCTAAATCTCGGCTTGATTCGGAATTGGATAAAATACGGTCTATTCTCGTTGAAAACGGTTACCCTGAGGACGTCATTTCGGATTGTTTTCGCAAGAATATCGCAAGTTTTTCGGCTGATAAAAAGTATGGTCCGCAAAAGTGCCTTGTTTACCTAAAAATGCCTTGGATAGGAAACGTCTCGTTGAGATTGGAAAGTCAAATTACGAAGGCCATTACTAAGTGCTTCGCTGCTGCCAACCCTCGGTTAGTGTTTGGCACTCGGAAAATTCTACAATCCATTCAAAAGGATTACGTACCTACCACACAAACAAGTTTGGTCATTTATGAACTTTCGTGCCGGTGTGATGCCAGGTACGTAGGTCGTACTTCCCAGAGATTAGGTGATAGGACAAAACAGCATGTCCCTACTAATATTCGTCTGCATAATTTTCGGCAAAGGAGCAACTACCCGTGGGTCTAAACAACAACTTAGTCTTAAACATGATTCGGCCATAGGACAACATCTACTTCATAACCCTATTTGTGCGGAAAATTACAGCGAGGATTGTTTCATAATCATTGGCAAAGCAAGATCTTTGTTTCACTTAAGGGTTTTGGAATCTGTCTACATCGAAACCAAAAGGCCGGTTCTGTGTAGACCGAAAGAGTTTGTTTTCTCACTTGGACTCTTCAATAATTCTATTGGTCTTCCCGCTGTATCCGACCAGCTGATTGGTGTTTAAAACACAATGCCAATTCAGCTTTTCGTTCTTTCTGATCGGTGCATTTCGAGCCGCATCTGGGTATAGATTACGCCTTAGTCTATTGTTTCGGTCTGTTTCTGACGTTCATACTCTGAGGAGTGTAAGACGAAAAACGCTTTTAAGTATGCCCAAAATTGATTCCGCTATTCATCGCAATTATAATATCTCCGTGATAACCTATCCAAGTGTTGTTTATCTTATATGCTCTATCAATTAGCGCACGAATTAAACCGATCTTATAAGAATAAGAACAAAAGCTGAAATAATTGGTAAGTAAACCAGTAATGGTTTTCTTTCGATAAACAGAGGTACGAAGACTGTTAGGATTACTCTTATCAATTAAAACATCTAAGAACGCCAGTTTGTTATCTTCCTCACTCTCGAACGTAAACTTTATATTATTATGCCTTGAATATATTCAAACAATAAAGACGCATCCTCTTCGCTATCAAATAAACAAAAGGTGCCATCAACATATTTTCTGTAAAACAAGACCTTAGGACCTTTATAGCGTTCAAGCCAGATCTTTTCGTGGTGCCCCATGAAGAGAATGGCCAACACGGGGGCAAGGGGCGATCCCATAGAGACACCGTCGACCTGGTCAAAAAAATGAACCTTTAAACAAAAAGTGGGTTTGCGCAGAAGCAAAAACGAAAAGTTTTCTTAAATCAGTCCTACTTATCTTAAAATTAGGGTTACCTTCAAAAATATAATGTACAGCTAAATCAATAGATTCTTCAAGTGGTATGTTATGTTAGTAAATAAACTTTCTACGTCAAAAGAAATCATAAACTTATTATAAGCACGTAAGTCATTTATTTCATTTAAGAAAGTAAAAGTATCTGTAGGACAGTAATCTGAAGGAACGCGAGGTTGTAAAAAATTACAAAGAAACTTAGCTAATCGGTAGTTGTAAGTGCCTATTGAAGACACAATGGGGGGAAAGGGAGGGAGACCATCAGGGGCGCGTTTCTTATGCAATTTGGGAAGCCCGTAAATTCTTGCTGGTTGAGACCCTTTGGGGTAGATATCTTCGTAAGCTTCATTATCCAAAAACCCTTTTTCTTAAGTTCCCTGAGGAAGCGTTGTAACCTGCCCTCACGCAAAATTGTTGGATCTTCATTAAGTTTGTTAAATTTGTTAGGGTTAGAAATAATTTTCAAAACACAAGAATCATAATCAGAACTGTTCATGGCAATAACACCGTTACCTTTATCCGGTTTCAAAATAACAATGTCCTTGTTCTTCCTTAAGTTCTTCAGAGTCTTGTGGTTCTTCAGATCCGTTGGAGAGGGTCGATGCCAATATATGTAACAGTTGGCAAGATGGGAGAGGTCAGACTTTAACTTCCCGGGCATTTCTTTCATCTGAAATTTTCCTTGCCATTGTAAAAGTTCTTTGTTTTTACCGCCTTATGCGTATATATTCATAGGTTTTCCTAACTAAATTGTAAATTGCAACTGAAGATAATTGTAGTTCAATCGAAACATGTCTTGCCGAATAAAGAAAGTTGTACTTTTTCTGAAGTTTATATCTGCGTTTTTGCTTTCAAGATCATTTGGAAATACAGAATGAAATAGAAATACAGAATGAAATTGGCATTTTGCATTTTGACAACAAAAAATGAAAACAGTTACACTAATTGTTGATAGTAGTTGATAGAAATGTTCGTTATGACAGCAGCTCACTTGAAAAAGTTTCTTATTTTTATTTTGCAGTTCAAGGCCTGAAAACTTGTGCACTTCAACGCTTACCCGACGATTCCACATAGGACTACCTATGGCGAAATTCGTTCTAAAAAGCATTTCCGGTAGATGCTTTGTAGAACGAAATTCGAAAATGCCTTTTTGACCACATAACGACCTTGAATTTAGTCGATGCGTATATATTGCAGAAACAGTGCAGCAATTGTCTGTATTATTCCAGTTTTTTTCGTCCTGGTGCTCTTTTCGGCTTTAAATAGCTCAGAATGAAATTCGCCAAACTTAGGCCAAATGAACAAGTCAACATTCAATAAACGTAAACGCATCTCACACACAGGGCTGTCAGAAGATTGTTTCTTCCGAATGAGACTCGCACACGGGGTATTCGAGATCTGAACATTAATTAAAAGTATTTATTGACGGTTATCAATATGTATATAACTCTTCATTATTGAATGTCTGTTTTGATATTTTTTGTGCATAAGAATGTGTCAACGTAATTTTACTCTAAGATTGAATTATTTTTTAAACTTTTCTGAGCCCTTTGCTAAACTTTCCTGTCAAGGTAAAACGTTTAAGGTGCTGAGCAGGTGCCTTGTTGAGTAAACCCATTTCATGCAATTATGCGGTATGGCAATCTCTCAATCAAATGCAATGCCAAGAGAATAGGTACGATGTTTAGTGTTTAGTTACTTGATGCTTAGATACTCAATTCAAAAACAAAGAGGCAGGTACATTGTAGCCGTTCCGGCGACAGGCAATAGGCATTGATAATTGATTGATTATTTACGTGGAAAAAGCTGTAACGGATCCCACTGACAGAAACATTTGTTTTATACAAAATGTTAGCCAGGGTACAATTTGACTTTTCGGTATGCTTACGTTGCAGTGTAGTTTTTGGTGGCTCAGAGACTTCATTCGAAGTTAATACTTATTAATAATCCCTGTGGAGAATTATGGACTTATAGACTCATCGATTTACAGACTTATTATTTTAAATGTTTTGTTGTTGTTGTTTTGTTTTGTTGAGAAAGGACTCATGGGATTGCACCGCACATGGCATTAATTAGATTAGAGTTTTGTAGATTGCTATGATAGATTCGCCTAGATTGCTAGATTGTTGAATGTTGAAGATTAAATCTAAAGATGGAATTATAAAAGCAGCAAAAGTCAAAGTTGTACTGCAAGAAAAGACTAAAACTGTTAACAGGCCTGCCGAGTTATTATATCCTTTGGAAATACAATAAAATGATGAAGAAGCCGAGAAAGAGCTAAGTGCTCCAGCAGTCGATGAGAACTCAGAATCGTGAATCGTGGACAGAACTCACAACGTCGAAATTGATACAAGACCAGAGAGACTCGCTGCAGTTAAGGCAAGAGAGGACATTAGAGACTCCATAGTAGATCAAAATCGTGATGATGTTTGATCGGGGGGAGAGTGTGGAGAATTATTGACTTATAGACTAAATGATTTACAGACTTATTATATTTAATGTTTTGTTGTTGTTGTTTTGTTTTGTTGAGAAAGGACTCATGGGATTGCGCAGCACTGGCATTAATCTCCATAATATTAAAATGGTAATTTCCATGGAAACCGATTTTGTTTTAGCAGTTGTGCCGATGTGGTAGGTGGCACGACTTCCCCACTTTTACCCTGCTCTGCCGACCGTGGGGTAGGCGTGTCATCACCCTCTCTTTTTTTGCAAACACCCCTCGCTTCTGGGGTAGTTGGGGCTAACCCTTCTTTGAAGTGCGTCATAGGTGCCTGTTTTAACCATCGCCCTATTGTTCTCACTTGGAGGATTATCACTGAATATCAACAAGGCACCGTAGCAGGGTCGGTAAGGCGGCGTGCTTGGTGAGCTGCGATTTAGAGTCAGGAGTTCGATTCCCCTCAGGGGAAAATCTTTTCCTTCAGAATTTTTTTATTTCTCTTATTTTCGTGTTGGCAATGTTTTCAAAAGGCTGAGGAGACGTCTGGTAACTTAAATTTGCTCTCGTTTAATTTTCAAATTCGTTAGACATATTTTTTTCTACGTGTTTTGTTGTTCCCTACCATGAATATTAAGGACCACTAGTAGATTATCATTGGCTACGCAAAAGGCAAAACGGCTGTGTAGCCGAATGGTTAAATGCTCGCCTACTAATCAGAATGACTGGAGATCAAATCCCCTCAAGGGCACATTTTTGGTGTATTTCTTTTCGTGATTTAAATAGTTTACATTTCTTTTCAATGTCTTAAAGTCACTTCGATGAAACTAGAAGGCTTTTTGGGATGACTTAAATCTTTAGATCTTTTTTTCTCATATTTTTTCAATTATAAATTTATTTTCAATTTATCTCTCGACACTAACTTTCATTTTTATTTGGTTGTCATTATAATTTTAACTTCATCTTCGAGTTCAATTTAAAGTTTTATTGCAGCTGAAGAATTTAGAATAATATCAAAATTTATTTTAAATTAAAGATTAATTTCACTTTTACTAATATTGACATTAAGACCAATACTCTTAGGTACCAAATAAACAGGGGGTGGGAAATTTTTTCAAAACATTTAATAAACAGGGGGGTTTTTATAAGGTCTGGGGGTGGGGGAAAATTAATAAACGTAGTTTACTCCTTTCACAAGTGAAATTATTTCTTCGAAAATTAATAAATGAGGGGTCATAATAAGGTCTGGGGGGTTTGCAATCTTAACATTATGTTCAACCAAGATTTCTGTTTAAACAGCTGAAGATTAAGAATAATATTAAAATTTATTTTAAATTTGAAGATTAATTTCACTTTATACTCCTAGGTGCCAAATAAAAGGGGGAGGGATTTTTTTGGAAAATTTAATAAATGGGGGGTCTTAATAAGTTCCGGTGGTGGGGGAAATTTAACAAACATAGTTTAATCCTTTCACAAGTCAAATTGCTTCTTTGAAAATTAATAAACTAATAAATTAATAAACAAGGGGTCCTAATAAGGTCCTAATAAGGTGGGGGAAAAAACCCAAAATTAATAAACAGGGGGAGCATTTATTTTGCATCTAAGAGTATGAAGATGAATTAAGATGATGATACAGTTTGAGATTGACATTATTGCATGCAGTGATTAAGAGCAACATTAACATTAATTTTAAGTTTCAATCTTATTTCTGATTTACATCAAGATTAACATAAAGGTTCAGATTAAGACTGATTTGAAAATGAGCTTCAGTTTGCAAATTAAAAATAACTTTAAGTTTAACTTAAAAAATGAATGACTGATACTTAGACCAACACTAACGCAGACTAAGACTAATATTCAGGTGGAGTTCAAGATTTACTAACACTAAGATTCAGATTAAAATTAAGATTAACATTACATTAACATTAAAATTAGAATTAAGATCAAGATTAAGATTAAGATTAAGATTAAGATTAAGATTAAGGTTAAGATTAAGATTAAAATTCAGATTAAAATTAAGATTGAGATTAAGATTCCAATTTGGGTAGAAGTTAAGATAAAGATTCCAATTCAATTGAAGACTAACATCAACACTAAGGCTAACAATAAGATTTAAGGTTTAAGATAAAGTTCAAGATAAAGGTTCAAGATAAAGATTTGGATTAAGATCCTAATTTAGATTAACAGCAAATATAGCCACCTCAATGCACAATGCTTTTGAGGTGGAAGCTATTTTGGCAGAGTTCATGGAAGGCGGTGGTCCTCATGGGGCGGTGGTCTTAGACGGGCAAGGGCTAGTCTTATATACTAATTTTGTAGTAGTCATGACGACATTTTTGTCCGAGTATCAACTTTGAGGCCGTTTAAGTTTCGCTTCTGAAACCTGCACCCTTCTCTGCAACCTATTCTGAAGTTAAGCCATCGCTTGCCAAATCTTTACAAACTGCTGCCATTCCTGGGGTAAACGGGGAAAAAGCCCCCTCCTTTGTCAAGAGGCATTGTCTTGCCCCATTAAAATCTTTTGTCTACACACCAGACGTAGATTTGTTGCTTACTGAATGTTAAATTCTTCTTACTTCACAACGATGACAAGAGGTAACGAAGCTGACTGAATATATCTACTAAATTACATGTATACCTGGATTATTTACTGGGAAATAACAACTTTTCTAGAGCTAAAAAGGTTTTAACTTAATGTTTATAGGAAAATTCAGTCAACCGGCTTGAATCGCATTGTGTTAATGCTTTTACCCCTTTCAATTGAAACAAAATGCCATTACCTGATTTCAAAAGCTTATTCAGAATTGCATTTCATTCAAAGCAAAACAAAAACCCTTTTGAAAACGTTTGTAAAGAGTTCATTTGAAAGCCAACAAAACCAAATGCTATCCTAAAATATAAGCTGGCTTGATAGCAGTATCTGACTAAGCAGTATTAAACAGGACTAAGAAAGATTAACTACCACAAGGACAAGACCAAGGGACAGGACTAAAGAACAAGACTGAAGACCATGAGTAATTTCAGGACTGAGGAAAAGAACTAAGGAACGGGACTGAAGACCATGAGTATTTTCAGGACTGAGGAAGAGAACTAAGCAATGGGACGGAAGACCATGAGTAATTTAAGGACTGAGGAACAGGACTAAGGAATGGGACTAAAGACCATGAGTAATTTAAGGACTGAAGAACAGGACTAAGGAACGTGACTGCAGACCATGAGTAATTTAAGGACTGAGGAACAGGACTAAGGAATGGAACTGGAGACCATGGGTAATTTCAGGAATGAAGAAGAGAACTAAGGAATGGGACTGAAGAC
>JACTAT010000013.1:6271591-6445760 GCA_014526335.1 Chrysaora quinquecirrha | reverse complement strand
TCTGGACTATCCATCTCTGTTTGTTCATCCATAATTCGAAAATTTTCATGCAGTGTTTCATTAGGAAATGTTCTTGCATTGTGATGCCAAATTGCAGCCATGTATTCATTCGCCAAGTCTGTGAAATAAAAAACTCTGTAATCAAACACGTACCACAAATGCAGCTGCCATCAAAAGGGATAGAACAACCAATGACACATATCCGTAAAACAATATTTTGTGGAGCTTTTGAGGCGACAAACATTGACAGTGATCACGAAAAAGCCATGTTGCTGGGTCCCATCCACATGCTGCTGTCTTTAGAATTAAAATACTGTAAAAGGTGTTATACAAAAGCAAGCAGTAAAGACAGGAAACGCTGCTTGGAGTTCGAGGCAGCTTTATTGCTCATCGACTTTCAGCTTGTGTCACATACTGCAATTATGATTGGTCTGTCCTGGTTGGTCATTTACTGGCCGCCACAGATTAGGTTGCTTATGCTGCTGAGCTGATTTAAGGCTTCTGGAAGGTTCTGAGTATGTGAAGGCGAAGGTGTAATGGTGTAGTTAGTGCCAGTCGCTAGGATCCCCAAAGTACAGTAGACAAACTAATGAGACCTCGACCCTGGCTGTTACGCTACCCTGGTTGGGGATCGAACCCTGACCTCGCTGAGCTCTTGACACCACGGGCCAGCTGGATTACACAACGACGCCATATCACCTTCACGACACCGCAGTAGGTTTAAACTAACAACCTTTCCCAGCTGAGCTGAACGCTTACACTTGTAGCCCTAAGCCTAGACGTAAAGCTCCTTCCCTTACAAATGGGGATCCTCATAATTACAATAGGTCTAGGAAAGGAAGAACACGATGAAAACAACGAGAAAATGGCCTCATCAAAGCGACAGGCTGGATTAAGCTAAAGATCACCAATAAGACATCATATCAAGTGGCCTCAGTTCATCATAAGCGTACAGAACTGAAGAAATTACAATCACTTTCTACGAGAGCATTAATTTTAAATAAATGACAAGTCTGAGCTAAGGTATATGCTATGCTAAGCATGGTCTATAGAAAGGAGGCCCTCTTTTCTACAGACTGTGGACTAAGTCACCGTAAATAAAACAAGTGCCTTAAACGTTTCCAAAAACTTTGAATCGTTTATCAGATTACTGAAATATGAAATAATTGGGTTATCTTTAAAAGATACTCACACGTAGCAGCAGGTTGCGAGAAAAGCTCATTCACTGATAACACACGTTTACCTGAAAGGTTCTGGAAAACAAAAATTCCTTGAGTTACAAAAAAATGAAAAAGCAAAGTGGAGAAAAATAGTCTCAATTATTAGAACACATACATTAAATTAAGAAGTCGAAACAAAGAAGTCTGTAGTAGGAACAGCTTCAACAATAAAGTACTTCATGTAAACACTATGTATGTTATCTTGCACGTTATGAACTTTCTGTATATTCTATCTATGTACGTCAATAAATACCCGTGACAAACTTAAGAACTTTCTGTTAGCTTACTTATGCACGTATAAATTGTAACTACGCCATAAATCACATGATATGTAGAACTCTATAAATACTAGCTCTGTAAAGTTAGAATTTCGGTCATCTCACATTGGTCATCTTATAATTGCAACGTTAAAACTCTGTCTCTGTCTTCAGTTATTTTCTACTGCGTCACAGCAAATTCTGCTACAAGTCCAACGGGGGGGGGGGTTGAGCCTTGGGCTGTACGACGCGGGAAGTTACTCGGCGATTTCATTGAGCTCCGTAGCTCAGTGGAAACGTCGTTGGCTCTCTGGTCATGCAATCCAGGTTCAAAATCAAATATATTGTGGTATGCTACTTGTTGAAAAGCTAGAATACGTTAAACTACGTACAAGAAACAAAGAACAGGAAACCAGACTTAGGCAGTGATCAAACTTATCAAATCTAAGTCTTAATGCTCCACGTGGAAAGTCTTAATGCTCCTCTGTACGAAATACTTCACTGCTCAAAAGATATTTTCCTAAGAGGAATGCTGCAGCTGACACATCTTCTCCACACAAAGAGGTCCTGATGTCCCTTAGTTAAATTGAATTTCGAAACGTTATAGTTCCTCCTATAAGCACATTAAATGGCCAGAATGTCTTACCCGTTTTTGTAAAGTAGACAATGGATAAACTAAATTTGTTCGCATTTCATCGCCAGACATGGTTTTTTCCATGTCAATCGCTAGACGCTTTCTTTTCCGTGGCCGTGCGGGTGCACGACCAACCAGTCTCACAACTGGAGGGGTGTTTGCGATTTCTTCCCAAGACATCTCCTGAAAAATAGAAAAATCCAAGCATAGCTACTTTCCTTCATGCTATTGCTACAACATGCAACACCTGGGTGGTCTACAGCTGTTGCAAAGTTTGAAAAGGCCCTTGAATAGTACTCTGTGAACAAAAAAGGTACCTCATATTCTTCTTACTTAACATGAGTTACTTATCTAGATAGTTGGCTAGTTATTTAGTTAGTTAATCAATTAACTAACTAGTTTATAGGTAGTTCGTCCTTTGGTTAGCTAGTTAGTTAGTTTATCAGTTAGTAAGTTAATTAAATAGTTAGTAAGTCAGTTAGGAGTTAGTTAGTTTTAGCTAGTTAGCTAGTTAATAAGTCAGTAAGTAAGTTAGTAACTTAGTTAGTCATGTAATCAGCTAGCTAGTTAGTTAGATAGTCATTTAGTTTAGCTAACTATGAATAGTAAGTTATTCAATAATTATTTACATTTAGTTAGCAAGATAGTTAGCTAGTAGTTAGTAAAATAGAAAGTAAGTCAGTTAGTAATTAAGTTGATTGTAGCTAGTTAATAAGTTAGTTACATAGTTAGTTAGTTAGTTAGTTAGATAGTTAGTCAGTCAGTCATTTAGTTAGCCAACTAGTAAGCTAGTCAGTTAACTGTTTAGTTAGTCATTTAGATAGCTAGCTAGTTAGTTAGGTAGTCATTTAGTGAACTAGCTAGCTAGTTAGTAAGTTTGCTAGTTAGTTGGTTAGTTATTCATCTAGATAGCTAGTTAGTTAGTTAGTTGAATAGCAAGTTAGTTAGTCAATTAGTTAACTCGTTAGTTATTTGGGTTAGTTACGGCCAGTTGGCTAGTTAGTAAGTTAGTTAGTTAGCAAGTTAGGGAGTTAGTTATTCATTCATTTAGTTAGCTTGTTAGTTAGTTAGTCGTTTGTTTAGTTAGTTACATAGCTATAGTTAGTTACTTTTTAAATTAGTTAGCGTTTAGTTGTTTAGTTGGGCTAGTTAGTTAGTAGCTTAGCTGCTTCAATTGGTTAGTTACATTTATATTCATCTAGTTAGCTAGTTAGTTAGTTAGTTGAATAGTAAGTTAGTTAGTAAGTAATTTAGTTAGTTAGTAAACGCTTCGACTGCCCGCTTTAGTTGTTTAGTTGGTTAGTCATTTAGTTAGCTAGCTAGTTAGCTAGTTAGTTAGGCTGTTTAGTTGGAATCATTAAGTTAGCTAGTAACTTAGATCTCTTTCGAGATGTGCTGAGTCATTTAGTGAGCAGACTTGTTTGATGAAAGCTAGCTTGTTAATAGGGTTTTTTCTGACCTATAATTAGCATTTAGTTAGCTCCGTTATTCATTCGCTAGAACAAATTCCAGTTTCCTAGTTAGTCAACTAGTTAACTAGTTAGTAGTAAGAGTTAGGTAGCTAGCTAGTAAGTTAGTTATTGCTCTAGTTAGCTTGTTAGTTAGGTACTTAGTTTAGTTAGTTAGTTGAATAGTTAGTTGGTTAGTCAATTAGTTAGCTAGTTAGTAATTTTTTCAGATTTAGCTAGTTAGCTAGTTGGTGAGTAAGTAACTAGCTTTTTAGTTAGTTAGTTAATTAGCGAGCTAGTTAGTTAGTTAGTCAATTGGTTAGTTAGTTACTTGGTTGGTTACTTACATTTTTACCGCAAGCTAGCTGGTTCGTTATCTAGTAAGTACTCTATTTAGTTGTTTGATAAGATATTAAATTGATCAGTTAGCTACTGAATTAGCAAGTTGGTTTGCTAGTATGTTTGATATTAGTGCTTGAAAGTTAGTTAGTTATCGAGTTTTTAGTTAATTAGCAAATAGTCACCTTGTGTATTGGCTAGATTGTAATGAAGTTTATTATCTAGCAAGTGTAGTTAGTTATCGACTAAATCTGATGGCTTGGTAATGACAATGAGAGAAAAGTCGTTCTGACGAGCAATTTCTGTCAAAAGGTCTTAAATAACAATGTGCTTCTGCTTACATGAGGCGGCGGTTTATCTCTTTTTGCGGGGTCTAGAAAAAGAATGAGATAACGATATTCAAAATAGGTTAGTATGTTAAATGAAAAAGGGAAAGCCCAAAAGACCGTTATAAACGTTCCATCTTCAAGATAGTAAATCTGTTTTACAAGGATTTTCTGTTGTAAAATAAATTTTCCCCTCTAGCTTTCTTCCTCTTCTAGCAAATGACTGCTGCGCGAACGGGAATTAAAAATTAGCCACATCAGCAAGTAGTAGAAATGGAATGTTGCAGAGTTCAGGAAAAAAAACAAACAATCAAGTAAACAAGCATACAAACAAAGAAACAAACAAGCAAACAAACAACAAGCATACCAACAAACAATCAAACAAACAAACAAACAAACAAGCATACAAACAAACAAACAACAAGCATACCAACAAACAAACAAGCATACAAACAAACAATCAAACAAACAAACAAACAAGCATACGAGCAAACAAGCATACAAACAAACAAACAAACAAATCTTCTATGGTGTTCAAGGTCGAATGAAACGCATTACTTACTATACAATTCAATGTGTGGGTGAAGGTGAAATGTTGCAGTCGCTATCGGTAGTAGGTTAGCAACTGGAGACTTGACCCTGGCTGTGATGCTACCGTAGTTGGGGCTCAGGCCCAAACCTCACTGAGCTTCTGATACAATGAGCCAGCTGGATCAGACTAAGATGCCACAGCACCTTCATGATTTGTCCTTTTATTTGAAAGACGAGGATGAGGCCCTAACCCTAACCCTAGGGTTAAATTCATGTATTGGTTTACCTTCCATAACTGTTGTTGTGTTGACACCGAGCACCGGTGTTGGCAAATGAACAATTGGAACAGGTGTTTCCTGCCCCGCTTGGTCTGCTCGTGATCTCTCTGCAAAAGTTGCTGGATCTTTTGGAGAACCTGGTGCAGCTTCTGGAACATTGTGTGTCCTGAAATTCAAGATTTTGGTTCATATTTCAGCCTTGATACCCCATACTTTCCTGCTAAAAAGTCAGGTATTTCATACGTCTGTTAACTCCAAACACTTGTATAATCAGTGCAAACCAAAATTTGGCAACTGTTGAAGTGCCTCCTCTATCAAGCAATCGGTGGGGCTGTTATAATTTCACTGTTTTTTTATTCCAGTTTAGAAAGAAAATGTTAAATGTTTTATATGAAATGACTCCATCAGTAGCTATAAGGCTTAAGAAAGAAGAGAGCATTTACCAGCTCAGGGAAGGAAAAATTGATCCTACCACCAAGGGAAGAGAAATGAGAAAGAAAAGGCTTGGAATATAACTTTAAAAGCTTTCTTTATTGAGTACATCTTTGCAAATTTGTCAATTACATTGAACAGCAAGAAACTAGCCGAAAAAGAGTTTAGGTTAGGCACCAGTCATTCCGAGAGGGCTGAAATACGAGATGTTTTAAGCAACTTTGAGGGCTGTGCAAAAAGTCCAGTTGCCTATTAGAAAGTGTATCTTAATTCTCTTATTTTAGCTCGATGACATTAATTATTGTAATGGAAATGATTAACAAAAAAGACTCTGCTGCTGCCCGCGACAGCATCAGGATAGGAACAGATGGAAATTCTAATAATGATGAACAGTGAAATGATAGCCTGGTTATAAGGGATGTCTTTATGCCACCGAAAATTTATATCTTTCAAGCATTTTAAAAGTATTGAAAAAAGGGAAGACTTTTCTCATTTTTATTCCTTTCTATTTTACTTTGCAGAAACAGGTCCACATCATGTTATTAGCTACCATAAACATATCCTGTTTATATAAAATATCTCTCGAGCTGTATCTATCACAGGCCTTAGTAACTTTAATCTAGGTAGTGTTCTGATCTGATCTTAAAATGATGGGAGACGGATTTCTCCCGAAACGTTGCCCAACTAAATATCAAAGGCTTGTCATGATTAAGTGGTGACTATCATGTCTAATACAGTGTCAGAAACAGCCTTGATAAGTCCGAATATATTTGCTCTGATCTTAAAAATTTGAAAATATCTGCGCTATTGAACTATTGTTCGTTGCCTTAGCATACCATTCATAGTGGGTAAAGCCTTTTGGGACTATAAGTTTTCCTATCAACGAGGTAGGAAACCTTACAAAGTAAAAGCTAGCACAATCAATGGGGAAAAAATAGAAATGGTCCTTGGAATTCTTGCATATATTTTACAGGTCTTCGCACCATAAGGACGATGTTGTAACTGATAAACTGCACAGAAACATGCTGTTTCTGGATATGTTTTAAGCGAAGTACTTACATATCGTCCATCTTCGCGCCAAAATTAATAAATGGGTCTTCATCCGATAATGAAGTAAAGTCCTCGTTAGCAACCTAAAGCAGAAAACAATATTTTAATTCATTCCGGCTAAGAAACAAAAGTTAGAAAAATTGTGTGTTTGTTTCCAGCAAAAAATGGCCATACCGTAATAGCTCTATTTAGCCCCCAAGGGGCTTATTTCATTTTGGAAGTTTTTGAGGGGGGACTTGTTAGAGGGGCTTATTAGAGAGTAGGAACTTTATAATTTATTTAGCATATTTTGTTCTTTATTTGTCAAGATGAACGCTACAGACATAAAAATTTAACTATAAAAGTTTTAACCTTAGATCACATGAAATTCGTAGTGAGTTAGTAGTTATTAGTTGTTGTAAGACACAAGTTCGGGATATCAAAGAGGCATTTCATTGAGTGGTTTCCATTTAACCTTCGATACAAAGTCTCTAGTGGTAACAATATCAGGAAGGCGAAATGATTCAAGTCACTTTTTATGTGCAATGTTAGATTTTGCTGTTTTTCTAGCCTCTATACTATTCTTAGGGCAAAAAGTTTCAGTTAAAATTAAGCAACTACTAAGCAACTTTTGCTACTAAAAGGTGGCCATAAAAGGTCCAAAATAAGCAACTTTTTGAACTAGGGTCGAGCGAAGCTGCTTATAAAAAAATGCGTGTATACGGAAAAAATGAAACCCCATTAGGGTGTTGGGGATGAATGAAATTTTCAGAAAAATAAAAGGGTGAGGATTATTCTGGACAAAACAAAAGGGTACATACGGGACTTTGTGTGTGAAATTCTGGGATACGAGCTCTTTCGAGGGTGGGGAGCTCATTAATATTTTTCGCACTTTAGGAGGGTACGCTCTTTTAAGGAGGGGTGCACATTGGAGGAAATATGGTAAGCATGTACGTTTTGTTCTTTTACATCGGGACAGAAACAATCACATAATTTACCCAAGCAGTAATCAATTAAGCAAAAAGTAATCTAAATTTATCAATTTTATTACACTCTTTTCTTCCTATAAGAGTATTGTTTATAAGAATATTTGGGCTCTGAATCATCCTATTTTTAAGAATATTGTAACAATATTGCTCAGCCTCAGCTGTCATATTTGTGTCTCATTTTTCAGCACATGCCTGTTTTGCAATGTTAGAACGAAACGTCATGATTGTTAACAACATTCTTATTGTTATAATAGTTCGATTTTTCTTTCGCTAGCGACCATTTCACCGTGGTGGGAACATTTTTCTTTTAACTATGTTCTCCTGAAACCATATCAGGTTTGAAAAAAAGAATACTTTAAAGGCTCATAATGAACATATCTTAAGAATATTGAGGCTGGACAAAATTTATAGTATTCTTATAAAAAAAGAGTGTATTGAAAAAAGGGCAGTGTAATAATTTCTCGGAATTCAAGCATACCTCGATAGGTCGATCTGCAGGGAATGGGACTTCAGGGATAGTAATATCCTTTTGATGAGCTTGGAATGGACTTGACATCATCTCACTTGATGAACTCCTCACACTTGATGAAGGTGACAGAAATATGTTTCCATTGACGTTCATATAGCCTGAGTCACTCTGAAATCAAAAAGCAAAAATACTATCATGATACTCTTTAGTGAATAATGGAAACGAGGAAGTATATGAATGATAGAGATCTTAACTTTAGAAGTTCATCCTGAAAGCCTGGTTTTTATACAGTCACAAGCACTGAAAAGTAAAGTAAAGCTGGTGCTTTTAAATTCACTACAAGCCTAGGGCTACCCAGTCGACTTTGCACGTTACTCCTGCCGTGTAGATGCATATAGCATATAGCGAAAGGTGAAGGAGAAGTGGTGTATCTAGCACCAGCCGCGACCTCGACCCTGGCTGTGGTGATCACTGTAGCTTAGGCTCAAATCTTGACTTCGCTGAGCTTCTGACACCACGAACCAGCTGGATTAGGCTACGACATCACATCACCTTCAAAATTAATGGCACGGCATCCACAGTGCTTTGCCATACCAGCAGACACCTGTACGATGGTGCTAGCGTTTAATCTTACTCTACCATGAGAAGGTATTTCCATCCATTTCAGAAACATTCTAACTAACAGAGTACTGCAATCGCTTAAGTTTTCATACATGTTGGTGGCTTGTCATAACAATGCGTTTATAAGAAAAAATTCAAGATCCCAGACATGTCCCTGAAGCTTGACATCTATGTTCCAGTTGATATTACTCTAATATACGATGAAACATTTTTGAACAAATATCTGAGTTGAAACAGAGCTTTACAAGTAATGTTTTACCGTTTGGCCACGAAGGACATTGCTTAAGAAACAGAATTTCATTCGCAATGTTCTGAAAACGACTGACATGAAATGTTTTACAACGTGGCAAAATGGTCAAACATTTCGCTTGATAAGCAAATCTCTAATGTTAAACAAAAAATGTTCAATCGTCCAGCCAGATTAGATAAGAAAACAGTTGAAATAAGGAAATCTTAGCCAGAAAAGAAAACAAAACAAAAAAGATAGATAAACAATGTTGATGGAAAGAATTGCTTACTGCGTAAAGAAAAGCAGGATCAAATTCTAGATCAAGTCGGAATGGTTCCACTGCATACTGCATCGTTTCATTTTCAACTGGATCCGACATGGTAATGAATTCATGTCTGAAAAATAAACGCAGGATCTCTTCAAACTATACAATAGTGAGAAATACATAAAGCTCGCTGGTATTTCTTTGAAAACCTCTAAGTCTGACATCTTTTTTAGTCAAAACGGCAGGGGAAGTCAAAGTTGTTGCCTAGAGAACAGCAAGTAGCTAGTGTCATAGCACCAGGCTCTACACGTTTTCTTTATAAGAACAACCTTTATAAGAAACATCAGGCTGAAATTTGGGTCAAACCTTTTTGCTTTCTCCGAAACTATTTGAGATACGCACAAGCAAAGTTCACCAGCGTGAAGCCCTTGCCCGGAAACGCAATTTAAACATGTTTTCGAAAAGGGTGGGGGATGATAAGTTAAAAAACACTTCAAAATAAGATACAGACAGGCTGAAATCGAAGTCAAGTGTTCTTATAAAAAAACGTGTACATCCTTTATTTAGCAATATTTGTATTAGCCAAATGCACCCCGGAGATTCTCCTTCTCCAGTTTCCTTAGGTTTGGTAAAAACTCTTAACCCACCATTGCCCTTAGGGACTGCTCGTATGGAGAAAATTATCAATCCACCCAGCCCTTGAGCTGAGAGGTTAGAAATCACTTTTCTATGCACAATGTTTTATCCCAGTCAGGAGTGATATCACTGGCTGAGAGGTGAGATCTATCTGTGAGGGATGAAATTTTCTCCTTTAAACGTTGGAAGGTGGGATGAAAGCAGGACAGTGGGACGAAAGTGCTCATGCACCAACATAATCTTATTGGGATGATTAAGCAAAATTTACAGCAAAAGGTAGATAGCTGGAAGGTTGTTTAGAATTTCATCTCATTTTTCAGCTCAGGGGCTGGAAGGTGGGGTGATTTTATCCGCATAAACAGGCACTTAGAGCATAAATGCACAAGCCACTGCTTTTGTGAAGATCACTTGAAAAACCTTCAAAAAATATAACAATTACTGAGACAAGTTGTTCACCGTGAAACATTTTCCTGATATTGTTTAGAATTTTGAGTAACGTTGCAACCTCATCTCATATATAAAAAATTGTTATGCAAACATTTTGTCAACCTTATCCGGTTTTAGCCAAATCGCCAAGTCTCTTTAGTGCAAAGGAAGGAAAGCTTTTGTGCCTTTCATTCAAAAGGACGAAAAATGCAGTGTAACCATGGCCGAGGCTCTGGTACTTACCCCAAAAATTCTTCTGCTATTACATGATAATTTTCTAAATTAATGTACCTACCTGGAAACAGGAGAAGCAAGCTTAAGTGTTTTAGAAGATAATGC
Source organism: Chrysaora quinquecirrha (assembly GCA_014526335.1). Lineage (NCBI taxonomy): Eukaryota > Metazoa > Cnidaria > Scyphozoa > Semaeostomeae > Pelagiidae > Chrysaora > Chrysaora quinquecirrha. The sequence goes on along the minus strand of JACTAT010000013.1, from coordinate 6,435,292 downwards.
CAATGCCTCATGAGCTCTTATCCAAATCTGAGTTGTTTCATCTATTAAAGGATAATCAATAGTTAGAGAGAGAAAAATTAAAATTAAATGAGATTGAAAATATATTATTGCCTGCTATCTTTTAGCAATAAATCTTAAAGTAGTCCAGAGATTGGGGGAGAAAAATTACAAAAACCACTATGCCATACTCAGTTAGCTCTTCCTTAAGTTTTGTCAGTGTTATGCATGTATCTAGAAAGATATGAAACTTTTCTTTCAACTAGACCTTTCAAATTTAACGGGATTTCTTGCTGTTAGAAGAAGTGATTTTTTTGCAAATAATATTCTTGTTCTGTATATATTCGATATCTGATTGTACAGTCTTTAATATGTGGATTGGTTAACATCATGTACTTGAGATTAGTTCAGAGATTTTCTAGCTGCAAAGTTTTATAGACCCCTGTAATCTGCTTCATCTGTTCTGCACCAGATAGCTTTCCACACGTCTTGACAGACATCACAAAACTTTACCAGAACTATCCAATTCCCTCTATTTTGTTAGTTCATTTTCTATGTGATATGAAAATCAGCCAGTTGTGAATATAACTGAAAATCTTTTGTTGCTATCTGGTATAATGTTACTGAGTAAATGAGTGGTAAACCTTGGTAAAAGTGAATTATTCAATTATTCAACACTTTTACGCTTCAAATGAACAGGCACATAAACCCATCCTGTTGGCTCTTTTGGAGAAATTTTGCCACTACTAAAAAAGTATTTGTCTGCCTCTGATTGATGGATAATGTATAGTCTTTGCATTGTCAGACAACTGTTGTCAAATGGAAACAAAACTAAATATTCCTTCTCTGTTCATAAACTGGGCTTTGCTCCATTAAAGAAGTGCTTGTTGTACCCACAAAGAAGGATTTTTTGCCAAGATTATGAGGTTTCACTTAAAATGAAAAGATCAACAACAAACGTAAAATATGGAGTTTAATCAATGGGACATAGAGAGAAACCTTAGACAAACTTGAGTTCGAGAAATTTTGGCTTACCCAAAAAGAATTTTGTTTGTTTTCCAAATATGCGTGCTACACCAAGCATTAGATGTGATGATAGACGAAGAGCAAATGGAACCACTGGATAAATAATGTCATGGCTGAAAAATAGAAAATGTCTTTTAATTTTTTCATCTGAATAAACCTAGCTAATTGTGTAGGGCTTTATGTTATTAGACCATTCTATAAATGATTTAGATGCTGATTGGATGCATATTAGACAAAATCAGACTGTGGTATATTTGCCACATTTAATCCAAAGCCCTCACAAGCTCAAAGGGTCTACCTTTGGGGAGAAATTCTTTCACAATTTTAGAAACTTCATTTCACCTTCTTTTGCAACAATGACACAGGAATACATTAGATTTTTGTTGTCACAGACACTTTGGCAAAATGCACCATCCCCGAAGTATCCTACTCAAATTGATGTTTACAACTATGCTTATGTTTAGACTTTCTGATAGTCTAATTAGACAAGAAAAAACACTGTTGAAGATATTAGACTTTTAGCTACATGGACATGGTCATTTATGGCACACACAGTGTTACTAACAGTCATAATTAATGTTGATTAATTCAATACACTGTATTATGGAGAACCGACCAAATTGTTAATCAAGCCCCACTTGCAGAAAATCAAGTTTGATTGAATTGACCTATTGAACTGAGCTACACAAAGCATTATGTTTTCTTCTTGAAGAAGGAAAGGACATATTTTTTACGAGAAAAAAACTAAGGTGCATAAAGTACTTATGCTTGTTATGTGCATTCACTTGCTAGAGTCTAGCTCAAAATATTATCGTTTTAAGCACCCAAAGAGCAAGCATAGTACACAGTATAATCTGATTCTTACCATGTTCTTGGTATATTAACTTTTAGGTAATCTCTTCTTGTTAAAACACTTGTCCTTTCTGATGAATGTGTTGCAGCAAGCCTGTTGTGGTAAAAAGAAAAGTTCATTCAGATCCACAATAATCTTCCATTGTAAGAAACCTTGGTTATAAAGTTGTGACAATGATTCATAAATGATGAGATATGTTGCTTCTAACAAAAATGCCTTGCACACAGTAATACACAAGTGGTATGAAACTGCCAAGTCATTAGATGTAAATAGTTTTACAGGACTGCAAAGCAAGGCAAAGCGGAGGGGGAAGAAGCAACAAACAAAAGGAAAACAACAGGAGAATAAAAGAGTTTAAAAATTCGTATTATGGATATGGCATAACATTTATATCTGTAGATCAAATTTTCAATTGATTAAATTTGAACTGAAACTGCACATGGATAGCAAGCTGCAACTTTTTGAGTAATTAATCCAAGCTCGAGCTCTAGCTTAGCTTTAGATTTCCAAGATAGGAGAAAAATTTGACCCAAATCTCATATCTCAGCCTTTTGTTTCTTGCAAAGGTTATTTTTATACAGAAAACCTGTACAGATGTATTTTATATACTTACCATACAACTCCAAATCTGCCTTTTCTAACCAGTATGTCAGTTGGGAAAAACATCTTTGATTTATCTAGAAAGACAAAAAAACAGCTGATCAGTTGAAAACTGAAAATATGTAGGGTATCTTCAAAATGGTCATGACTGTTTACTGCTCCACAACCTCCAAATACTGAGTTGTTTAAGTAATCAACATCATTTGGCAGGAAAACACTAAATGAAATTATGAAATCTTATTGATGAAGGGCTGTAGAAAAAATCTAGGGATTGATCGATCCATTTCTAGAACTCCACGTGAGAATAGGCCTAACACGAACAGTGATCTTTGACGTTACATACAGTCCCCTTTTTAGGAGTCATCATAAGGAATAGGTTAGCTTGCAGTAGATATATTTATAACAGAATACGATCACAATCTGATTTACTTACCAGATTGAAGATATTTTCAGATCTTGATCTCTGTCGGTCTTTCTGGATGATCGATCAAATCAAACATGTGAGTTCAAATTCTTCAACCGTTCTGTTTTCATGACAGAGAAGGAGTTGTAAATGTCACGTGTGTACACTGAATGTGTTGACAACTTGACAACCTAAAAGATGTTCGATTTCGAGGCTGCATTGTAGGCCAGTCCTATTGTTGTTAGCCATGGGCCACGTGCCAGTTTGCATTTCAGTGCAATTTTTCCCTGCAACGTGACTCGTCGCAACACCATTGCCTAAATAATTCCTGCAACATGTCATATGAACCCACAACGTGCATGAAAGGTTCTTTTCCTCTCACCCAAAATTAGAATTCAATTCTGCTTTTTCCAACACAACTTCAAGCATTTTCAAACTCACTGCTCCGTGTGGCAACCTTCCCTATCTGCATCTGCAACTGAAATGAAACTAACATTGCAATCCTTGCATTTTACTAAGACTACGCACGCGCAGTCGGTAAAAATCTGTCCGCCCCAGTCTCAATTGGAGTCGCGCGGCCAGAATCATTACCAAATTCCAAAATCTTTGCAATTCTATCGATCAGTATCTTGCTTGTCAATTCCTACCCTGCATTGCATGCCCCTATTATATTCCGCTACTTTTGCTTATTTTTATCTATCAAACTCACAACAAACACTGCACGTGCTGCCAAAAGTTTTGCTTTGTACTATATCAGCAGACAGAAGGATATACAGTAGTCTTTAGGGAGTCAAGTGTAACGGTGTAACAACAACAAAATTTCGGCAATTACTGAATGTTGCAAAAAACCATTGCATAATATCGCAAAATGGAGGAATATTTTGGGGTAGTAATCTTCTAAGCTCAAATTTTGGTGTATTTGTCCAATCAACGAAATATTATTTGTCCATTATTTGTGGACCTGAATTTCATTTTGTCCCACGAGTCACCTGAAGATCTCTCTCTAAGTTGGAAAGTTATAGACACTTTGCATATAACAGACTTGGTGTAACGTTTTTGTCGATAGTTTTGAAAGCAAAACAGAAATCATGACGGCGAAGCATGAAACTACTATCTCCCTCGACCTTGCAATGTCAAAACCAGACCTTGCTGAACACGGGGTCTATATCCCTATAGGGACCTCAATACAGCAGTATTGCTAGTGTTTGCGCTTTTTTGTTCGTTGCCCGCGAGGTGAGAACAAACTGCCTTCTGTCACAAATTCAGCGCAAAAAGTTATTCGTCTGCAACCGCACTGTCGCTGTGAAAACCTCACACCGCACTGATTGTCTTGCGGAATCTGTATTCCACATTAGGAATATGCCCGAACATGCCCAATCGTTATACCAAAACAAACACCCTGGAGAGTCTCGCTGAACAAGTATATGTTGTCCAAAGAGTCGCGTTTGAGTGCAATTTGCTCGTACAGTTGTATCCCGGTACAACGCACCCCTGATACAATGAGCGTATCGGTAAAACAAAACCACGCAGTTAGGCACTTAAATACGTATTCTCTCGGTTTAACTAACTTCCGTGATAAAGAAACGCTGTCTCGTGCGAAGCTAAAAGCAATGCTCTTCAGTGGTTTCTGCTTCACTGCACGTCCACGCGAGGCGTTATCTGCACTTCATACATATAGATATCCTAAGACTCGTCTTCTTGAAAGTTTTACACGTACTGTTGCATGGCTTAGTGGTCTAATCAAGCTAACTTGTTATTCTGGAGCTAAGTGAAGTCGGGGTTCGAGCCCCAGCCACGGAAGGGTCGTCTGTCTGAAGCGAATGCAAGTCCAACGCCACATGTGCCGGTTTTGAGTATTGATCGATCAAATGTTCACAATGTTGCTCTTGAATGGAAGCTGTACGGTACAGACTACAGAAGTGTTCGTTGGTGCCAGCGACACCGTCCTATGTCAAAATAACTACCTCATCGCTCTCCTACTCGTCAGAAGCTGTGCAGTTCTTCTGATGGCCAAGTATAGGTACGTAAGTATAGGAGTAAAGGCTTATAAGCCAGAAGCCTTTATCTCGAGGCAAAAACAGACAAACTATTCTTCCAAATATTGATCAAATGAATATTTACAAAACATTGCACCAGGCATTATTCTAATCATATTGTCAGCTACTATATTTTATCTATTCGTTTTCTTACGTACAAAATGTATCCCATATTCATATAAAACGTCCAATATCAAATTCAAATTCAAATCAAAGCTAAAATTAGCAATACAAATCTATTATGAAAATTTCAGATCAGCTAAGGTAATGAAATGTTGTCTTGCAACAATAAAGTTAGTTATACATAGATGATGCTACCAAAATGTCCACTTAGAAAATATGTAATGATGAGCTGAGTGGTAGTGATGACGTCATAAAATCTAATTTTAGAATTTCCTTATTTGCATCTTATAACTTTGATCTATGTGAAATCACTGTATATTTCAACTGACTTCAACACTTTATGAATTGACTGAAACACAGAGATTCTGTAAACAAATGCGTATGTGGTTTCTTAGATACTAGTCAATATATCTGAATGGAAGTTGCATTATTAGGGCCTGTTCTTCCGATCATAAGGAAGAAATTTTGGAATTATAAAAATAGATTTTCCGATGACGTCATACTTTAGATCAAGCGTATAAACCACTATAAACACTTGGAGGACTGAGTTGTCAACTGGTAGCACAATCTTTAATACAAACAGTTAAAAGCTAAGAATTCTCAATTAAGCACTTAAAATTAAGCAACTTAGCTAAAATTGGCACAATAAACAATGTTTTCTTTTGGCAAAGTGTTTATATTATCATTACATGAAGAAGTGCACAGTGAAAGAAAACAATAAATGTATAAAAATTTCCAGTAGAACCTTTACATACTGAGTTGACAGTATATCACTTTGCACAAAGAAAACTCGAATTACAACGCTCGAAAATATCATTTTACAGCCAGATTATCTATTTTTTCATCCAGGTTGTCTAATATCATACAAAAAATTGATTTTAAAATACTAAGGCCGGAGATTTAAAGAATTGACAATTAAAACAATCAATAGTCGAGATCTGAATGAAAAATCCTTACATGAAACAAAATGAGTACTAGAAATGGCCAGTACAGCTTTTTTAAACATACTCAGCTTCTTAGTCACATAATGTGTTTTGACCTAGTCCATGAATAAATGTTAACTTGAAAATAAAGATTTCCTACCGATGTGTGTGTTCGTTAATGCATTTTGAAAGTCTAATACTGGGAAAGTGGGCCATCGTCGTCTTCCAAGTAGGGATCTTGATACAATGGGTTGGCCATGGATGTGGCACCTCCACTCGTGTCAGTCTGAAGTAAAATTGATAAGAAAATTACCACGACGAGACAAGGTATAGCCTCAAAAGATAATGAAATATTCAAGTATAAATGACAACCAAGAAGGGAAGAAAGATACATCCTTGCAGGCCAAACAATCAAGCAAGCAAGGCAGCACACTCAACAAGCAACGAAATACGTAGCTATACATGTTTGGTGATGTTGGTCTACCGCCCTGGTCAAAAGATCAAAAATTATTTGTCAAACATTCTGAGGTTGTCCTTGAAACAATGTTTGAACGTCATAAAACATAACTAGACAAAACATAGTTTCTACACAAATGGAACATTCGAGCAAAATTAATGATAATCATCTTTAATGATGTATATTAGTGCGATGCAAGCATAAAATGCCAAGCAATCTACCGAGAAAGCAAGAACATTCAACAAGAAGCAAAATAGACATCCATAGTTGACGCTGGTCGAAGGTCTAAGGCCTGGTCATGGCCAAACCAAACATTTTAAAATTCGTTGTTTGAGCAATGTTTGAGCCCTCATCCCACGCCATAAAACATTACTTGACAATCAAAGTTTGATAAGCAATGTTTCTGACGCATGAAAAATGTTTTGGCAAACAACGTTCTGCGACGAGGCCAAATCGTAAACCTTGTACACGACAAGAAAATCTCAAATGTTTGACAATGTTTGATTCTTTAGCCAAGGCCTAAAACCTAAATCCTTGAACTGAGCTTCAAAAGTCTGGTGCTAGCTTCCTACTACATAATGTAATTGAGCTATGTAACTACCGTTAGAGACTGATATGGTAAGGCTCAGGCACTAAGGCCCTGGCCAAACGATCAAACATTGTTGGTCAAACATTTTAAATTTGCTGTACAACAAATGTTTGATCATTTGGCCACGTCCAAATACATTGCTTGACAAGCAAAAGTAACAAACTTTGTGGCGTGATGTTTTTAAAGTTCAAAAACGCGTTTTGCTTTACGCAAGCAAAAAATGTTGGACGAGCAACGGTTTTGGACGTGGCCTAACTGTCAAACATTTTATTTGACAAGCAAATCTCAAATGTTGGACCAAATATGTTTGATCGTTTGGCAAAGGCCTAAGAGCCATAAAAATAGCAAATTAATATTAGTCAGTTTATGCCACCTACCGGTACTGTGAAGGCATCATCGCCAAATATTCCACCATCAATATCACCACCGTACTAGAATAAAAAGAAGAAAATCACAGGTGAAGCAACAAACAGAACGAAAGACACCAATACCCGAAATACTCTAACAACAGCTATGTGAAATGCAAGAAGCAACACAAAGTGACGTCACTTGGTTCTTATTATTATTACTACTTCAGGTATTATTTTGTCCCACGGTGTTGTTGCACACTCTGCAATCCAAACGAGTGTGTATCTGTAAAGCACTGCCAATTTCTATCGAGAAGCGATCTATTTACCACCCAATGTAATTTCTGTGCAGTACGATGGAACATATTCAGTACGGTGGGGAGGCATCTTGTTTATCACAACAAACCAATACGCGTTAAAATATGAGGCGTGCGAGCAAAATCAATTTCGTTGATATTTGATATGTGCTGAACGGCATGGCTGCATAGCTATAGAGCAACCGACAGCAATCAAAATATGACATGGAGGTCGCGGGTTCAATCCCAGCCGGATAAGACTTAAGACTTAAGTTATCTACTGCTTTTGGCACCGTGCTCAGTATTAATAACGCATTGGGAGCCAAACGTGCAAAGCTACCAATGGCCAACCGCTTGGCAGCTGCAGAGCTTAGGATTATAAGAACAGGTAGGCTTGCACTATATGCATTAAGGGGTTGAAGAAACGTTGTGCAAAATACCCATCTGGCAGTGTCCCTCTACTCACAGTAAGAATTAGACTTGCCCCAAGTCCCTAACTTTCGCTCACGTTGAATTGAATTGATGTTGTTGTTGTTCGCTTCAGTAAGTTTGAGCACCCAGCCATTCAATTCAATAGCGATAACTACGACACAGGTAATAAGTCTAAGTAAGAATGACGTTTTAATACTATCCATTATTCTTTTTATAGCAGTTAACGCAGCTCTTTTTACGAATATGTCTAACTCAACTCAAATAGTTAATGTCGTGCCAAACAGAAATTCACCGTAATGCAGCCAAAATGAGCTGAATTTGTCAGGGACAACTTAATTTTGAATGTCAGATCGATTTCGGTCACGACTGAGGGGATTACTGGCTGTTGCACTTTTTGGAGAGTCGACGATGAGCGGAGAAACCTTCCGCGTTTGCACATATGCGGTTGCAATTTAGGCACCGGAAGCCCGTTTCTTAGTATTCTTAATAACAACTCAAAATTCATATCTCATTCATATTAATAAACGAATGGCTTCTATGCTGACTCTCAAATTTAATGAAATAAATTCAAAAATACAAACCTCGTCCATAGGTGTTTCGTCATAGACAGGATTGGAAAGACCTTCACCTTTTATTGCTACTCCTTTATTAGAGCTCCTGAAAATTCGAGAAGTTAGAAAAACTCAACACACTAGTATATAGTTAAGCAAGTTGACTCGCATTCACTTATCAATGAGTCAAGAGTATTATACGCCAGCTGATCTCTTCACTATCATAGGGGTTGAACTACGATAGTTTTTCGAATTTTCAATGGTTCCTCTATGTCCTAAGTAATTCGAAATAAAATAACCATATAGCATAACACAGCAATCCAGCTTACAGCCAGTATGGTTTACTATGCTGGTCTATGATGGTTTACTATGGCATCTATGGATTAAATCATTGTGAAAATTTTGGGATGGCAGATGATATTGATGCAACCAGAACAGGTCTTGAACCTGTGACCTGTGACAGGTCTCGAACCTGTGACCTCTGGTTTTGCGCACAGTCTTTAGAGGGTAGCGTAGCGTAGTGGACAGCACTTGCGCCAATAAGGTCTGCAGTTCAAATCCAAACCAGGGAGCACAAATTACAAGGTGTAAAAACCTTGTTCTCTGTGACTCGGATGATCACGTAAGATGGCGGCCCCGTCTCAGTCGGGATGTTAAAGGACCACTGAGGACGTAAACAACTTCTTGGCAGTGATCATCTTTAATGCTAGTCAATGAAGTGGTCGGCCTAGCGTTGATATTCCAAAATGATTGCTGATTGAATGAGACCCCAAAAATTAGCAACACCAACCAGCAGTAGAAATGGAATGTTGCTGGGTACTGGAAAACAACATAGAAACATAGAAATCCCGAAAATTTGGGTCGTGAGGACTCTATCTTTAGTCAGGGAAGTCTTTTCCTCTAGCAGTCTGTATAGTGTTGGCTGCAATGGCCCCGCTGCATCTATGGATAAGATGGGCACTGTGAACAATTGGTGTGACTATGGAATGCACTGGCCATGTACCACCTCAGTTGGTAGAAGTTTGACATAGGAAGCCAGAGGCAACATGTTCGAGACCAATCCTGGTCATATCAATATCTCACATTATCTCCAATCAGGCGGAATGAATCATACAGAAACCGAGCAGAGACTGCTCTGCTACACATTGAAGTTCTGCTACAGATCAAAATACCCTTTGCTCTCTCAATTGAAATGAAATCAGCTGGTTGCCTGTGTATGGGCACTTATTTAAAAGATTAAGGAAATCACAGTACTAGGCTGTAAAGCACACAGATGTATAAGCAAAATATTAGTAAATGAATATATATCATAATTAAAATATTTTTGCTTACCCTCCCTGTTCATTCTGTTGCTGCTTTGTAGGATCATAAAATATTGAAAATAGATGTAACTTCTTCTCCCTGCAAAAAATCAGCAATGCCTCGTTGAAATAAAATTAAAACAAGTTCTAATAATAAAGCCAGAAATACACTCTTATAATACCTTAATTTTGCGAGCCTAGATTATTCTTAAATTATTCTTAATCGACAATGTTGTAAATTTGCCTGAAGATCAAGAGAAAGTAAGTCAAATCTTTGTTGTTTGCCATTTTATACCAAACAAAAACAGAATATGCACAAAACAGAAAAATATGTGAACACCTTATTAAAGTTAAAAACCTAATCGAGAAGTACACTGTATCACACTTAGCGTTGAAGACTACAGACAGGATTGGTGCATTTTAAAACATATAGAGCGTGACATTCACACTATTGTGCCTTTGAAATAAAGATGAAAAATGCCCAGATAAATAAAGAAGATTGTCTTTATTTAGCTCGAGTCTACACTGTGCAATTTTGAGCCTAATTATTCTTATAAACAGTATTCTTATAAAAGTGTGTAATCTCATTGAAGAATAAATAAGCACGGTAAACACTTGAAAACTCACTTTCGTCTCTTGGTGATGATGTAAGCAACAAGTACAACAATCAACAGAACAACTAAGCATCCAACAATTATTGCTGCAAGTACTCCAGATTCTGTTAGGAAATGAAAAATCAATTAGAAACGAAATAAGGCACAATTACAAAAAGATAACATATAATACAATAAACACATACACACACATATATATATATATACAAATACATACATGCATTATTTTGCATCGGACTTTTTAGTATATTTTGTGATTGTCTCTTTACTCTCTTTACTACCGTACATACATATACAGTATATATATACATACAATACAATATATTCTGAATTATCATAGTTCGTAAGTAAAAATATATGTGCTCCACTTACTAGTTCCAGATTTGTTTCCTGTCTGTTTATCGATTTTTCCTAAAAATAATAAAAATAAATTAAAAAGTATTATAAACCATTTAAAATGCAAATCGTGCTAGTTTTATGGTTTGGCCACAGGGAGCAAGCTAACGGCTTATGAGTATTCAAGTTCGGCTCAATGAGTTACGTGCATAGTCCAGGGACCAAATTTCGAAGAAAAGAAGAAACAATAACATATCCCTACGGACAGCCAGCCAGAGGTATAATTTTTGCCGTCTAAGAGATATAACAGATATGTTCTAGAGTTATGATTCATCCACATCTAAGATGAGCGTTTTCTTTATACTACAAAAGTGGTTTTCTGCCTCACAAGGCAAGGCTTTGTAACTACATTTGACGCTGTTTAGGTATATCGTAACCTATGATAATCTGACACGTATCCAGTTTTATAGGACAGCCCACTCAAATCGATTAGGCCGGATTAGGCAAGAAACATTAAACCAAAAAATTCCCACAAATTCGGGACCAACAGTTATTAGGGAGAAACTTTGTCCTATCCAAAGGACGAACCGATTATCCCTAAAGAATTCTTCATTGGTTGGTCTCAAATTTGTCCTCAAAATGACTATACCTGCAACTAACTAACTAACTAACTAACTAACTAATCAACAAACTAACCAACCAAAGAACTAACTAATTAACTAACTGACCAACAGACCAACTTACAAACTAACTTAATAACTGACTAAATTTACTGAATAACCACCAAGCTAACTATCCAACTTACAACTAACAAACAAACTAGCTAGCTAGCTAACAAACTGACTAACTTACAATTTCATGAAGTGACCATCCCAGCTGTCTATCTCATTTACTACTGACTAAAGGAAGTACAGTTAAACCCTCCCATAAGAACCTTAGTTTTTGAACACAGCCTTTATGTGATGAGATGTATACCATGATCAGAGGTAAAAGGTTCTTAAAAGAAGGTCTGAGCATGATTCAAGGTTGAGCAGTTTAGTAGGTCCCTTTCTTCTCAATGTTCTGAATGCAATGTTTTTCGAGCCAACGATTGAGTAAGGTTAACCCAAACATAAGTTGCCTTTAAACACCAGGGAGAGATCGGAGTCCCCTTAATTAAGAAACTCTTTGGATATCAGGCTAGAATGGTTCTTATTTACTGGATAGAAAATACTGTATACAATTTCAGGCTGTAGGTTCTTCATAAATGAAGGTTCTTATGCGTGGGTTTTTACAGTTACAGTGAAAAATTGTAATAATGACAAAAGTGATTTATTGTACCTCCTTTACACATTTCCTTGTCTTCATCAGAGCCATCAGCACAGTCCTTATGACCATCGCATTTCTGAGATGTGAATATACATGTCTGTGTACTCTTGCATGTGAATTGTGCTGTTCCACAAATTGGAGGTTTGGTTGGGAAAACTGGTCTGCTTCCATTAGTTATACAATCAGGTGTAAATGATATATCATCAATGGCAATGTCTCCTTGGTAGCTTATGCCACGAACACCTAAATTTCAAAGCATCATTCTTTAGTAACGAACAAATAGTTAAACAGAAACTTGAAGTAAAAACAGCCAAACAGAAAAGGAGGAAGTATCGCAAACAAAAGTAAAAGAACTATAGGGAATTCACTATCTTTTTTAATATTGTTTATAAGAACATTTTTTTCATGAATGGCGAACGCTAGGATAGATTATTCCACAAGTCATACCACTGTAGATCTAGAGTCATATCTATTGTGGTATGCCACTTGTAGAAAAATCAATCCTTGTGTTCGCCATTCATGAAAAATATGTACAAATATATATGGTGCTGAAGAAGGCTCAACATAGCCGAAACGCAAAAAGTCAAACGGATGACAGCCTTGGGCTGTATGACCCAGAAAGTTACTTGGCGATTTCATTGAGCTCTAAAGCTCGGTGGAAATGTCATTGGCTCTCTTATCATGCAGTCCAAGGTGCTGTGGCGTCGTGGTGTAATCAAGCTGATTCGTGGTGTCAGAAGGTCAGTGTGGTCAGCGTTTGAGTCAGCCACAGCTGCGTCACAGCCACGGTTGCGTCACAGCAAGGGTCGAGGTCTCGATTAGTAAACATACTACGGAGATCCTAGCGACTGGCGCTAAAACACAATTTCACCTTCACCAGTCCAGGTTCGAATCCCATCCATAGTGGTATGCCACTTGTGGAAAAGTTTATAAGAATATTCAGGCTCAGAATCAAACTAATTTTGAGAATATGATAAGGATATTGCTTAGCCTCAGCTAGCACATTTGTGTCTTATGTTTCAGCAGTTTCATGTTTTGCGATGCTCAGAATAGAGAATCGCATTTTTATTTTGAATTACGTTGTGGTGTGTTCAGATAATGAAAGAGAGGCATTCACACTTCACAGTATACTCTTAAGAACTTCCTTGGAGGAAAAATGGCATAGTAATGACAAAAGAAGAAATGACAAAAAAAACCAACCTTCTATGATGATTCTGAATGGTTGATACTCTTTACTGAGATCAAGAACAGTCTTCAACCATTTATCACCGAGATTTCCAGTAGCCGTGAATAGAGTGATGTATTTTCCATCATTATTTCTTTCAATGTAAACATTAAAATCTTTGGTATGACGTCCATACATGTGATAGAACAATCGCATCTTGCACATACCGCCTTTTAATGCATGGAACTGTATACTGACCAGTCTTGCTTTTTGATTTAGCCTTTTCTGTGATGTTTCCATATACATATAGTAACCTACAGTAAACAGAAAAATAGCAGATTTTTAAAGATTTTTAAATTTAAGGCATCACGCATATATAGAACATAATATAAAACGTAACACAAAACATAACAATTTTGTAAGAAAGAACATATAGTAACCTTATTACACACAACAAATTAAAAATACATTAATAAATGCGATAAACAGTGGAAAAATTGTAAGCTTTTTTGTCTGAAGGCCATGGCCACCTTGATGTCTCTCAGTTTAGCCACCTTGAAAACTTTGTAGCGCGCGAAAACACTTGAAGCCAGAGACACGCAAATGTTTCTGGGAAGCAACAGAAACATTTCGTGTCTCGACGACTCGGGGGACATGTTGCTCGCTTGTCACTCGCATGTTTAGCCGCCCTAGAAGACACGCCGAATACAATGTCTCGCGCGACATGTCTCCTAGTTTAGCCAGGCCTTGACACTCCTCAGAGTATAAATGTCAGAAACAGACCAAAACAACTGACTTAGGCTCTGGCCAAACGATGGAACCGTGTTGGTCAAATATCTGAAATTTGCTTCTCTAACAAAATATTAAAACGTTTGTCCACACCACAAAACATTGCTTATCAAACATTTTTTGCTTACAGCAATTAAGGTATTTCAAAATACTGCCAAGCAAGTTCTGCTTGTCAAGCAAAATTTTGCGACGCGGCCGAACCATTAAACATTTTTGGCAAAGCAAATCTCAAATGTTTGATGAACATTGTTTGATCGTTTAGCCATGGCCTAAGATGGACTTTATACCGAGGTACCAATAGATATACACCAGTTACAAACATAAAGCTGAATCGGCATCATGTTTTCAACAGCATTCAGATATTGCGTTTTAACACCAGAAATACGTTAATGAAATAAAACAAATTGACCGGATTGCCCAGACTAACCCTCAGAAGATGAAAGACTAAGCAAATCTACAATAAATCCCAATCAACATACCTAATGCAGTTCCATAGGTGTGGTCTCTAGTAGGTCCGGTATTTACAGAGGGAGTACCAGCTTTGTCTCTTTTCCAGTTGAAGTCATCATCTGTTGACTGTGTCCAGTTGCAAGGATCAATTTTATTTTCAAAGTCACAGCCAATATAACCTTGGCAGATTCCATACTCTTCATCACTGCCATCACCACAATCGTCTGTCAAGTCACAGAGTTTGTTTTCATCTATACAAGCTCCGTTTCGACACCTGGAAACAAAATACATTAAGTCATGAAGGTGTTTTGTGGTTTTGAAGGTGCTGTGGCGTCGTGGTGTAATCCAGCTAACTCGTGGTGTCAGGAGCTCAATGTGGTCAGGGTTCGAGCCCAGCCACAGTTGCGTCACAGCCAGGGTCGAGGTGTCGATAATTTAACCTACAGTACTACTGAGATCCTAGCGAATTGCGCTAACCATTTAACCTTCACCTTTAGTGATAGTAGAAGATAAGAAAATAGCCTATCATATACAAACAAAACCCTGCCCAGGATACAAATATCTTGTTCTATTAGCCACCTAAGAGACCACATAAAAAATTTTAAGAGAACCAGGATTCTTAAAAATGCTAGAATTTCAAGAGCCCATATCATGCATTTTTTCATAGGAGCAAATGTAGGAAATCGAAATGCTATGAATATTCAATTTGAGCTTACGTGTATTTGCCGATTGGGTCTTTGCATGGCCCTGGACGAGTACAGTTAGCAAATTTAATTTCATCAATAGCAATGTCTCCACGCCAACCATTTCCAATAACTCCCTTGAATGTAAGGTTGAAAGGCTGCACACGTCTTCCAATTGAAACTTCAGTTGCGATCCACTTGTTAACATTAGGACCTAAAGAGGGTAGGAAAATTAATTCCATTTAAGATTATTCCAGTAACTGGCTGTGTTTTACGACCACAGTATTTTAAGTCTGTTTTCACGAGGCCTTTCTGATCGCTCTAATTGCGAACCGTTCCAGTTATGTCCTGATAGGTATGGTAGAAGCTGATAAGTTACAACAATAAACAATAAATAAAAGATATATATTAGGCAGTTGTAGAACAAAGAACTGAAGTTCATGCACGCAAACTACATGAACCTCAGTTGTCTATAGAAAGAGTGTGTGAAATACACGACTCTTCTATATATAAGAACATTGTGAAGAGCCTTGCAGGGGGAATTTAGAGTAACACAATGGATGAAGATACTATTCATTATACCTAAAAAACTCAGGCTCTTCAATGCGGGTTTCTTTTAGACTTGTTCCCGGTCCCTAACTTTTGTGCACATTGAATTGAATTGATGTTGTTGTTGTTCGCTTCATTAGTTTGAGCGTCCAGCCATTCAATTCAATAGCGATAACTACTACTCAGATAATAAGTCTAGATTCCTTTGCACATCAAAACCAACACCAAGGCCAGTCAGGAACCTCGGTTTTGGGATTTATTCATTTTGGATTGGTAATAACAACTGTGAAATACCTAGAAGTCTCCAAAGTGTTGTTGTTCCATTGATATCAATAAGCTGTACCCATAAAGAGCCAACATTTGAGCCATACATGTGGTAAGAGAACTGCAATGTGCATTCGGCAAATGAGTTGCCATATGTTGGACTAATAAGGACTGCATTTTTGTTGTATCTTCTTTGAGATGCCTCCAGGTATGCATACATGCCTGAAATAAAGAATTGTCATAAATGAACGGGGTTTTATAATATCTTATTACCCTATGGTCAAGGCAGCAACTCTGTTATGCAATCTGATTGGCCCAAACGTTCGAATGTGACGTAATGATGGGGCATTATTATGCGGTAATGCCCGCTTATTTCGTCAAACGTTCAGAATTTTTAGATTTAAGACCCAGCACCAAATGGCTTCGTTGCAAACAAGATACTAGGGTAATTGAGTCATGCGTGACCATGCGCTATCCATAGGGTAATAAACCATAAAATAACCGTTCCCTTCAGACAATATTGAAAATATTAAGCCTCAGTCTCTGTACAAAACCTCGCAAGCTAGATGTTGTACTGACGTCTTCGGGTTAATATATTCTGGTATTGCTCTATGAAACAGTTATCATAGGCTTAGTATTGCCCGAAGGTAGTAACAGTTATTATAGGCTTTACATTAAAATAAGCTGCATATACAATTAAGAACACCAAAACTAAGCCAAACTAAACCAAGAATAACCTGCTCAATATAAGCAACCTTTGAAAATTTCAAATACAAATCGAATTGATAGAGACGAATTACTCTAGGGTGCTTGAAGGGATCGGTCTTAGTCTTCCTTCAAAGTATATGCTTATAAAAGGGTGTAAATCAAGTCTAAATTTATCAGGTCCCGATACTAAACAAGCCTATCCATAGTCAATAGTTTTTCTATTGACTATGTATGACCTATCTAAGTATATTGAGCCTATTTTCACTAGTGTATTTGGTTTATTTTCAGCACCATCTCATAAAAACAACGCCTAACAAAGATTTTTCCCGCTAGACAATAAATGTTTCACTTGATTGACCGGGCTGGCTTGTGTCTGTTCATATAATAATCAAACAGACAGGTTAACAGAGATCTCGGCAGTTTCGTGAGAGATGGAAGGAGCTTTTTCATGCAAGTAAATTGAAATGAGATCTCGTTAAGGCAAGGCAGCCCAACTTGACCCGGTTAGCTTGTTTCAACAACGGCAAGCCCTTAAGAGTTCTGATTTTCCTTACCAGTTTTGTTTCCAGTTGCATCGGAGGAAGGTCCAGTTCCTAAGCTTGGCGTACCCATATTTTGTAGCTGCCAATCATAATCATCATCATGAGCATTCTGATAACCACACCATCCATTCTCGAAACCACAAGGATATCCACAGATCTCCTTTCTCTCATCTGCGCCATCACTGCAGTCAGGGTGAAGTCACAGACAAGTCGTCGTGAGATGCATTTCTTGTCTTTGACACACATGAAGCCAGGATAGCAAGGGTCCACAGGTGGGGGTGTCGGTTGGCCTAAAAGAGATTGGAAAAAGATAAAAAGTTGACCCTTTGCTTCCAATGCAAAGTTAATGTACTTTTCAACATATCGGCCTCTTAATAATATATTCTTAAAAATTATATCATATGCAATTCTTAACCCGAAACTCGGATTCTGGAACTAAACTTCGTTCTAGATGGAAATTTTGCGTACTCCTAGTCTTCATGATTTTTATTTTATCGCGAAAATGTCTAGAATCTAATTGGGATTTGACCGATAATCACGTTCGGGCTGAAGTTCGCGGTCAAATCCCTTCTAAATTTCAAAACTTTTTGTCGCGATGAATATATATCAGCCAAACTTGAAAAGAGGACAAAAATGTACATCAAAACCAAACTTTAGATAATGAGCCTAAATTCGGGATATCAAAGAGGCATTTCATTGAGTGGTTTCCATTTAACCTTCGATACAAAGTCTCTAGTGGTAACAATATCAGGAAGGCGAAATGATTCAAGTCACTTTTTATGTGCAATGTTAGATTTTGCTGTTTTTCTAGCCTCTATACTATTCTTAGGGCAAAAAGTTTCAGTTAAAATTAAGCAACTTCTAAGCAACTTTCGCTACTAAAAGGTGGCCATAAAAGGTCCAAAATAAGCAACTTTTTGAACTAGGGTCGAGCGAAGCTGCTTATAAAAAAATGCGTGTATACGGAAAAGATGAAACCCCATTAGGGTGTTCGGGATGAGTGAAATTTTCAGAAAAATAAAAGGATGAGGATTATTCTGGACAAAACAAAAGGGTACATACGGGACTTTGTATGTGAAATTCTGGGATACAAGCTCTTTCGAGGGTGGGGAGCTCATCAATATTTTTCGCACTTTAGGAGGGTACGCTCTTTTAAGGAGGGTTGCACATTGGAGGAAATATGGTAAGCATGTACGTTTTGTTCTTTTACATCGGGACAGAAACAATCACATAATTTACCCAAGCAGTAATCAATTAAACAAAGAGTAATCTAAATTTATCAATTTTATTACACTCTTTTCTTCTTATGAGTATTGTTTATAAGAATATTTGGGCTCTGAATCATCCTATTTTTAAGAATATTGTAACAATATTGCTCAGCCTCAGCTCCCATATTTGTGTCTCATTTTTCAGCACATGCCTGTTTTGCAATGTTAGAACGAAACGTCATGATTGTTTGAGGGAGCTTATTGAAGGTGGGGGCTTAAACGAGGGGGCCTTATAAAATTATTTACAAAAGCATGATTTATCATCGACGAAAAGAAGCGTTTTTCTGTCAATAGTCGATAAAGTACCAGTATGGACTCAAAAGGCTAACACCAACATGTCAGGGGTGGGGGCTTATTAAAAATTTCTCGCTCTATGGTGGGGGCTGATTCGATGGGAGGGTTTATTGGGAGGGGGGCTAATTCGAGGATTTATGGTAGGTTTTATACAGTCACAAGCACTGAAAAGTAAAGTAAAGCTGGTGCATTTAAATTCACTACAAGCCTAGGGCTACCCAGTCGACTTTGCACGTTACTCCTGCCGTGTAGATGCATATAGCATATAGCGAAAGGTGAAGGAGAAGTGGTGTATCTAGCACCAGCCGCGACCTCGACCCTGGCTGTGGTGATCACTGTAGCTGAGGCTCAAATCTTGACTTCGCTGAGCTTCTGACACCACGAACCAGTTGGATTAGGCTACGACATCACAGCACCTTCAAAATTAATGGCACGGCATCCACAGTGCTTTGCCATACCAGCAGACGCCTGTACGATGGTGCTAGCGTTTAATCTTACTCTACCATGAGAAGGTATTTCCATCCATCTCAGAAACATTCTAACTAACAGAGTACTGCAATCGCTTAAGTTTTCATACATGTTGGTGGCTTGTCATAACAATGCGTTTATAAGAAAAAATTCAAGATCCCAGACATGTCCCTGAAGCTTGACATCTATGTTCCAGTTGATATTAATCTAATATACGATGAAACATTTTTGGACAAATATCTGAGTTGAAACAGAGCTTTACAAGTAATGTTTTACTGTTTGGCCACGAAGGACATTGCTTAAGAAACAGAATTTCATTCGCAATGTTCTGAAAACGACTGACATGAAATGTTTTACAACGTGGCAAAACGGTCAAACATTTCGCTTGATAAGCAAATCTCTAATGTTAAACTAAAAATGTTCGATCGTCCAGCCAGATTAGATAAGAAAACAGTTGAAATAAGTAAATCTTAGCCAGAAAAGAAAACAAAACAAAAAAGATAGATAAACAATGTTGATGGAAAGAATTGCTTACTGCGTAAAGAAAAGCAGGATCAAACTCTAGATCAAGTCGGAATGGTTCCACTGCATACTGCATCGTTTCATTTTCAACTGGATCCGACATGGTAATGAATTCATGTCTGAAAAATAAACGCAGGATCTCTTCAAACTATACAATAGTGAGAAATACATAAAGCTCGCTGGTATTTCTTTGAAAACCTCTAAGTCTGACACCTTTTTAGTCAAAAAGGCAGGGGAAGTCAAAGTTGTTGCCTAGAGAGCAGCAAGTAGCTAATGTCATAGCACCAGGCTCCATGTCATTTAGCAAAAAGCGAGGTGCCATAATGAATATAAATCAATAAAAGACGTCATATACATTAGAAATAGTTAAAATGAGCGAAGCTTTTCGTAAAACTTCAATGTACAATCAGGCTTTAATGTACAAGTTAATTACAAATATATAAAACCCGAATTTAAACTAAACGCCGATCGATTAGGGAAAAAACCAAGTATTTTATAGTTACGGGAAAAAGCCAAAAACAAAGTGAATGTAACCACGAGGGAGATGTGTAACGAAAAATGTCACGTTATTCCATTTCTGAATACAGACAGAATTTGGTGCTCTAGCTGTTCATTAAGTTTAGGTGTATTCAAGGTGATGTATAATGCTTCGAGGATCTTTCTCTTACGATAATTGGATGAAGTTGAAGATAACTCTCCACTCAAATTATGCGTTCTGTTTTCTTTCAGATGCTTAGCAGGCTCAGATGTACCTTGCTCTTATTCATGCTTGGACCACCTTGTTATACAGTTACGAGCAGTTTCAACAGTGTAGGGATGAAATTTTCATTTTACGAAAAGCTCATTTTAACTATTTTTAATGCACATGCCGTCTTTTTTTATTTATATTCATATCATTTATCTAGCAATTTATGTATTAGCCATATCGAGCCCGGAGATTCTCCTGCTCCAGTGTCCTTAGGTTTGGTAAAAACTCTTAACCCACCTTTGCCCTTAGGGACTGCTTGCATGGAGAAAATTATCCATCCACCCAGCCCTTGAGCTGAGAGGTTAGAAATCACTTTTCTATGCACAATGTTTTATCCCAGTCAGGAGCGATATCACTGGCTAAGAGGTGAGATCTCATCTGTGAGGGATGAAATCTTCTTTTTTAAACGTTGGAAGCTGGGATGAAATCAGGACAGTGGGACGAAAGTGCTCATGCACCAACATAATCTTATTGGGATGATTAAGCAAAATTTAAAGGAAAAGGCAGATAGCTGGAAGGTTGTTTAGAATTTCATCTCATTTTTCAGCTCAGGGGCTAGAAGGTGAGATGATTTTATCCGCATAAACAGGCCCTTAGATCGTAAATGCACAAGTCATTGTTTTTGTAAAGATCATTTGAAAAACCTTCAAAAATATAACAATTGAGACAAGTTGTTCACCATGAAACATTTTCCTGATATTGTTTAGAATTTTGAGTAACGTTGCAACCTCATCTCATATATAAAAAATTGCTTCTACCTAGCTATGATCAAACATTTTGTCAAACTTATCCAATTTTGGCCAAATCGCCAAGTCTCTTTAGTGCAAAGGAAGGAAAACTTTTGTGCCTTTCATTGAAAAGGATGAAAAATGCAGTGTAACCATGGCCAAGGCTCTGGTACTTATCCCAAAAGTTCTTCTGCTATTACATGATAATTTTCTCAATTAATGTAACTACCTGGAAACAGGAGAGGCAAGCTTGAGTGCTTTAGAAGATAATGCCAATGCCTCATGAGCTCTAATCCAAATCTGAGTTGTTTCATCTGTTAAAGCATAATCAATGGTTAGAGAGAGAATAATTAAAATTAAATGAGTTTGAAAAAATATTATTGCCTACTATCCTTTAGCAAGTAATCTTAGAGTAGTCCAGGGGTTGCGGGGGGGGGGGGGACAATTACAAAAACAACTATGCCATATTTCAGCTAGCTCTTCCTTAAGTTTTGTCAGTGTTATACATGTATCTAGAAAGATATGAAACTTTTCTTTCAACTAGACCTTTCAAATTTAACGGGATTTCTTGCTGTTAGAAGAAGTGATTTTTTTGCAAATAATATTCTTGTTCTGTATATATTCGATATTCAATTCAATTCATATCAATTCAAGCTTTTAATTACAAGTTAAGCAAAATAAAAATGTTGCTAATCTATTAGCTTAGGACACTTAGAAAAAACTCGAGAAGAGCTATCTAGCCAAGTGCCCTGATATCTGATTGTACAGTCTTTATTATGTGGATTGGTTAACATCATGTACTTTCATAGCTTCAAAGTTTAATTGACCCCTGTAATCTGTTGCCTCTGTTCTGCACCAGGTAGCTTTCCACACGTCTTGACCGACAACGCAAAACTTTACCAGAACTATCCAATTCCCTCTATTATGTTAGTTAATTTTGTATGTGGTATGAAAATCACTCAGCTCTGAGTATAACTGACAATCTTTTGTTGCTATCTGGTATAATGTAACTGAGTAAATGAGTGGTAAACCTTGGTAAAAGTGAACTATTCAACACTTTTACACTTCAAATGAACAGGCACATAAACCCATCCTGTTGGCTCTTTTGGAGAAATTTTGCCACTATGAAAAAAGCATTTGTCTGCCTTTGATTGATGGATAATGTATAATGTATTGTTAGATAATGTATTGTCAGACAACTGTTGTCAAATGGAAACAAAACTAAATATTCCTTCTCTGTTCATAAACTGGGCTTTGCTCCATTAAAGAAGTGCTTGTTGTACCCACAAAGAAGGATTTTTTGCCAAGATTATGAGGTTTTACTTAAAATGAAAAGATCAACGAAAAATGTAAAATATGGAGTTTAATCAATGGGACAAAACAAAGAGAAAACCTTAGGCAAACTTGAGGCTGAGACAGCTTACCCAAAAAGAATTTTGTTTGTTTTCCAAATATGCGTGCTACACCAAGCATTAGATGTGATGATAGACGAAGAGCAAATGGAACCACTGGATAAATAATGTCATGGCTGAAAAAACAAAAATGTCTTTTAATTTCTTCATCTGAATAAACCTAGCTAATTGTGTAGGGCCTTATCTTATTAGACCATTCTATAAATGATTTAGATGCTGATTGGATGCATATTAGACAAAATCAGACGGTGGTATATTTGCCACATTTAATCCAAAGCCCTCACAAGCTCAAAGGGTCTACCTTTGGGGAGAAATTCTTTCACAATTTTAAAAACTTCATTTCACCTTCTTTTGTGACAATGACACAGGAATACATTAGATTTTTGTTGTCACAGACACTTTGGCAAAATGCACCATCCCCGAAGTATCCTACTCAAATTGATGTTTACAACTATGCTTATGTTTAGACTTTCTGATAGTCTAATTAGACAAGAAAAAACACTGTCGAAGATATTAGACTTTTAGCTACATGGACATGGTCATTTATGGCACACACAGTGTTACTAACAGTCATAATTAATGTTGATTAATTCAATACACTGTATTATGGAGAACCGACCAAATTGTTAATCAAGCCCCACTTGCAGAAAATCAAGTTTGATTGAATTGACCTATTGAACTGAGCTACACAAAGCATTATGTTTTCTTCTTGAAGAAGGAAAGGACATATTTTTTACGAGAAAAAAACTAAGGTGCATAAAGTACTTATGCTTGTTATGTGCATTCACTTGCTAGAGTCTAGCTCAAAATATTATCGTTTTAAGCACCCAAAGAGCAAGCATAGTACACAGTATAATCTGATTCTTACCATGTTCTTGGTATATTAACTTTTAGGTAATCTCTTCTTGTTAAAACATTTGTCCTTTCTGATGAATGTGTTGCAGCAAGCCTGTTGTGGTAAAAAGAAAAGTTCATTCAGATCCACAATAATCTTCCATTGTAAGAAACCTTGGTTATAAAGTTGTGACAATGATTCATAAATGATGAGATATGTTGCTTCTAACAAAAATGCCTTGCACACAGTAATACACAAGTGGTATGAAACTGCCAAGTCATTAGATGTAAATAGTTTTACAGGACTGCAAAGCAAGGCAAAGCGGAGGGGGAAGAAGCAACAAACAAAAGGAAAACAACAGGGGAATAAAAGAGTTTAAAAATTCGTATTATGGATATGGCATAACATTTATATTTGTAGATCAAATTTTTCAATTGATTAAATTTGAACTGAAAATGCACATGGATAGCAAGCTGCAACTTTTTGAGCAATTAATCCAAGCTCGAGCTCTATCTTAGCTTTAGATTTGCAAGATAGGAGAAAAATTTGACCCAAATCTCATATCTCAGCCAATTGCTTCTTGCAAAGGTTATTTTTATGCTGAAAACCTGTACAGATGTATTTTATATACTTACCATACAACTCCAAATCTGCCTTTTCTAACCAGTATGTCAGTTGGGAAAAACATCTTTGATTTATCTAGAAAGACAAAAAAACAGCTGATCAGTTGAAAACTGAAAATATGTAGGGTATCTTCAAAATGGTCATGACTGTGTACTGCCCCACAACCCCCAAATACTGAGTCGTTTAAGTAATCAACATCATTTGGCAGGAAAACACTAAATGAAATTATGAAATCTAATTGATGAAGGGCTGTAGAAAAAATCTAGGGATTGATCGATCCATTTCTAGAACTCCACGTGAGAACAGGCCTAACACGAACATTGATCTTTGACGTTACATACACTCCCCTTTTTAGGAGTCGGCCTATCATCATAAGGAATAGGTTAGCTTGCACTTGCAGTAGATCTATTTATAACAGAATACGATCACAATCTGATTTACTTACCAAATTGAAGATATTTTCAGATCTTGATCTCTGTCGGTCTTTCTGGACGATCGATCAAATCAAACATGTGAGTTTTCAAATTCTTCAACCGTTCTGTTTTCATGACAGAGAAGGAAGTTGTAAATGTCACGTGTGTACACTGAATGTGTTGACAACCTAAAAGACGTTCGATTTCGAGGCTGCATTGTAGGCCAGTCCTATTGTTATTAGCCATGGGCCACGTGCCAGTTTCCATTTCAGTGCAATTTTTCCCTGCAACGTGACTCGTCGCAACACCATTGCCTAAATAATTCCTGCAACATGTCATATGAACCCATGACAGGTTCTTTTCCTCTCACCCAAAATTAGAATTCAATTCTGCTTTTTCCAACACAACTTCAAGCATTTTCAAACTCACTGCTCCGTGTGGCAACCTTCCCTATCTGCATCTGCAACTGAAATGAAACTAACATTGCAATCCTTGCATTTTACTAAGACTACGCACGCGCAGTTGGTAAAAATCTGTCCGCCCCAGTCTCAATTGGAGTCGCGCGGCCAGAATCATTACCAAGTTCAAAAATTTTGCAATTCCATCGAGTAGCTTCTTGCTCGTCAATTCCTACCCTGAATTGCCCCTATAATATACCACTATTTTGCTTCTTTTTATCTATCAAACTCACAACAAACACTGCACGTGCTGCAAAAGTTTTGCTTTGTACTATATTAGTAGACAGAAGGATATAGTCTTTAGGGAGTCAAGTGTAACAGCAACAAAACTTCGGTAAATTTGCACAATATCCGCAAAATACTGAATGTTGCAAAAAACCATTGCATTATGTCACGAAATGGAGGAATATTTTGGGGGTAGTAACCTTCAAAGCTCAAAGAATTTACTGTAGTTGAGAAATTGTCTCTTGGACGTTGCTCACTGTTTTATCTGGGTGTATTTGTCCAATCAACTTGTTCATTATTTGTGGACCTAAATTTCATTTTGTCCCGCGAGTTACCTGAAGATCTCTTTCAATAGTTAGAAACTTGTAGACACTTTGCATATAATAGACTTAGGTGTACCGTTTCTGTCGATTGTTTTGAAAGCAGCAAAACAGAAATCATCAAGGAGAATCATGCAACTACTATCTTGCTCCACCTTGCAATGTCAAAACCAGACCTTGCTGAACTTCCTTGAACACGGGGTCTGTATCCCTATAGGAAGCTCAATACCGCAGTATTGCTAGTGTTTGCGCTTTACCGTTCGTTGCCCGTGAGGTGAGCTAGAACAGAACAAACTTCTTTCTCTCACAAATTCAGGGCAAACCGTTGTTCGTCTGCAACCGCACTGTCGCGATGAAAACCTTATACCGCACTGATTGTCTTGCGGAATCAGTATTCCACATTAAGAATATGAAAAAAACACCCTCGAGAGTCTTGTTGAACAAGTATATGTTGTCCCAAGAGTCGCGTTTGAGCGCAATTTACTCGTACAGTTGTATCCCGGTACAACGCACCCCTGATACAACGAACGTATCGGTAAAACAAAACCTAGCAGTTAGGCACTTGAATGAAAAATTCTATACATATTCTCTCGGTTTAACTAACTCCCGTGATAACGAAACGCTGTCTCGTGCGAAGCTAACAGCAATGCTCTTTAGGGGTTTCTGCTGTATTGCATGTCCACGTCCATGCGAGGCGTTGGCTGCATTTCATAGAAATTCTACAACTCATCTTCTTGAAAGTTTTACACGTACTGTGGCGTAGTGGTCTAATCAAGCTAACTTGTTATTCTGGAGCTAAGTGAAGTCGGGGTTCGAGCCCCAGCCACGGAAGGGTCGTCTGTCTGAAGCGAATGCAAGTCCAACGCCACATGTGCCGGTTTTGAGTATTGAATAGTGATCAAATGCTCACAATGGAAGCTATTGGCTAGGCAGCGTACGGTACGGGAGTGTTCACTGGTGCGAGCGACACCGTCCCATGTCAAAATAGCTGTTGCAAAATTTCGCATGTTAGGCCTTTGATGGGTTTTTTTCCTACTGACAATCGAAAGAAAGGGTCTTCTTATCACAACTTCCACGCTCTCCTACTCGTCAAAAGCTGTGCAGTTCTTTTGATGGGCGAATATAGGCCTGTTAGTATAGGAGTAAAGGCTTGTAAGTCAGAAGCCTTTATCACAAGGCAAAAACAGACATAAACTACTCCTCAGAATATTGATCAAATTAATATTTACAAAACATTGCACCAGGCATTATTCTAATCATATTGTCAGCTACTATATTTTATCTATTCGTTTTCTTACGTACAAAATGTATCCCATATTCATATAAAACGTCCAATATCAAATTCAAATTCAAATCAAAGCTAAAATTAGCAATACAAATCTATTATGAAAATTTCAGATCAGCTAAGGTAATGAAATGTTGTCTTGCAACAATAAAGTTAGTTATACATAGATGATGCTACCAAAATGTCCACTTAGAAAATATGTAATGATGAGCTGAGTGGTAGTGATGACGTCATAAAATCTATTTTTAGAATTTCCTCATTTGCATCTTATAACTTTGATCTATGTGAAATCACTGTATATTTCAACTGACTTCAACACATTATGAATTGACTGAAACACAGAGATTCTGCAAACAAATGCGTATGTGGTTTCTTAGATACTAGTCAATATATCTGAATGGAAGTTGCATTATTAGGGCCTGTTCTTCCGATCAAAAGGAAGAAATTTTGGAATTCTAAAAATAGATTTTTCGATGACGTCATACTTTAGATCAAGCGTAAAAACCACTATAAACACTTGGAGGACTGAGTTGTCAACTAGTAGCAAAATCTTTAATACAAACAGTTAAAAGCTAAGAATTCTCAATTAAGCACTTAAAATTAAGCAACTTAGCTAAAATTGGCACAATAAACAATGTTTTCTTTTGGCAAAGTGTTTATATTGTCATTGCATGAAGACATGCGCAGTGAAAGAAAGCAATAAATGTATAAAAATTTCAAGTAGAACCTTTCCATACTGAGTTGACAGCGCATCACTTTGCACAAAGAAAACTCGAATTACAACGCTCGAAAATATCATTTTACAGCCAGATTCTCTATTTTTTCATCCAGGTTGTCTAATATCATACAAAAAATTAATTTTAAAATACTAAGGCCGGAGATTTAAAGAATTGACAATTAAAACAATCAATAGTCGAGATCTGAATGAAAAATCCTTACATGAAACAAAATGAGTACAAGAAATGGCCAGTGCAGCTTTTTTAAACATACCCAGCTTCTTAGTCACATAATGTGTTTTGACCTAGTCCATGAATAAATGTTAACTTGAAAATAAAGATTTCCTACCGATGTATGTGTTCGTTAATGCATTTTGAAAGTCTAGTACTGGGAAAGTGGGCCATCGTCGTCTTCCAAGTAGGGATCTTGATATAATGGGTTGGCCATAGATGTGGCACCTCCACTCGTGTCAGTCTGAAGTAAAATTGATAAGAAAATTAGCACAACGAGACAAGGTATAGCCTCAAAAGATAATGAAATATTCAAGTATAAATGACAACCAAGAAGGGAAGAAAGATACATCATTGCAGGCCAAGTAATCAAGCAAGCCAGGCAGCACACTCAAGAAGCAACGAAATACGTAGCTATTCAGTTGATGTTGGTCTACCGCCCTGGTCAAACGATCAAAAATTATTTGTCAAACATTCTGAGGTTGTCCTTAAAACAATGTTTGAACGTCATAAAACATTACTAGACAAGACATAGCTTCTTCACAAATGGAACATTCGAGTAAAATTAATGATAATCATCTTTAATGATGTATATCATTGCGAAGCAAGCATAAAATGCCAAGCAATCTACCGAGAAAGCAAGAACATTCACCAAGAAGGAAAATAGACATCCATACATAGTTGATGCTGGTCTAAGGCCTGGTCATGGCCTGGGCTGGTCATGGCCAAACCAAACATTTTGAAATTCGTTGTTAAAGCAATATTCGAACCCTCAGCCAACCCCAAAAAACATTACTTGACAATCGGAGTTTGATAAGCAATGTTTCTGACGCATGGAAAATTTTTTGGCAAACAACGTTTTGCGACGCGGCCAAACCGTAAATCTTTTGCTTGACAACAAAATTTCAAATGTTTGACAATGTTTGATTCTTTAGCCAAGGCCTAAAACCTTGAATTGAGCTTCAACAGTCTGGTGCTAGCTTCCTACTACATAATGTAATTGAGCCCTGTAACTACCGTTAGAGACTGATATGATATAGCTCAGACACTAAGACCCTGGCCAAACGATCAAACATTGTTGGTCCAACATTTTAAATTTGCTGTACAAGAAATGTTTGATCGTTGGGCCACGTCCAAAAACATTGCTTGACAAGCAAAAGTAACAAGCTTTGTGGCGTGAAGTTTTTGAAAAAGTTAAAAAACGCTTTTTGCTTTACGCAGGCAAGAAATGTTGGACGAGAGCAATGCTTCTGGACGTGGCGTAACTGTCAAGCATTATGCTTGACAAGCAAATCTTAAATGTTGGACCAACAATGTTTGATCGTTTGCCCTGGCCTAAGAGCCATAAAAAAGAAGCAAACTAATTAGTCAGTTTATGCAACCTACCGGTACAGTGAAGGCATCATCTCCAAATATTCCACCATCAATATCACCACCGTACTAGAGAAAAAAGAAAATCACATAACACATGAAGCAAAAACAGGACGAAAAGACACCAATACCAAAAATACTCTAACAACAGCTATATAAAATGCAAGAACACAAAATGACGTCACTTGGTTCTTATTATTTTTACTTCAGGTATTATTTTGGCCCACGGTGTTGTTACACAGTTTGTAACCCAACCGAATGTGTATCGGAAAAGTGCTTTAAATTTCTTATGAAAAGCTATGTATCACAAGAAACCAATATGCATTATATTGAAACTTGCGAGTAACATCAATTTATCTCATTTGCTAATGACCGGCGTGATAGCCTAGTTACAGAGTATCCACCCACAATCGCAATATTGTTATTGAGGTAGCGGGATCACAGCCGGATCGCTCAATTCTAAGTATAAGAGAGCCCAGTATTAATAAGTTGTTCCCAAACGAGCTGACTTGCTGAATTGGATCGGGACACTTTAATATCATCGGACATTCATTTCTCATAGGCCCACTTCAAATTTAATGAAATGAATTTAAAAATACAAACCTCGTCCATTGGTGTTTCGTCATAGACAGGATTGGAAAGGCCTTCACCTTTTATTGCAACTCCTTTATTTTTTGAGTTCCTGAAAATTCGAGAAGATAGAAAGACTTAACACACTAATATATAGTAAAGCAAGTTGACTTGCATTCACTTATCAACGAGTCAAGAGTATTATACGCGCCGCTGATCTCTACACTGGAATAGGGGTTGGCCTATGATAGAATATTAAATCGTTTCTCTATGTCGTAAGTAATTTGAAATAAAACAGCCATATAGCATAACACAGTAATCCAGCTTACAGACAGTATGGTTTACTTTCATCTATTTCCTCGAACCCGTAACCTCTGACAGGTCTCGAACCTTTGACCTCAGGTTTTGCACGCAATCCTTAGAGAGTAGCGTAGCGTAGTGGTTAGCACTTGCGCAATTTGTGCTTTAAGGTCTGCAGTTCAATTCCAGACCAGGGAGCACAAATTACAAGGTGTAAAACCTGGTTCTCTGTGACTCGGATGATCACGTAAAATGACGGGCCCGTTTCAACTGGGATGTTAAAGAACCACTGAGGGCGTAAACAACCTTTTGGCAGTGGCCACCATCAGTGCCAGTGAAGAGGTCGGCCTGGTGTTGATATTCCAAAATGACTGCTGAGTGAATGAGACCTCAAAAATTAGCCACAACAGCCAGCAGTAGAAATGGAATGTTACTGGGTACTGGAAAACAACATAAAAAACATAGAAACCCCAAAAAATTTCTTTAGAATTGCCCTCTCTAGGGATGGTTGGCTCGGAGAGGACCTGATCTTTAGTTAGGGAAGTCTTGTCACTTGGAAGTCTTTATAGTGTTGGTTGCGATGGCCCCGCTGCATCTATGGATAAGATGGGCAGTGTGAACAACTGGTGCGACTATGGAATCCTGGAGCTACACTGGCTATGTACCCCAGTTGGCAGAGCTTTGGCATAGAAAGCCAGAGGTTATAAGTTCGAGACCAGTCCTGGCCTTATATCATATATCTCACATTATCTCCAATCAGAAGGAGTGAATTATACAGAGCCCGAGCAAAGACTGCTCTGCTACACATTGAAATTTTGCTACAGATCAAAATATCCTTTGCTGTCTGAATTGAAATGAAATCAGCTGGTTGCCTGTGTATGGGCACTTCTTTAAAAGATTAAGGAAATCACAGTACTATGAAGAAAGCATTCAGATTTCCCATGTTTCCTATGTATGAGCTAAATATAGGTAAATAAATGTATATCATAATTAAAATATTTTTGCTTACCCTCCCTGTTCATTCTGCTGCTGCTTTGTAGGATCATAAAATATTGAAAATAGATGCAACTTCTTCTCCCTGCAAAAAAATGAGCAATGCCTTATTGAAATAAATTTAAAACCTGTTGCATAAAGCCAGACATACACTTTTTCATGTCTATTAGACCTTTTCAATGAAAGGTGGCCGGGTTTGGAAATTTTTAAAACTTCAAGATTTTGAGCTGTCCATGATAAAATCATATAAAACATCTAAAAATTAGTCTACGTGCAAAGTTTCACTGTCATAGCGATTGTGCTATTGATTTTATGAAAAATTGTATAATCTTATTGGGAAAGAAGAATAAATGGGCAAGATAAACCAGTAAAGCACCACACTTCTTGTGGTGTCCAGTGCGCTCTCGACGACCATTAAAAATCCGAGGGAGTGTTTGATTTTCACGTCTGTTCATACTCATAACTGCAGCAGGTCTTCAAGGTGAGCAGCCTCTCGCTGATAGAACAATGTTGGTAAGGGAAGTCGGCAAAATAGATCCGTAAAAAAACCAAAAATACGGAATTCCTTACCAAACGAAATTAGATTAGCCCGGAATGAGAAACACTTAAAAATATTGATCAAATCATGGCTCTCAAGCAATGCACTTTCTGCCAGCACTGACTTATTACATGACTAATCTGATTTGACCAAAAATAAGAACGAAAAAAAAAACAAAAACAAACAAAAAAGAATACTTCAACCATTGCTTATGCTTATGTCTAAATTAGTATGTCAAAACTAACATTAAACAATTTAAATTATATTATCAGCATTATTAATATTACGTGAAAACTTACTTTCGTCTCTTGGTGATGATGTAAGCAACAAGTACAACAATCAACAGAACAACTAAACATCCAACAATTATTGCTGCAAGCACTCCAGATTCTGTTTAGAATGAAAAAATACAAAATATCAGTATATCAGTTACAATTACAAAAAGATAACATATAATGTAAACATATACATACAAACATAAAACTACACTCTTGTGCACCGGACTTTTAACATGTTTTATTGTTGTCAATATATTCTGAATTACCAAAGCTAGTAAGTAAAAATATATTTACGCTACTTACTAGTTCCAGATTTGTTTCCTGTCTGTTTATCGATTTTTCCTAAAAATAATAAAAATAAATTAAAAAGTATTATAAAACTTTTAACTGCAAACCGTGCTAGTTTTATGGCCTGATCGCAGGCAGCAAGCTTAAGGCTAATGATTATCCAAGTTCGGCTCAACGAGTTACGTGTATAGTTCAGGGACCAAATTTCGAAGTAAAGAAACCTAGAAATTAACAGATTCCTACAGACAGCCAGTCAGAGTTATAATTCTTGCCGTATGATTGACAGCCATCTAAGTGGTCTTCTGCCTCGCAAGGCAAGGCTTTGCAACTACATTAGCTACATTTTATACTGTCTAGGTATATCATAACCTATGTTATTATAGTTTGTGTTGATGTTAATCTGACACGTTCCAAGCTTATGGGATAGCCCGCTCAAATCGATTAGGCCAGAAACAACGTTTTAGGATTTCAGGATTAGGAGGAGTAGGAATAACAAAATATATTGAGTGAGATCAATATATAACAGGGACAAGATTCGAACCAGGCAGCTCAGTTGGAGGGAGTTTGGGGGTGCAAAGCTAGAGGTCACAGGTTCGAGTCTTATCCTGATCAGATTAGTTTCTCATACTATCTATAAACTACACAGTAAAATATTATTCCTTATTTGCATAGAACAAGCTGGTTTTGTCCACAAATACAAATTTGACCCCAAAATCCCCAAATATTAGGGACCTCGGGACCAACCGTTATAAGGGAGACGCTTAATGCCTGTCGCTATTGTCCCTGAACTCTTCATAGTTTGGTCTCAAATTTGTCCTCAAAATGACTATATCTGCAACTAACTAACTAACTAACTAATCAACAAACTAACCAACCAAAGAACTAACTAATTAACTAACTGACCAACAGACCAACTTACAAACTAACTTAATAACTGACTAAATTTACTGAATAACCACCAAGCTAACTATCCAACTTACAACTAACAAACAAACTAGCTAGCTAGCTAACAAACTGACTAACTTACAATTTCATGAAGTGACCATCCCAGCTGTCTATCTCATTTACTACTGACTAAAGGAAGTACAGTTAAACCCTCCCATAAGAACCTTAGTTTTTGAACACAGCCTTTATGTGATGAGATGTATACCATGATCAGAGGTAAAAGGTTCTTAAAAGAAGGTCTGAGCATGATTCAAGGTTGAGCAGTTTAGCAGGTCCCTTTCTTCTCAATGTTCTGAATGCAATGTTTTTCGAGCCAACGATTGAGTAAGGTTAACCCAAGCACAAGTTGCCTTTAAACATTTGAGGCTGTAGGTGCTTATTAAACGAAGGTTCTTATGTGCGGGATTTTACTGTATAACGGAGCAAAATTGTAATCATGATAAAAGTGATTTATCGTACCTCCTTTACACATTTCCTTGTCTTCATCAGAGCCATCAGCACAGTCCTTATGACCATCGCATTTCTGAGATGTGAATATACATGTCTGTGTACTCTTGCATGTGAATTGTGCCGTTCCACAAATTGGAGGTTTGGTTGGGAAAACTGGTCTGCTTCCATTAGTTATACAATCAGGTGTAAATGATATATCATCAATGGCAATGTCTCCTTGGTAGCTTATGCCACGAACACCTACAATTGAAAAATATTATTCTTTAGAAAAGTACACCACGAATTAAACAAAACCTTGTCAAAAACAGCCAAAAGGAAGAGGAGGAAATATCGCAAGAAGTGTAAAAGAGCTATAGAGAATTCACTCTTCTTTATAACATTGTTTATAAGAATATATTTTCATGATGGCGAACACTAGGATAGATTATTCCACAAGTCATACCACTTTAGATCTAGAATCCTATCTACTGTAGTATGCCACTTGTGGAAAAATCTATCCTAGTGTTCGCTATTCATGAAAAATATGT
The DNA here is from genome assembly GCA_014526335.1 of Chrysaora quinquecirrha. Taxonomy (NCBI): domain Eukaryota; kingdom Metazoa; phylum Cnidaria; class Scyphozoa; order Semaeostomeae; family Pelagiidae; genus Chrysaora; species Chrysaora quinquecirrha. Next base: position 6,401,143 of record JACTAT010000013.1, on the reverse strand, counting down.
ACAAATATGTATGGTGCTGAAGAAGGCTCAACATAGCCGAAACGCAAAAAGTCAAACGGATGACAGCCTTGGGCTGTATGACCCAGAAAGTTACTTGGCGATTTCATTGAGCTCTAAAGCTCGGTGGAAATGTCATTGGCTCTCTTATCATGCAGTCCAAGGTGCTGTGGCGTCGTGGTGTAATCAAGCTGATTCGTGGTGTCAGAAGGTCAGTGTGGTCAGCGTTTGAGTCAGCCACAGCTGCGTCACAGCCACGGTTGCGTCACAGCAAGGGTCGAGGTCTCGATTAGTAAACATACTACGGAGATCCTAGCGACTGGCGCTAAAACACAATTTCACCTTCACCAGTCCAGGTTCGAATCCCATCCATAGTGGTATGCCACTTGTGGAAAAGTTTATAAGAATATTCAGACTCAGAATCAAACTAATTTTGAGAATATGATAAGGATATTTGCGATGCTCAGAATAGAGAATCGCATTTTTATTTTGAATTACGTTGTGGTGTGTTCAGATAATGAAAGAGAGGCATTCACACTTCACAGTATACTCTTAAGAACTTCCTTGGAGGAAAAATGGCATAGTAATGACAAAAGAAGAAATGACAAAAAAAACCAACCTTCTATGATGATTCTGAATGGTTGATACTCTTTACTGAGATCAAGAACAGTCTTCAACCATTTATCACCGAGATTTCCAGTAGCCGTGAATAGAGTGATGTATTTTCCATCATTATTTCTTTCAATGTAAACATTTAAGTCTTTGGTATGACGTCCATACATGTGATAGAACAATCGCATCTTGCACATACCGCCTTTTAATGCATGGAACTGTATACTGACAAGTCTTGCTTTTTGATTTAGTCTTTTCTGTGATGTTTCCATGTACATATAGTAACCTACAGAAAACAGAAAAATCGCAAAAATTTTAAATTTAAGGCATCCCGCATAAATAGAACATAATATAAAAACGTAATACAAAACATAACGATTTTGTAAGAAAGAACATATAGTGACTTTAACAAATTACACACAACAAATTAAAAATACATTAATAAATGCGACAAACAGTGGAACCATTGTAAGCTTTTTTGTCTCTTAAGATTCGCGGGTGACAAGTCTCCCAGTTTAGCCACCTTGATGTCTCCCAGTTTAGCCACCTTGGAAACTTTGTAGCGCGAGAAAAAATTTGTAGCGAGAGGCACGCAAATATTCCTGGGAGACAACAGAAACATTTAGTGTCTCCACGACTTGGGGGACATGTTGCTCACTTGTCACTCGTATGTTAAGCCACCCTAGAATACACGCCGAATACAATGTCTCGCGCGAAGTGCCTCATAGTTTAGCCAGGCCTTGACACTCTTCAGAGTATAAACGTCAGAAACAGACCAACACAACTGACTTAGGCTGTGGCAAACGATGAAAAATTGTCGGTCAAACACCTAAAATTTGCTTCTCTAAACAATGTTTGATCGTTTGCCCACATCACGAAACATAGCTCGTCGAACATTTTTTGCTTACAGCAACTTCTGCTTGTGAAGCAAAATTTTGCGACGCGGCCGAACCATTAAACATTGTTTATAAGCAATTCTCAAATGTTTGACCAACAATGTTTGATCGTTTGGCCACGGCCTAAGACGGACTTTATACCGAGGTACCAATAGAAATACACCAGTTAGAAACGTAAAGTTGAATCGGCATCATGTTTTCAACAGCATTCAGATATTGCATTTTTAACGCCAGAAATACGTTTATGAAATAGAGCAAATTGACCGGATATCCCAGATTGACCCTCAGGAGGTGAAAGAATTAACAAAGCTACAACAAATCCCAATCAACATACCTAATGCAGTTCCATAGGTGTGATCTCTAGTAGGTCCGGTATTTACAGAGGGAGTACCAGCTTTGTCTCTTTTCCAGTTGAAGTCATCATCTGTTGACTGTGTCCAGTTGCAAGGATCAATTTTATTTTCAAAGTCACAGCCAATATAACCCTGGCAGATTCCGTACTCTTCATCACTGCCATCGCCACAATCGTCTGTCAAGTCACAGAGTTTGTTTTCATCTATACAGGCTCCGTTTCGACACCTGGAAACAAAATACAGCAAGTCATGAAGGTGTTTTGTGGTTTTGAAGGTGCTGTGGCGTCGTGGTGTAATCCAGCTAACTCGTGGTGTCAGGAGCTCAATGTGGTCAGGGTTCGAGTCCAGCCACAGTTGCGTCACAGCCAGGGTCGAGGTGTCGATAAGTTAACCTACAGTACTACTGAGATCTAGCGAATTGCGCTAACCATTTAACCTTCACCTTTAGTGATAGTAGAAGATAAGAAAATAGCCTATCATATACAAACAAAACCCTGCCCAGGATACAAATATCTTGTTCTATTAGCCACCTAAGAGACCACATAAAAATTTTAAGAGAACCAGGATTCTTAAAAATGCTAGAATTTCAAGAGCCCATATCATGCATTTTTTCATAGGAGCAAATGTAGGAAATCGAAATGCTATGAATATTCAATTTGAGCTTACGTGTATTTGCCGATTGGGTCTTTGCATGGCCCTGGACGAGTACAGTTAGCAAATTTAATTTCATCAATAGCAATGTCTCCACGCCAACCATTTCCAATAACTCCCTTGAATGTAAGGTTGAAAGGCTGCACACGTCTTCCAATTGAAACTTCAGTTGCGATCCACTTGTTAACATTAGGACCTAAAGAGGGTAGGAAAATTAATTCCATTTTAAGATTATTCCAGTAACTGGCTGTGTTTTACGACCACAGTATTTTAAGTCTGTTTTCACGAGGCCTTTCTGATCGCTCTAATTGCGAACCGTTCCAGTTATGTCCTGATAGGTATGGTAGAAGCTGATAAGTTACAACAATAAACAATAAATAAAAGATATATATTAGGCAGTTGTAGAACAAAGAACTGAAGTTCATGCACGCAAACTACATGAACCTCAGTTGTCTATAGAAAGAGTGTGTGAAATACACGACTCTTCTATATATAAGAACATTGTGAAGAGCCTTGCAGGGGGAATTTAGAGTAACACAATGGATGAAGATACTATTCATTATACCTAAAAAACTCAGGCTCTTCAATGCGGGTTTCTTTTAGACTTGTTCCCGGTCCCTAACTTTTGTGCACATTGAATTGAATTGATGTTGTTGTTGTTCGCTTCATTAGTTTGAGCGTCCAGCCATTCAATTCAATAGCGATAACTACTACTCAGATAATAAGTCTAGATTCCTTTGCACATCAAAACCAACACCAAGGCCAGTCAGGAACCTCGGTTTTGGGATTTATTCATTTTGGATTGGTAATAACAACTGTGAAATACCTAGAAGTCTCCAAAGTGTTGTTGTTCCATTGATATCAATAAGCTGTACCCATAAAGAGCCAACATTTGAGCCATACATGTGGTAAGAGAACTGCAATGTGCATTCGGCAAATGAGTTGCCATATGTTGGACTAATAAGGACTGCATTTTGTTGTATCTTCTTTGAGATGCTCCAGGTATGCATACATGCCTGAAATAAAGAATTGTCATAAATGAACGGGGTTTTATAATATCTTATTACCCTATGGTCAAGGCAGCAACTCTGTTATGCAATCTGATTGGCCCAAACGTTCGAATGTGACGTAATGATGGGGCATTATTATGCGGTAATGCCCGCTTATTTCGTCAAACGTTCAGAATTTTTAGATTTAAGACCCAGCACCAAATGGCTTCGTTGCAAACAAGATACTAGGGTAATTGAGTCATGCGTGACCATGCGCTATCCATAGGGTAATAAACCATAAAATAACCGTTCCCTTCAGACAATATTGAAAATATTAAGCCTCAGTCTCTGTACAAAACCTCGCAAGCTAGATGTTGTACTGACGTCTTCGGGTTAATATATTCTGGTATTGCTCTATGAAACAGTTATCATAGGCTTAGTATTGCCCGAAGGTAGTAACAGTTATTATAGGCTTTACATTAAAATAAGCTGCATATACAATTAAGAACACCAAAACTAAGCCAAACTAAACCAAGAATAACCTGCTCAATATAAGCAACCTTTGAAAATTTCAAATACAAATCGAATTGATAGAGACGAATTACTCTAGGGTGCTTGAAGGGGATCGGTCTTAGTCTTCCTTCAAAGTATATGCTTATAAAAGGGTGTAAATCAAGTCTAAATTTATCAGGTCCCGATACTAAACAAGCCTATCCATAGTCAATAGTTTTTCTATTGACTATGTATGACCTATCTAAGTATATTGAGCCTATTTTCACTAGTGTATTTGGTTTATTTTCAGCACCATCTCATAAAAACAACGCCTAACAAAGATTTTTCCCGCTAGACAATAAATGTTTCACTTGATTGACCGGGCTGGCTTGTGTCTGTTCATATGTTAATCAAACAGACAGGTTAACAGAGATCTCGGCAGTTTCGTGAGAGATGGAAGGAGCTTTTTCATGCAAGTAAATTGAAATGAGATCTCGTTAAGGCAAGGCAGCCCAACTTGACCCGGTTAGCTTGTTTCAACAACGGCAAGCCCTTAAGAGTTCTGATTTTCCTTACCAGTTTTGTTTCCAGTTGCATCGGAGGAAGGTCCAGTTCCTAAGCTTGGCGTACCCATATTTTGTAGCTGCCAATCATAATCATCATCATGAGCATTCTGATAACCACACCATCCATTCTCGAAACCACAAGGATATCCACAGATCTCCTTTCTCTCATCTGCGCCATCACTGCAGTCAGGAGTGAAGTCACAGACAAGTCGTCGTGAGATGCATTTCTTGTCTTTGACACACATGAAGCCAGGATAGCAAGGGTCCACAGGTGGGGGTGTCGGTTGGCCTAAAAGAGATTGGAAAAAGATAAAAAGTTGACCCTTTGCTTCCAATGCAAAGTTAATGTACTTTTCAACATATCGGCCTCTTAATAATATATTCTTAAAAATTATATCATATGCAATTCTTAACCCGAAACTCGGATTCTGGAACTAAACTTCGTTCTAGATGGAAATTTTGCGTACTCCTAGTCTTCATGATTTTTATTTTATCGCGAAAATGTCTATAATCTGATTGGGATTTGACCGATAATCACGTTCGGGCTGAAGTTCGCAGTCAAATCCCTTCTAAATTTCAAAACTTTTTGTCGCGATGAATATATATCAGCCAAACTTGAAAAGAGGACAAAAATGTACATCAAAACCAAACTTTAGATAATGAGCCCAAATTTCAGGTATAAATCACATTCGCAAAAGGTTAAAAAATTTTCATTAACGACACAGATATGTTGAAAAGGCGTCGCAAATCACAAATCTGACAACACCATAGTTTTTTCAGGGAATTTTTCGCAAGATGGCCAAACAATCAAAATAGCTTGGGCAAAAATGTATATGTTTCATAAATCAAAGATATAAGATACAAAATATATATAAAATTTCAGATTTTTAGCTATATCCTTAGGTAAGGAGGTAAATAAAGTGAAATAAAAACTTTTCTCACCTGGTAGTCTAGCATCACTGAACTGACAGCCTGGAGTGAATGATACATCATCAAGAGAAATGTCTCCTTGGTATCCGGTCCCTACAACTCCTTCAATAAGAACCTAAATAAAAACGAAAACTCTACATCAGTCTTCTAAGAATCTTGAACAACTTGGAAAACACATATATAGCCCTGGAGAAATGAACTGAACAGTTCATTGAACATCATCCAAACTTAAGTGAAAAATCGAGTTTATTTGGCCACCTCGTTCAGTCACTGAACATTGTTCAGTGAATGTTTGATGCGAGTAAAAATTGTATTACGTATAAAATTTCTTCAGTGAAATGTTCAGTTCATTTGGCATCCGGCAATAACGTAGCTAAAATTTTCAGTTGCATGTTCAGTTAATTAGTCCAGCGCTTATCGAAACCCTTTTAAAAGCAGTTACAAAAATAACAGTACAAATCAATCAATATGAGCAAATCAATATTGCTCGACATAAAATACAAACTTGATTCAGTGACTGTCAAAGAAGAAACACTAGTTATTTAGACTGATCATATCTCGATGAACAAAGATCGATGAAAGTTCTTTAAAACATTTGCAGACAGGTTTCCGACGACTAAGGACACCATGATTCTAACGTATGATTTCGATAGCTATATTCATAGTCTTTGAGTTGTATAAAACATCGAAATTGCGGTAAATAGTGGAAACATTTTTGAATAAAATTCAAACCTTTTTTTCGTCTGACACTCGTCAGAGTATAAACTTCAGTAATAGTCAGGGTAATCAATTGTTTTGGTCAGTTGTTGCGAAAACCCCATTGTTTCTATTGTTGGTCAATTGTTTTAACAAGTTGATTGTTTCGGTCTGTTTCTGCAGTTCAAGTATGTCTATAGATTCTTCTACTATTTCTCACAATAGCTATGTTTGCAGTATTAAACAAGATAGCTGATGTGAAAACTAACTTATGTGTAAAATTTCTAACAACAAAATACCGAATATAACTAGTCATAGTATAAATAAAGATACCTGGAAGTTAGCGGAACTGCTAAGTTGTACTTCTCCTCGCAGCCATTGATCACCTTTGTTTCCAGAAGCAGTCCACACCTTAGTACCCTTCTGTCCGTAGTTGGTCGCAGTGTAGATATTCAGTGAACCAATATGTGAGCCTAACATGTGGTAGAAGAATCTCATTCGGCAATCGCCTGCTGCTCGTCTTACACGAGTACCAGTGCCCAAGATGGTTCGGGTTCCCAGCACTGCAGTGTCATTTGGTTTGCGTGGACTAGATGCTTCCATGAAAATGTACTTGCCTGAAAAGAAAATACAGTCAGTTAGGTTCGATTATTAGGCCCTGGCCCAACAACTGTTTGTCAAACAATTTTGCTTCAGAAACAGTCTTCGACCATTTGGCCTCATCGTAAAGTCCTGGAGAAATAAACTGAAAATTTCACTTAACATCGTCCAAACATGAAGTTTTATGAAAAATCCAGCTCATTTGGCCACCTTGTTCAGTGAATGTTTGATATTGGAGTCAAAAATATTTTCTGAACAAAATTTATTCAGTGGTCTGTCTGTTCACTTCAATTGGCCACTCGACACTGAACATAACATAAAATGTTCAGTTCATTTGCTCAGGGTCTAAAACATACAGAGTTTGAGAACTTTCAAGAACATTTTGCGTTTATCACAGGCAAAAATGTTTGGCGAGCAATGTTTGACAAGCAGTATTTCACGACATGGCAATGTTTTACGACATGGCAAACGGTTAAAGGTCTTGTTTGACAAGTAAGTTTCAGCTATTTTACCAAAGGGAGGCGATTTAGCTACGCTAATTGTTAAATACCAACCATGCTCTTCTTGTAGAGTGTGATCCCTTGATGGTCCTGTATCGAAGCTTCCAGTGCTACCACTTGACAAAGACCAGTCGAATTTGTCATTGCTCATTTGAACCAAGTCACCAAATCCAGTCTCAAACGAATATCTGTGAAAAATAATGATGATGATAACGATGACAATAAAAAACAGTTATTACAGTTACCAAATAAACAGTTACTAAGTCTGTGAATGGTAAATGCTAAGGTCTACGTTTATATACATCAGGACCCAAATAGGAATAGGACTTTAGGAAAAAGACCACAACCGAAAAGACAAAAAGGAACAATTACTGGATTAAGGAACAGGTCTGAGCAACTTGACTATGGAACAACTGTGAAAAAGGACCTAAAACCCGCTGCAAAATAAGGACTAGAGTTTCTTGGGTAATAAGCAACTAATAGACTTATCGATCCGTGTCTACTGTCGAAGAGCCTAGGGCTTCTTTTAAAATCCACGCCTGAAGTCAGGCCGTTCATAGTCTTGGCAGATCAGTATATAGAAACGTAGCCTGCAGTTTCTTATAAGCTGGCTTGTTGTCTGATCAGACAACATCTTTTCCTTGCATAATATTTCATTTCAACCATACCATACCATACCATTTCCTTGCTCTGCAAGTCAAAGCCATGTGTGCCTACAGTCACTTATACTATGTTTTATCTAGATCTTCAGGGCTTCTAGTGTTCAAATAATACAATAAAAACTAGTACAGAACAAGCCAGCTTATAAGAAACTGCAGGCGACGTTTCTATGATACTGATCTGCTAAGACTATGAACGGCCTGATTGTGAAAATGGGTTTCTTACATGCTGACTTTACTATATGCTCATATAGATTCTTAGCTCTTAATCTACAGTAAAACTCGCATATGAGGACCATTTACATATAAGGACCATGTTACATTTTGAAATCACCCTATTTAGGCTCTTATACATACATATAATACTATTGCTGAAAACAGGATGCAAGGTTCTTAAATAGGTTCTTATCAAAAGAATTGATATGGATAAGTGCTACCTAGCCTTATCTGTATCAAATCCATTCACACAAGGATCTTTTTACATATGCTCTGTATCTATTTAAGTGTTTTGCTAAATTGCTTAATACATTTTATCACATATTACCAACCAGTAGTTGAAATTTAAAATTTTTTAAGATAAGAACCTCCCTTGAATTTTAGGATGAATAGGTTCTCTGTGATGGGGTGAAATGAGAACATTTCAGGGCTTAGGTTCTTATGAGTGGGTGGTTCTTATATGCGGGTTCTAACTGTATTTGTTGAAATAGCACATCAAGTCACTAACAGAGGACATTCTCATACCTTTGATACTTGGCACACTGTGCCGCAGTTTCATCAGAGCCGTCACAACAATTCCTGTCATTATCACACAATGTTGAGCTGTCAATGCATTGTTTTGTAAGGGAGCATTGGAACTGATTTGCAGTGCATGAAGCTGGTGGTGTTGGTTCACTGCATTGGAAGGAGATGTCATCAACGGCTACATCCGTCTTTGTACCCCAGTAGTGTCTACCTTCAAGCACAATCTGAAAGAATGATTTACATTTTCGTTGTGAGACATGCATTGACAATTACGTGGCACTCTAAAACGCTAGTCTGATATTTACTTCTGACGCATTTTCAACGATAAAGCTTTATTGGTGCAAATTCAGTTTACTGCAGATTACGAAACTGATGATCACGGCATAAGCAAGATAGTGAAGGTGCCGTGGCATTGTGGTCTAATATAGCTGACTCGTTGTGGCAGGAACCCAGTGAGGCCAGGATTCCAGCCCCCAGAGTAAAATGTTGAGCAGAATGACTCTAGAAATTCCGTCAACTGTTTCATTGAACTTTTCAAAACTGATAAAAAAGCAATGGGCGCTGCATCTAATAAGGGCTTATTCGATGGGGACGCTTATGAATAATTTTACGTCGGCATAGTGTCGAGGTAAGTGCTTGATCAAGGACTTATAGTAAGCAACAATTTCTCCAGAAGAACATACCTGGAAATCAGTTGGACAATTTGGTAATGGTATAGACGCTTGTTTCCATTTATCAGCAGTTGGAGTGTAGCTTGACCAAAGAACAGTATCCCTGCTATTCTTTCTGTACAAAACGTTGAACTGCACGTCACCACCAGATTTGTAGTGCCACATATTATACCAGAAGTTAAGTTTACAATTTCTCGATCCTCTGATGTATGCAGGGCTAAGGTAGTGGGCATTGGGGAATACTCCTCCAGAAAATTGACTTGCCTCCAAGTAAACATAATAGCCTGGAAAAACACAAGTTTTAACAGAGTAATTCAAATTCTGATCAATTAAAGATTACTTTGCATCTTCTTGGACAGCTGCTGATGCAATAAACTTTGTTATTAACAACGTCTATTTTACATTCTGCATAAAAGCTGTCAAAATCCGTTTTATATTGCTGTAAATATATTTTGAATGTGGCAGAGACACTGCCTAAAGGACCCTAAGACCCGAACGCCTTTGCTCTGCAAAACCAGATGAAAACCAATTTAAGACTTCTTTAGCCCTGTTTACACAACACAATTTCATCGCGTTTGGCCCGGCTCGTGGTTTAATTTTTTGCAGTGTAAATTACACTAGCCTGTGTCCAACTCGGATAACGTAATGCACGACCAAGTAGTGGCTTTAACCAGGTCAGACCAAGGGTTAGCTGCTTCATTTTGTAGTGTATAACGTTAACATCCCAGCCTCACCTAGCAGTAGAAAAATACATGGCTTCTATGTTAGCAAACAGATAGGGCGAGTTATTCATAATATAAACTATAAAACATACCAAGGGTAGAGTTCTTTGTATGATCGGTGGGTGGTCCAGTGCCATTAGATGGTGTCTTTCCTTGATGTCTAGTCCAGTCCATCCTATCTCCACGTCTTGTATTTTTCCATCCACATTCACCTGTCTCAAAATCACACGAGCTTGGACATGATGCTTCATCTGAACCATCAGGGCAATCCTTCTTGAAGTCGCAGAACTTGTAGGCTGGGATGCAAGTCGTGTCTGATTTACATCTAGCAGAAAAAAATCACAAAAATCTAACTTGCTCTCATATACAGTATTGAAATAATTAATGGCTGCATTTGATGCCAATAGTACGAGTCTTTATCAAAGCTCAGTTGCTTGGCACAGAAGATGGTGCAAACATTGAACTAAAAAAAGTTCAATGGGTGCAAATTATACGAAAATTTTGCAGAGATATTTCTTCATCGAATCTACCAAGCATGGCGAAATTGGAAGTACAACACTATTTCTTTCAAACAACCAAAAACATCTCTAGAAAAGCCATCTTTTCCCTCCACATCTCAGCATTTTTTCAGAAAGGAAAGATCGCATATTCCTAAAAGTATTCCAGGCACAACACAGTAAAGGACGACAGGAACAAATTGTCTTTTTCCGCTTAGTAAGAAATGTCAAAAAATTTTGGCTCTAGATGTCTTTAGAAGTATAGTATAATAATATAATTTGTTTGATAGCTATCTTATAGCACCACATTAAGGAATGTTAACGAACGGACAGTACGAGAGAGTATTAAATTTAGACAAAGTTTAGCATTTTTTTATGCACAACTAAAACACTCTTCTTTATATAGGAAGCAGAAAATTTTTGCCGAGGCTTGATGTTCTTATCATTTTGAACAATTTGAAGCTTCTTCATGGTGTCAATGGTGCACATCTTCTTGGTGTTCTTATTTCAACATTGATTTTTCTACAACTACACACAATAGAGCGCTTCAAGGAGCAATAAATAACAGTTAGGCGTTTCTTCTATAAACTTTTATTATGTAAGTGCATAGTTCTGTTTTCTTAAGACACATTTTCTTGTTTCAAGTTTTTCGACTGAGGCTGGACATAGCTACTCCAACGTTGTTCTTATCTCTTCGGCGAATCAAGCCTCGATGTTCTTATAAAGTGTGTTCTTATAAAAAAAAAGTGTGTTGGTCTGCCTGCTCAACTATTTCACTTCAGAGGTGTCTTAAACACGGTGTAAAACTTCATTAAATTGAAGACAAGACGTGAATACGTACCTAAATTCTCCAGATTTACATCCACTTGGTGGAGCAGTTGTTACGGGGACAGGTGCAAGTGTTGCTGTGAAGTCCACATTACAACCAGGTGTGAAAGAAACGTCATCAATTGCGATGTCACCCATGTAACCACCACCTCGTTTACCCTCAATGATGATCCTGAAGTTGGTTTTCACAAAGTTGAATGTGATTTCAGCTCTTCTCCAGAAATCTCCCTGGTTGCCTGAAATAAAAAAACCAATCAATCATTTTCAATCATTTCCACGGTAAACACAAACCAAAGCATGTTATATTACGAAACTACAAAAAGTTGCATTCTACACGGCTCTAGAACAGGGCCTATCTAGCTGTGTCTCCTTTGACTCCTTAAGAGATTTCTCGTTTGACTATTACATATAATCTTTATATTTTTATATATTGTACATTTTCCGTGTGTATTTTTTCGAAATAGTTAAATAAACAAAGGGGCCTATATATGGCAAAGATGAAGGCTTAATAAGAAGAAATGCATGGCACCGATGAAGGTTTAGTATAGGCGAAACACAGAAGGAAAGTTGGAGTAGAGTCTATAGGTGGGAAAGTCTACATGTCTTGTATATATTGTACATATTAAGCATTGGAATTTTTACACTTAGAAATGTGTCAATAATTTAATGCAGCTTATTGATATTCTACGTATACAATAAATTGCCTGCAGTTTTACCGAAACTGAAATACAACATAAGTCACAGATTCCTACCTTTCTTTGACCAGAGTTTTCGTAAAGGTGCTGTAGGAGAGGCGGATGTCTTCAATAAAACACTCAATTCATTAACATGGGCACCATACATATGATAGAAGAATCTCATAGCACAGTTATTTGATCCAGTTACTGGTCTGAAAGGAGCACTCATTAACTGTGCAGTGTCATTTGTCTTTCTTGGTGCTGATGTCTCTATGTACATGTAATAACCAAGTCTTGTTCCTGTAAACAAAAATCAAGAATTATTTGAAAATTACATTCACAACAAAGAGTACGATGAAGGTGCTGTGGCGTCGTGGTATAATCCAGCTGACTCGTGGTGTCAGAAGCTCAGTGTGGTCAGGGTTCGAGCCCAGCCTCGGTAGCGTCACGGCCAGGGTGGAAGTCTCGATTAGTTAACCTACTACTGAGATCCTAGCGACTGGCGCTAAAACACCATTTCACCTTCACCTTGTGCAGAAAACTTCATGGAACGACTCTTTCATTTGTAACACCACATTAAGCAAACTTGGATCAAACATTGTTGATAATTAAAAACATATTCATATTAGTGTCAAACGCCTTCGCATGCCAGCAGAACTTCTGAAGATGACTTCTAAAGAATTTCTTAGAACTTCTTTCTAAAGATGCAAAGTCTTTCCTCTTTTACAGGGATACTTTAACCTCATAGCTAAAAATCTTTTCTTCAAACGTGCTTTAACATGTGTTAATTGCTCGAATCACTTCGTTACTACATCAATGTCCGCAGTTAGCAATATGAAACATTGTTTTAACCTATACTTGTTAGTTATATTTTGAAGATATTCAAATTGACCAAATAATATATGAAAAACACAGCACAATATCTTATGTGTTTTCATTTAGTATTCTAGCTACTTTTTGAGACATCATTAACGACTGACAATGCAAATTTTGCGACCTATTTTCTAGTAATACTTTCTAGTTGCCTAACCTTTCGTGTGATCATTTCCTGGCCCAGTATCCACTGATCCAGTTGCACCATTCTTACGACTCCAGTTAAAGTTGTCGATCTTTCTTTGGACCCAGTTACAAGTATTGATCTCAAAGTCACATCTTTCTTTGTAGGCTGTACATGATGCTGGTCTTTCATCACTGTTGTCTCCACAGTCGTTTTGGAAGTCACAGTTCTAAGAAAAAACGTAAAACCCTTACAGTGAAAAGTGCCTATCAGGAGTTACTGAACGCAACAATAATGGAGCAAGTTATAACAGAATGTGCACGACGAAACAGATATTATGCAAATTTGAAATCGTCGCTGTTTCCATTCTCTTTGATTATCGACGCCAGAATAGGGAAAAGCATCAACTCTGATGCCTCTCCGGGTAGATTTAATTATATTGGTCTCAGCTATGATATGATAGTGTCTTAGCCTCCTAACATCACCATACCACTGCCATAGAAACTCATTTTACAGGGACCAAACGTCACAGCATTTCACTGGTAAATAAAAACCTCTATGCTTTGCGGAGTCAGTCTATATCAAGACAATCGTTTTCTCATATTAGCTCTTCAGGAATATCTATTGGTAATTTCAATTTATCCTGTGTGTATAATGATATTGAAACAATTTACTAAGTGTCGTCTTTTCTGAATTGTATACTTCGGACTGGAACTAGTTAAATATTTCACTGTCACAAATCATCTCAGTTTTTTCATTTGTTTCATACTCTGAAGATCACAAAAGCTATCAGTAGCTAACTATTTTCTGCGATTCGTATGATGATTTCGAAAATGTGTACACCCAAAAAAGACCTTCCAAAATCGCCGTTTTAAAGAAATAAATAATGGCATCTTACCTGGTTGCCAGAGACACATGCACCATTACTACAGGCTGTCTCCGTGCTGCGACACTGACCACCTCTGTCTTGTGGTAATGAACAGTTCACCAATCTAACGTCATCAACGGCTACAAACAGACCATAGCCAACGAATTCTAACTGCCAACCTATAGCAAAAGTGAATTTATTAATTTTTATTGGTCATTAACTGCACCATTTAATGCACTAGAATGAAATGCGATTGAAGTTTGTTCGCAATGGGTATGAAAGGAAAACAAAAACACAAATCCTAGAATAACGCAGTTCAACCTCCAAACAACTAAAGCAAATATTTTTTTGCGAAAGGTAATTTCTTTGTAAAAAAATAAACCTCCACACAGCAGATTCTATATAAACGGACACTACCATTGGTCTCACAAGTTTGCGTTATATGGAGGTTCAACTATGGTTCTTTCTTGTTGCCTCACTCTTACTATGATCAATATGATCATCTCTACAGTACAGAGTATTTAATCATCCTCAAACAACGAAGACAAGTTTCAATAAAACAACGGCTTAACTTTCAGTATGAACTGTCTATAAAACATTGAATCGCAATATCAGTGAATGATGACTCAGAGTAGGTCACTGCAAAAAGTCTGAAGCTTTAATCTCTTCCCCTATGATTATTGTACAATAAATATTATCTATTCGAAACCTTACTAGACTAGGCCAGAAAGTATCAGATTATTAACTGACAGTCTTGACTTTAAAATGTATATAAAACTAGTATACTAAAAAGAGAAGAAATAGGATATCTCTCCTATTTACCCTCTTGCCCTATCATCATCATACATAAACAGGAGGGATATTCTATTCAAACCCTGCCAGACTTGGCCAAAAGTTTCAGGTTCTTAACTAGGTATACTAAAAAGAGAATCAAATACATGTCGCATACCCGCAGGTCTTGTGCCAATACCCATGACTTGTTTAACCCATTGTCCATTTGTACGTGTCGATGTTAAGAACAGTCTTGAAGACAATGAGCCTTGCGTTGCACGTACACTCAGAGAGGTGTATGTCGATTCATTTTGATAGTAGTAGAACTGCAATGCACAACCGGCACCAGTCTGTGACAGCGGCTGACTACGAAGGTAGGCACTTGTTCTAGAGCTTCCAGATCCACTCTTGGTTCGCATCAAAAATCCTAAAACAAATATTAGTTGATTCAAAAGCAGAATCAAAATAAGCATATGTAATGAAGCTTGTTAAGCTGAGCTATACGGTTTTTTTTATAAGAATATCTTCATCTGATGCGCCTCAATAGTCTCAAGAAGTATCAATTTTGGGCCTATTTTCCTAAAATTATTCTTAAGTTACAGTCTCTATTCACTGAAGAATCGCTCAGAATTCACAAATCGCTACGCAATGTACGCAAAATTACATGCAGAAGTCACATATTCGAATTAGTAGCGGAAAAGCGGTAACATATTTTTAATTTTGTGAGGATTGAACCTGAATATTATTATTAAGTCACTCTCATATTTAAGCAGTTTTGAGAATCAATATTCTAATAAAGTATATTCTTGTGTAATACATGCAGACAAAGTCCCAAGACAACAAAGAGCAAAACAAGCACCATGTTTGGTTTGTGATAAATTTCTGCAACATTCCTTACAATTAAGTTTAAAACAAAACACAAAGGAACGGGTAAGTGCAAGACAAGACACAGAGGGTCGTCTTGGATCAGGTAGTCATGTCTATAATAGAACTGCGCTTCCCAGCTGCAATACTCAAAGTAAATATGATATGTTGTTATTCAGCATGGCAGCTAACTTAGTGGACAAGAAAAGCCTCCATACGGTTGCCTTCTGGTTCACTACTGGCTAAATAATTCAGCAGAATGTAGCGACAAACAGATTTTGGCAAGATACTGAAACTTGAATTAATGACAACCAGAAACTAGTGCTGTAGACAGACCTGACAATTTCCTGTGAGAATAATTATTTGAACACACAGGTATTTTTCAAAACATTGCAGGATAAATATGTTATGAACTATACATTTCAATTAAAAGACAGCGGTGTGTTATGTTCAATATAGTGTATATTAGCGAAATAGGACTATGGGGTGCAGTTACACCCATACATCCCTCAGAAGCAGCAAAATATGGAATAATTAGAGAGAATACTAATTATGAGAGATAAGGGCGAGAAAACCACTCTCCTGCGATCAAAGAGGTATTTACACCTATCCCTGCGACTGCAGGGCTTATCACTACATATATGTCAAAGGAAAAAAATGGAATTAAGTTGCCACATGATATACCTTGTCCGGTCTTTTTTGTGTTGTCTGTTGTAGGTCCTCGTCCTTGTCCAGAGGGATCTACAACTGGGTTCTGTAGAGGACTTGCTCGACCCCATTCATAAAGACCAGTGCTGACGTCACTGTATCCACAGTTTCCAGATTCAAAATCACAATTGCCTGAAAACATAATTAATACAAATGAATATGCACAAAATTTCATTGTATACTATTGTCATGAACAGTCTTGATGACAAATATGTATGGTGCTGGGGAAGGTTCAACATAGCCGAAACACTAAAAAGTCAAACAGGAGGAAAGCCTTGGGTTGTATGACTTGGAGGGCTACTCAGCGATTTCATTGAGCTCTATAGCTCAGTGGAAACCTCTTTAGCTCTCTGATCGTGCAGTCCAGGTTCAAATCCCATTGTGGTATGCCTCTTGAAGAAAAAGATACATCAAGGGTATCATTATTATGGGCAATTTTATTGCAAAAAAGCCGTATTATTATCTAAAATTAACATACCGCAATTTGCTTCATCTGATCCATCCCTGCAATCACTTCTGTAATCACATCGCTTCTTACTAGCAATACAGGTAGCATCTCCTGGGCAGTAGAACTGGTTACTCTGGCAAGGAGTGGTAGTGGGTTTAGGTGTTGTTGATGGGCCTGGTGTAGGCAGCTGTTTGTTATAACGCATGCAGCCATAGAAGGACAAGTCATCAATCGCAATGTCACCTTGATAGCTCGAGCCACGGACAGCTTCTATGATAACCTGGATGGTCAAAACAATAGCCATCTATCATAAAAGTATTGCTAGCCTCATATAATCAATAATTATCTAAATAGTGATGGACAAATCGTCTTTTTTATTCTTTATTTAATTCTTTATTTGTTTTGCTGTTATTGAGCGGCGAAGGCTAGATAAGCATTGCTCCTCCTGGGTCCAACAAGTTTTCCTTGTCATTAATTGGAATTCTTATAAAAAAACATTGACTTGACTTGACTAAGAGACTAGAATAATTTGCTCATAAAAATCCTAATACAGCCTAACAGACATGAAGGAAGGTAAGTACTCAGTTTACCTGGAAAGGTTGCGTGCTGTACAGACGGACTTCACGTCTGACCCAGCGATTACCAGCGCTTGTGTTTGTAGACCACTGTAGCGTCTCAGGGCAGCCGTTGCCTTCACACTGTCGAACGTAGACATTAATTCTTCCAATGTGATCACCAAACAAATGATAATAAAGACGAAGTAAACATGTACGTCCAGTTGATGACGTAGGCATCAAGTTGCCGCTTGCGATTCTTGCTTTGTCACCTTGTTTACGTGGGTAAGAGGCTTCGGCGTAAAGGTAGTAACCTATGAAGAAAATGAAGCTTCATAAAGACAAAAATCCTGAAAGGACAAATATCAAACGAAATTTAATTTGAATGCACAGTTGACCGTTGCCTACATTGCTCATTAAACCTACTGCCTAAAAATTCTGGGTAAATTCATACGTTCAAGGTGGACGCACTTTAACTTTATTTAACTCACAAGATAATGCTCGACTGAAAACTATTAACAGGACAGCTTTCTTAAACGATTAAGGTATAGCTGTTGGTTTCTTTTTTCTCAAACTTGAAATTCTTCGTCATAAGAGTCACTGGCATTACACATAAAATTCTTTAAAAGGTTTCTTGAAGAAAACAACTTATAGTTATAACTAAAGCAAAAATACTACAGAAAGTACTAGAGTACTAGATAGAGAGCAATACTTTAAAAAGACAACGAACATAAGTGCTATAGCTCTGTTTGCTTATATCCAAACGCGGCTTAAGGTAAATACAGTACCCATTACGAAACAGCCTGCAGCTCACTCAGTTACAAGAAATACTTTTGGTCTAAAATCCTATCATTAGTACAACATTATTCCCTGCTCTAAATAAAGAATATTCCTAATAAAGAATTATACAAGCAGCAACTACTCAGTTTATGGAATAAAAATCACGACAAACGAAATACGTTGAAACCAAAACAAGAAAACAGCACCTACCAGTATTTGAGCCAGTCGTATGGTCAAACAATGGGCCAGTTCCTACAGAGTCAGTGGACCCTTGCCATCTTGTCCAGTTGAACTGATCATCGTTAAGCTGTTTCCAGTAATACATGCCCCATTCGAAATTAGTCCTTCAATGAAAAAAAGTAAAATTAAGATGAGACCATTTGGCATGCCTCGTTTAACATAGACTAACTCTTTGATACCTTGAATGCTCAGAAATATTTCCTTCTCATCAAGGTTTCCATATCGTTAGGGACGGCGAGAAGGTGAAGGTGAAATGGTGTTTTTGCGCCAGTAGCTAGGATCGCAGTAGTAGGTTAACTAATCGAGACCTCGACTCTGGCTGTGACGCTATCGCGGCCGAACTCGAGCCCCGACCACACTGAGCTTCCGACACCACAAGTCGGCTGGATTACACCACGGCGCCACAGCACCTTCAGAACTGCTATGGGAACTGCGATGGGGACGCTTTCAAAGATATGGGAACACGTTTTAAAGCATGCCACCGTCCATTGCTTCGACAGCCCAGAAAAAGGTTGAAATTAGTTCAACATTTTAAACTACACTGTCGTGTTTCCTTCTATTAGGATGCAACGGGGAAATGGTTTTTGATATGTTCTAATATCATCGCTGCACGCTGAAATCAACTACTGTTTGAGGATTTTCTTGTGTGTCACCATCGTCCCCGTTTCCGTTTATACGGGAATATGAGCTTAGCCGCCACGTCGAGGACACGGCGGCATCCGTCGCTTACGACGATATAGAAACCAGGCTTGAAGGATACCATAGAGAATTAATGATGTTGCGGTTTAATCGAATAAACTCGAGACGCAGAAATGCCGGACAAAGTCGCTTCATACCCCTTCCATGCTGGGAAGGCCAGCCATATGACCGACTCGTGATTCGACGTCGATAAAATCATCCAATTATAAAAAATATCCCGGACTGCCTGTTCAGGCAGGTTGTTCAGATCCTACTGAGCAATTATCCATGTTTTCATGAGCCTGACACAAAGTTCCTCGTCTTTAATAAATTCTTCTCTTTAAAAGGCCCATCTCCAGAGCCATTGTTTTACAACGATTTAAATGATAGTTCTTTTAGCCACAAGTTTTTCAATTGAAGGTTCTTGTAAAGCTATGGCTAAACTAGGAGACACTGTATTCGGCGTGACAAGCGAGCAACATGTCCCCCGAGTCATTTGAATGTCGCGGAGACAAAAATTGTTTCTGTTGTCTTCCAGAAACATTTGCGTGTCTCTTGCTACAAATGTTGTCGCGCGCTACAAAGTTTCCGAGGTGGCAAAACTGGGAGACACTGAGGGGACATTAATGTCGCACGCGATGTCTCCTTGTTTAGCCAGGCCTTAAGTTTCCCGTGGAGTCATATAAGCTTAGTAATAGATT
Source organism: Chrysaora quinquecirrha (assembly GCA_014526335.1). Classification (NCBI taxonomy): domain Eukaryota; kingdom Metazoa; phylum Cnidaria; class Scyphozoa; order Semaeostomeae; family Pelagiidae; genus Chrysaora; species Chrysaora quinquecirrha. The sequence continues at coordinate 6,381,457 of JACTAT010000013.1, read as the reverse complement.
CTTGACATGGAATAGTAAGATAATGTCTACCTGTATGGGAAAAGAGACCATTGGCAGTTCTGCTCATCAGTACCATCACCACAGTCGTCTGTGAAGTCACATTGTCTTGAATAAGGAACACAAGCTTGGTTCTTCAAGCATCTGAACTGACTGCACCAGCTGGCAGGACCAGGTAGGGCACAGCCGGAGAATGAGATATCATCAACGGCTATATCACCTCTTGTACTATAAGATCTTTCTGCTTCTATTTTCATTGTATATGGAGTGCTTCTTCGCATTATGTAGACAATGCCTTGGTTCCACTGATTACCTGTAACAATGAAATTGCATGTTCAATGCAATGGTCAATGTTTAATTATGAAAGCTTTTCAGAACATACAAGGCAATAAAAGACTGAGGCTACTGATAAACCAGTAATATCTATTGGCAGACGGTTGTTCTTCATTAAAATGACATTTCATAGAACCATTCTTAACCTATGAAATTCTGAACATTAAGAAAGCTTATTTCATAAGCGGCTTAACTAAGCTAAATAGATAATTGTCAGGCCAGCTCGTCTGCATCAAGAGAGCTATATGAAAAAGATAAATACAAACGATGCAAAGGCTTTTAATTTCCTGACTTTCACTAGGAGTTTCTAGATATGTAATCTTCAACAAAAGCATAGAGTAAAAATCCGCAAATAAGAATCTTCATCTATTATGAACCAAGGCCTGAACTTACATGAACCAAGTTCTGAACTTACATTGTTTCTACCAAATGAAAAAGAACCATATTAGCCTGATATCCAAAGAGGTTCCCAATGACTCCAAACACATGCAATCAGAACAATGAGAAGCAGGGTGATGCTTAAGCTGCAAAACTTTGAACCATGCCTTACATTTCCTTGCAATTATTTTCTAACCTCTTATAAGAACCTCCACCGAGATTATGAATACAACTCATTCCATAAGAAACTAAACAGGCTGTGTTAATAAATTTAGGTTCTAATGTGCGGGTTTTTACTGTAGAATAACTGCTTTTTAAATTGCATTACATACTACATAAATAAACATAAATAAACATTATACATAATTTATTGTCAGGATCAAATAATCGTATTCACTATTGTCTCATAGCCGATCAAGGCAAAGAACCAGACAAGACATAAAAGCTATGAAAATTACACCATAGCCTACATTTGCTGTACGAACATAGGGAAAACAGGCTTCGTCACAAACTTACTAGTTTGGCAGTCTGATTATCAGTAATACAAATTTAATTGGCTTTTACTGTTATACCTTGTTTTCCACTCGTTTTAGATTTTAAATGTGTTTGAGCTGACACCTTATTATTATTACAACAGTAAGAGGAATATCAACTAAACAGAACGTCTAAAGCGTGCCATAGTGTCACGTCTAACAACTTTTTAAAGGTGTGACGAATAAAACAGAAGGGGTTTAGACCCACCGACTTAGATCGATTTAAATGGTGTATACATTTACAGAATTCGATAAAATAACCCAACGACTCTCACCTTGGTTTCCAGTCTTCTCAAAGAGCAACGTATGTCTGGTTCCAGTCTTGATGTAAACACGAAGAACACCAATGCCACTTCCATACATGTGATACCAGAAATTCATTTGGCATGTTGCTGCAGCTTGCTGTAATTTCTGACTTTCCAATACAGCTAAACTATACGTAGTACCAGTTGATGCCTCGACGTACATGTAGTACCCATTGGCATTGCCTGTAATGAAAGTAGTTATGCTAATTAGTCTGGATATTCTGTGTGAAGCTCCGGCCTAACCAAACTAATAATTCATCCAGATTTTAACATCATGCTACAGGTTTTGGATAGAGTTTGATCAGAAGAAAATCAACCAACACGTTGGCTTGGTTTGGCCATCCCGGCGAGCAAACGTTAGAGCAATGAATGCGTGTAAGTTAATACATTCAACGTTATTGTGCAGAACCAAAAAACATACAGAACTCTCGTTCTTGTATAGCAGCAAACAATGTTTTATTTTTCGAAACATAATTCTGATATGTAGTCCAAGACTCATCAGTTAATAGCACTTTTTTGACAAGGATTTTGGTTAAAATTTACACTTAACCAGCCCTGCTGCAACATCAGCTAACACGCAAAAAAAGTTTGGAAAGATCTTTCTGCTTCTATTTTCATTGTATATGGAGTGCTTCTTCGCATTATGTAGACAATGCCTTGGTTCCACTGATTAGCCAGTGCCTCTTAGGTTCACGACTAGCTGGTCAAACACTTTTTGATACGAATGTTGTCTGAAATATTGGCTTAGTGTAACCACTTTTAGCCCAACAACAGCTAACGTGCAAAAGAAGTTGGGCGAAATTTTTAGTACAATTTTAGCAACATGTGGCTTTAAGGTCCATGACTAGCTGGTTAAAACAAGATTCAAAGCATGATTTAACAGAAGACAGCTTGAATAATGTATATTGTACATTCTAGAAGTAAATTATATATTGAATAAAAAAAATTCTTTCCAATACGGCAAATTGAATACGGTGGAATCTCAATGAAATTGACACATCAGTCAGACACATTTGGTAGCAATTCTGTTGTAGAGAAGGTAGCCGAGTTGTATACTTTAAATTTTACTGCATACTTCGTGTTTTTGAATCAGAAACAAATGCAGTTGAATAAGTATACCCTTAGATGAGGGGCGTATGTTTAAGAGCTCGTATCAATAAAATATTTTTTTCTGTGATAATTAAAAAGTTACCCTTGGTATGATCTGTGCTTGGTCCAGTGTTCACAGTGGCTGTTGATCCTTGTGCACGCCTCCAATCAAATGTTCCTGTACTAACTTCGTTCCATTTGCAAACACCTGCAACAAAAAGTGCCACAAATAAAATAGGCAGGGAGAAACACTTCTAAAAAACCTCAATGCTCGATATTGCTTGCCTTTTTTATTGAACTTTTAAACAACTCATCTACTTACGCAATAAATATCGTAAATGGTATTATTCTACTGAAGGTAGACATGGAAGTTTTGCAATAACAGAGCAGTCGTTTTCTTGGGACATTTTGCATTCAACCGCAATTGTATACAGAAGATAACAAATATATTCATCTACGCTTTTCTGAGGTCACTCTTCTCCCTCCTTTAAGTGGTAATGAATCAACAACATTGATTTGTGTTGATCGTCATCAAGTTCCTCGTTCTGTTGTTTATTTACTAAATTTGGGTCGAGTTAAATGAAAAACAGAATGTCTTCAGAAATTAGTAGGTATATAATTTTATTCAATAACCTACCTTAGCAGATACCTTAGCAAATAATTCCGCAAAGCTGGATTAGCATTGCATGTAATACAATTAGCAGCAAAGCCTCGCAGCTGCAAGCAGAACATAAGCTAAAGGATATAGCTGATACAGTGTTCTGATAAGATATGAACTTACCGCTTTCAAAATCACAAGCACCGCAGTTGGCTTCATCAGTGTTATCATTTGCTCCACAATCACTGACGAAGTCACAAACTTTGGTGGAAGGAATGCATTTATTAGTTGTTTGGCATCTAACAGCACATGGATTTGGTGAAGGCGTAGGTGTAGGATCTGCAAAACAAAAATCATTAAAACGGTGAGATATGTAAAGAAGAGTCTTAACATCAATGAAATTTCATTATAGAAAATAATCGGAGGTGAAATAAAATCTTTAGATCATAGAGAATAAAGAATTATAACATTTAGCACGTCAAACTTCGTGTACGCTAGAGAAAGTAAAGAAAATAAAGTTGCCGTTTTTGAGTCTACCACCAGCCTAGGGCTACTCAGTCGACTTTACACTCTACCCTGGATGCATTATCATATAGCAGAGTGCAGCCACACGCTCATAACTACCGACCAGGTACCCTTTATACACCTGGGTGGAGAGAGGCACATTTGTTTTAACAACTTGCCAAAGGTTGTTATCTCTGCAATCACAAGTAGAAAGACCGTGGCTCGAAAAAGATTACACAAAAACAAAAAAAGCCTTCATAAAATATAAAACACTGATAAAATAAAAATATCACTGCTGATGGAAGGCTTTCCGAAAAATATTGTTGTTTTATTTGTTTGTTTTTTTCTTATATCACTGACGGAAAATTTACCTCACATATTTTGCAGAAATAACCTAGCAAATTTGCATTGTAGAAGGTTCAGGTTTTGTCGAAATCAAAGGTTGGTAAATTTAATCGTCAGGAAATTCTCATTGCACTCTTATCTAAATATGAATAGTTCCAACTAACTGATATAGCATAGAAAACAACAATACGCAGGCCATTCATAAGTCATGTCATGACTGTAAACAAATCCACGTACATGGGTTAAAGAACTGATAATAAACGAAGTATGCTGGGAAATGTTAACTTAAGTCCCTTGCTATTGACCCAGTGCTATTAATATCCGCTGTTACCCAGTGTTAGATAACTACATTTTTTAAAATGAACACAAGATTATGCAAATTAATGTAGACCAGGTACCAAGCAAATGGAACTCTTTGTGCTTTGTGTATTTTAAGGGCATAGATTTTAGAAAAGTTTCTTATAACGTGTGGCGAATGTCCTTAAAATTATATTTATTCTTCTAAAAACCATTCCCATCCACGTATTAATAATCTCAGAGTTTGGAAGATATTATTATCTTATTATTCCTGTCTTAGGTCTTGCTATTTAGTTATATTTTAGCAACCTTAATGATTAGATAAACTATATATTTTCGTAATTTACACGTTTTTTTATAAGAAAAAAGCTTCAAAGGCTGAAAAGTTGAGAACATGCAAAAAACATATTACAAGGCTTTGTGAAGGTAGAAAAAATTAGAATTCAATTTCTTATGGCGCCGTCCTGTTCTCCACTCTAGAAAACAGGTATAAACTATCAATCATTGTGATTATGTGACATTTTTACATGTGCGCCCTTATCGTAGCAATTATCACCTAATTTGAAAAACAACAGCTTTTTAAAAAGCAAGAAAATTAAGAACATGTTAAGAACATTTTGAGCCTTCAAATCGAAAAATTAAGAACATTGCATGGCTTTCTTCAATTTAAGTGTTCTTATATAAAAAAACGTGTACCACATTGCACATCTATATGTCTATTTGTTGAATACTGTAATTTGCTAAGTTATTTATGAAGCGGCCCAAGCTAGATAAACATTGCTTTTCCTGAGTCGCATAAGCTTTCCTTGTAAAAATTAAAATTCTTATTAAATAATGACTTGACTACAATAAAATGATACTGAACCTACCTGGGCACTTTCCTGTAACAACATTGATGTCATCAATTGCGATGTCACCATCATAGGAATTCCCAACTGATCCTTCGAATACAATCTACAATAAGATTTCATTATCATCATTTGTTCGTAACTATTGGCAGATACGAGCACAGAACGTGAATATGAAAAAACTCATAATTTAAGAAATTTAAAATTGCCAAAATTAAGCCAGCTGCAAAAAAACAGTGAAATTAAAGTGTAAGTGTAGCGAAAGTAAAACTCTTACACTCTTACATCAATCTTTATTCATTACTTAATTGTGTCACATCATTTCCACTTTAGTTCATTTATTTCCTTATTCCTCATCACTGTATCAATTTAAATGCATCCGCACAATTCATTCTATTCATGGACAACTGACTACATTATCTTAACCTAGCTACTTTCCTAATACGGTACATTTGATTTAATCCAACTTCCTTGAATCAGCATTAAATATCTTTGTATTTAGAATTTTTATTTAGTTCAGTAGAGTTCAGTTAGAGTGGTAAATGTAACACTCGTCTCTCTCTCTGGCCCCGTGTTTTCTTTACTTTAAATAAGAAAATCTGGTTCGACGAAAGACGAAGGGTGAAGATTTTGGCGAACATCTAATACAGTCGCAATGTTCCTAAAACAACATGTATGGAACAAGCCTACGGTACAACGTCCCATTGTTTCCTGCCTGCAGTTTGTTTTATCGTTTCAACTTTACTTTTTCAACAATAAAACTGACCTGGAAGTCGTAGCTCTGACTGACAGTCACTTGAGTCCAGTGCCACTCATCCTTGTGGTTTCCAGTCTCACTCCAGTGTGATCTATAATAATAACGTCCACGTGACCAGGATGGCTTATACCTCGTTTCCAATAATAGCTTTCCAGTTGTCATGCCATTCATGTGATACCAGAACGAGACACACCAGTTATACTGTGGATTCACTTTGAATACTTCGCTAGCAAAGTGAGCATAGTCTCCCTTCTTGCGCGGTGATGATGCTTCAATGTACATATAGTGGCCTACAGAGGAATAGGATAAGTGGCTTAGAACATACTGGACATAGGATAAAACAGACAATAAAGTTGCTGTATTCGAGTCTGCTACCAGCATAGGGCTACTCAGTCGACTTTACACTTAACTCTGGTCTGGATGCATATAGCATTTAGCAGGGTGCAGCCTAGCATATAGCAGGTTGCAGCCACGCACTGTGCTCATAACTACCAACCAGGTATCATCATTTGTGTTAACAAGTTGTCCAATGTTGTTATTTCTGCAAGCGGGAGAGGAAAGACCGTGGCTCAAACTCACAACATTTTCGTTGTGAGCCCTGCACACCGACTACTGCGCCACAAGCAAGTTTAGAATCGTTTACGAGGTTAAAAACACAGACTTGTAGAATAGACTAGAAGTTCAAAAACACAAAAGTTTAGAATCGTTTGAAAGTGCAAAACATTTCCCGTGATGTAGGATCAGCTCAAGCCAATAACCATACGACATCAAACATTACTAAATGGTAAACCGGCCCTTTAACAAACAGCCTGAAAATCATGTTAGATTAGAAATCTGTATAATTCTCTGTAAAATCAAAAGCAAGTAAAACACCTTGTTGCTCGAAAACAAGCCACGTCTGTAATTTGCACTCCAAAATTAAGCTGCATTCAATTACTTGCTACTTATTTAACTAAGACAAAGTTCCAGAAATTAAGCCACACTAGCTGGTTTGCAACAATGACCTTACTCTACTGCAGGCTCTCTGAGCATAGAATCTATGATATCCCCTGCACGGCAAAAAGCCTTACGATTCTAAATTGTAGGGCTGCTTAAAGGAGTTTATACTTAGAATATTCTTTATTATTGGTTTGGCATCGGAAGCTGCCAAAAAGGATCTAAATTAAGCCAAATCTTCTTACAAGGCAATAACTAATAAGCCCAATTCAATTAACGTAAACCCTGGAATTAGCCCCCACCCTAGAGTGAGAAATCTTTTATTAGCCCCCCCTTCGAATAAGCCCCACTCCTAACATGTTGTTGTTATCCTTTGGAACCCATATTGGTTTATTATCGAGTTGTGACAGAAAAATGCATTCTCTTAGACTCAATGAGAAATCATGGTTTCACGAATAATTTAAGAAGCCTCCCCCCTTGTTGAAGCCCCTGCCTCAAATAAGCCCCCCTCCAAAATAATGAAAAACAATTAAGCCCCCAGGGGGTTAATTCGAGGATTTACGGTAAGCATATTCTTTAATACTGTAGCTTAATGACATGTGGCTTATTTTCTAGCAATAAGATAGTTTAAGCAATTCTTACATACCTAAAGATGTTCCAAGTGTATGATCTATCTTGGGTCCTGTCTGAATACTTGGTGTAGCTCCAGAGTGTCTTATCCAATCAAACTGATCATCATCAATATTTGAATATCCACAATATCCTCTCTCGAAATCACACGATCCTTTTGGTGGACATGGGTTCTTATGAATGGTTATATCATCTATTGCTGCATCACTTGTGTAATCTCCACCACGGATTCCTTCGAATACAATCTAGGAAAAACCAAATAAGAGTCTCAAACAAGTCAATGAAGTACCGTTAAAGTCCTCTTATCGTCAATGAACAACTTAAAAAATTTTCCAACTACACTATCATAGTTTACACGAAGCAAAGAGCCATTTTTATTTCCTCTTTCAGGTATAATTTCATACTGATTTTGGTAGTGTTTTCTGCCCAGTGAGAAAAATCTGCTGAAAATCTAAGCTGATCAAAGACTATAAGCTTAAACAAATACATAGTAACAGTTACTTAATTTCCCTGTGTATGCTTTTGAGCTCACATAGAAGTACAATTCAAAAAGTAAGCAAAGCATGTTAAAATTCGATTCGACTTCAACAGCATCAAAAAGTCATTTTGAAGAGTCTGCTAATTAATGTTTCTTGAAGCATAAAGTTCTCTATTCTCGTAGTTTATTCCTAGTATAAGCCGTTACATCATTTAGTTCATCGTTTCATGAATTGCTAATTACATTTATATTCGGTTTGCCTTTACAAGAGGAATTCCATAGCTCCTCTGTAAAGTTCATTTCTCACATGAACTTTTCAATCTGACTCTAGTAGCCGTCTCGCTGTATCATATCAGTTGGACCCAAGTTCACTTCGTTTAAATCATATGAGGTAATAATGTACTTCTTGGGAATCTCGTACAACCTTTCCCTGATTTCCATTAATTTCAAGGAAATCCCCTTGAAATCCATTTGTTTCAGCAGGAATCTCGTACGCTTTTTGAAAGAGTACTCGTTTAAAACCACATAAATTAGTATCGTTGGTATGTATTTTGGACATACTGTGAGGAGTGTCAGACCATGCCATTTTATCATGTTTTCCACTATCTGTTGTTTCAGTAATTTCGGAGAATTTAAAGGAACAAAACAAAAGTCAAAGAACAGGATAAAGGGACGTGCAATGATAAAGCATCAAATTACCTTCCAACTCTGCGAAGAAATAACAGTGACCGAACCTCTATGCCATTTATTTCCTTGGTCTCCACTCATTGACCAGACTGGTGTAGTACCAAGTACTCCTCCTTTTCTTAGATAGATTCTAAGTGTTCCCATTCCAGTGCCATACATGTGGTAGTAGAACTCAACACATTTACCGAACAGTGTAGCGGGGTATTCAGGAGATTCCAAAACAGCACGGTCTCCAGGTCGACGTGGATATGAAGCTTCAATGTGCATGTAATGTCCTAAGGGAAAAATATTTTATATATAGGGCGTCCTCCATCAAAGCATAGTTTCAAATCACACACCAATTCGTTATAGAGGACACGAATATAGCAAAGAACTAGAACTCGTGCATTAAAAAACTATAGCTCAAGCTATTCAGGGGCGTAGCTAGAACTTTGCATGAAAAAACAGCTATACCAAGAAGTAGGTTACAGATACATTCACACATTTCTTCAGATAAACACCACCTATACTCTATTTTTATATAAAAACACTTCATAAGAACATCGAGGCTCCATTTGCCAAAATAAGAAAAATTTAAGAGAATGTCAAGCCTCAGATAAAAAAACCGAAAATTCATTTCATGTTAACGAAACAGACATATGCAGATACTTAATAAAAGTATGGAAAGATATGCTAAATTGTTTTTTATTGTTTGTAGATGCAATTTATTGTGTGTAGTTGTGAAAAAATCAATGTTGAAATAAGAAGACTAGCTATTAAGCCTAACACTCGAGCCAAAGTTATGAGAAAAATAAGAACATCGAGCCTCGGAAAAAATTATCTGGTTATAATAAAAATGAGGGTAATCAATGCCCTTCAAAATGCAACAAATTACTCCCTCTAGTAAATCAGAACGACACCGGATTGCCGGGTGAAAATTTAATGGGTTTTCAATGGGTTTCTAAACAAATAACAACAAACCGAATCTGGTTCCATAAGTATGATCAGCGGGCGGACCAGTTCTCCAGCTAGTTGTATTAGCTGTTCCTCGCGTCCAGTCGAAATCATCCCCAGCATCTTGTGTGTATCCACAAATTGAAGGTGTTTCGAATTCACATTCAGCTAAAAAGACAATGGCACAAATGGCATGGCACAGAAGGAATATAACAGAGGCATCCGTATTGGACATCTATTTTTTTTACATCAAGCGCTATTAACTTATAGCAAATTTATTGAGCAAAATATGACAGCTTCATGAAGCCCACTTAATCTTTTGGTACGTTTCCCCAAATGAAAAACTCAGCGTTAAACAACATATACCAGCTTACCCTTCAGCACTATCACATTATGGAATGATTCTTATGGAAACATAACATCGCTTCACAGTAAATTAGCTTATGTCACTAATGTCGCTTATAGTAAATTAACTAATGTAGACTAAGCAATTGTCTTTTAATTTCGACTATTGTTAACTGTGCTGACTTTGTGTGCCAAACTGGCTTAATCTGCAAGCGATCACACATAAGACCATTAAAATGTTGAAGTACTTACCTACAGGTGGGCATGCACCATTGACAAAACCGACATCATCAAGGGCAATATCACCTTGATAACTAGGACCACTTGTGCCTTGGAAAATGACCTGTCGAAAAATATTTTATATAAATTATGTACTGCTGTATTCGAAACTACGCACAATATCGGTTTGCAGGAGGTCTGAAGTCAAAATGGCATGTTAGATCATTGCAAATTATGCTCAGTTCAAGTTATTCAGCTGCAGTAGTAGTTAGAGAGAGGACAAAGAGAGGTCCGCCAGAAAATAAATCCCACAATGAACCAGAAATTGGAGACAGGAGGTATCAATTTCGTACAATTTAGTTTTAAAAACATGAATAGGTATGAAAATGGAGGAAATTACTATGATGCACAGTGTCAAAATTTTTCAAGACAAAACAAGGGTGAAAATAATCAAATGAAGAGAAACTGGCTGGTGTTAAAGACTACGAAGCTGTGAGGGTGAAACTGAGGGCGACTGCTAACGTACTGCCTCTACCTCTAGCTGGTTTCTCAGTATCATAACTTCACAGCGGAATTGCACAAACATAATCTTAGTCTTACGTGGAGAGAAAATACCACGACCTAAAGCGTAAGAGGAGACAAGAGACGAATAAGAGTTTGCAATCTTGGAACAGTGGCTATGACAAACTACTTGGAGCGACAAAGCAGCATATGCTAATATAACGAGCTTTTCAACGCCAAACAGCCTACCTTGAAAGCTGGCGTTCTAGAGACAACAATCTGTGCCAGCCGCCACTTGTCGCCTTTGGTCCCTTGTTGACTCCATATGGGAGATGCTGGCAGTGTGTTGCCTGTCTGGATAAAGACGTTGAGTTTGTCCACGTGTGCACCATACATGTGATACCAGAATCGAACACACACGTTGGCTCCACCAGTCTGGAAGTTGATCATTGGGCTAACAAGATTTGCTGTATCGTTATGTGTTTGCCATGATGTTTCGATGTACATGTAGTAGCCTTTAGAAAAGAACGGTTATCATTTCAGGACAACATGATGAAAACTTTCCTACGGAAGTTCTTAGAAGCTTTAAGGTCGATCTTCACTAGACGATTTTTAGGATGATCGACAGAAAAAGTCACGACGACACATGCGCAGTTGAAAATTCTTCATCGCTGCATCGAGTAGAAGTAGTTTCTATTTTTCGTCAGACGATTTTAGTCGTCAAGCAGTTCAACCAGTGACATTATAGAATTTTGCTTATCTAACTCCAAGCTGTGTTCAACATTAAGCTGCATTTTCACAATTCTATTGTCTTTTTCGTTCGTGGTTTTAAAGTAGGTGGAGATTGAACGAACTTTTTTGCAGCGTAATTTTATGACGATCGTTGTAAAAATCGGCGTTAAGCAAGTGCAAAGAGTACGAGACCTGAATTTTTGATGAATATGGCATTGTTTTTCTAAAACTGATTGTATGTGCATGTAGTAATCTAAGATACATCGGAAATCATTTGAGAAATATTGAGGAACATTGGCTAATAAACGTTTTTAAAAAAATGTTGAATGACTTTGACGGTATTTGCCAGAAACTGCAAGAATATTAAGATAATTCTAAACTGGCGAGAGGAACGTGAGTGTTTTAAAGACTGTAGAAAAGTATAAAGCAAAACATTCTCTGGCAAAGGATCTTTGCCTTGCTCAAAGCTGTACATATGCAAGGACACAGTCTTGATAAAGGTCTGCTCAGAGGAAAGTTTATTACTTTGTTGATGAAAAATGCATTCTAATATTTTAGTGCATAGCCAATCCAAAGCATGCCTTCAGAGTTGATCACCCTGCAGGCGAATATACATCTCTTAAACGATTAACATCCTGTAGTACCCTTTGTTAACATTTGCCTCATAACCGAACCACTCTGTACAGAAAGGTTCAAAGATAAACAAGATAATCTAAAACATGTTTTAATGAAATAGGCCAAGTAAAACGTACCATTTATGTTTCCTTGCGTGTGATCATTGGCAGGTCCAGTTCCAATGCTACCAGTACCACCTCTATTTCTTCTCCAATCAAAATCATCTGTTTGACTATTGACAAACTGACACAATCCACCTTGGGAAAAATGACGAGAATATCGAATATAAAATCAGTGAGATCAAATCAAGATTCGAATTATTCTTCGAAGGCAATAACAAAGAAGCCCAGTTGGTATGGCATATGGCATGTTTCATCAATGCGATCGGAAAATTTTTAAACATTAAGATTGCGTGAGAATTTTTAGTTTCAGAAACCTATGATTACTACTTTAACTCATGGACACCCGTAATGCGCCTTTTTTACCCAAGTAACTCTGGGATATTAGAAAGGAAGAAATATTAAAGAAAATACGGTATATAGAAAAAAAACACGTGGAATTTAAGGTAGCTAAACAAGACCAATATGAAAAACAGAGTGCACGAGGTTGCGTGATTCTGTTCACACCGAGCTCAACTTTGAGATAAATACAATTCAAAGGTAAGGTAACAGCCACGTAGAACTACAGATATCACTTACCGTCGAATGTGCAGTCATATGGGGACGGAGCTGGTGTAGTGACAGGAGCCTTCGTAGATGGGAATGGTGTGGTTACAGCAAGAGTATGGTAACATTTGATTCCGGAAACAACATTAGTATCGAAGCAGCATCCCATATTCTCACAGTTCAGTTTGGAAATACCATAAGAGCCACACTGTGTTCTTGCACCAACTGGCACAGCCGAACACGAGGCTGGGTGATAGAAACAGCTGGCACATTGGGAACAGAATCATCATAGCAACAACCGTATGATACTTTGCAGGTTGCCTCTGAAATTCCTCGGTTCCGCATCTGACACGTGCAGTTGGGACGATTGATGAACATAGGCCTACACAATTGCCACCTCTGACGTAGATATCGTCTAATGAGATGTCTCCACGGTAGTCTGCTCCACGTGTGGCTTCCAATATTACCTAAAAATTGAAGAAAACGACATAAAAAATGAAATGAAAAACCTTCACACTCCAAAAACAAACCAGGGTTTATAGCTTGAGTCTTCCTTAAAACATATTGACAAATAATGCTTCAATTATTTTAAATTATTCCTTAACACACAGATCCAGAATCCAATATTGACCAAACAGACTTTGTAAACAAGAAGCTACAAGAAATATACCATTGACAGCTTTATAGAACTTTTACACTGTTGAGAATCTCTGACTTCCCTTGGAATCATTCTAAAGCAATGAACAGGATTGGTGTCCCAGGTTCGAGTCCTATCAGACATAGTATCCCAGGTTCGAGTCCAATCGGGTATCCCACTCTTTTAAAAATCCATCAATGTGTTTTAACAAAAATTTTTGGCTAACCATTTGAGTAAATATACAGCATACTATGGATTTTAATAAGAGATTATGTTTAATGTAACGGTTATTACAGTCTAAGCCATAATTTGTAGCTCAATACTAACCTTGAAGTTAGTTCTGCTGTACAATCCTATTTCACCTTCTTTCCAGTAGTTACCTTGTGAACCATTGTATGTTCTCAAAAGTGCTTCACCATCAGCGTTCTGCAGATAAATATTCAGAGCACCAATTGATGCTCCATACATATGGTACCAGAATGACATACATTGTCCATTCGTTGCTTTGAAGAGTTCACTTTGGAGTCGCGCCTTATCACCAGCCTTTCTGGTTCCAGAAGTTTCAATGTAAACATATGTACCTAAAGACAAAATTCATATTAAGTACATAACTATATATACGGGGTACTGAAGAAGGCTCAACAAAGCCGAAGCACAAAGATCAAATAGGAGGACAGAGGATCTTAGGCTGGATCACTTGGAGAGATATTCGGAGATTTCACTAGCTCTATAGCACAGTCGAAGCGTCCTTAGCTCTCTAGTCATGCAGTCTTGGTTCGAGTCACACCTATTAGGGCAAGCCACTTATGGAAAAATCTATCCTAGTGTCACCACTCATGAGAAGCATGCCTCGAGAAATGTATGAACGTATATAAAAAAACAGATCTTAATCGATCCCTATATAAAATTTTCACAGTGCAAAGCAAAAGCCCACAAATTAAACGATAAATCAAATAAAAAACATCTGCTATTCAATTGTGAAAAAAATTAAGGATCCCGTTACAGAAGATGAGCGAATGTTTTTTTTAAAACTTTTTCGTATTTGGTGTTACCTGTTACTATTTCAGAACTTTTAAAGGATTCGAAGTTTTGATCTGGCTATGAGGCACTAATACTAAAGTTCCTTTAGCAGGATCAGGCTTAAACTTTACTTCATGTTAAAGCAACACTTTATCCACTATTAGCTATTCAACAAGACAAGACGTAAAACACGAGTTGAAATAGACAAAACATAGTATTTCCGAGAAGATTTAATGGTTTACTGGTAACTGAGGCAAGAAAAATGAAAGGACAGAATGCAAGTACATCTATCAAACAAAAGAAAGTTCACTTTACACTGATAAACGTTATAAAAGTTCCGAGTTCAAAAGGATACCAGAGCCGTATTTGGTAACTGTCTAAGTAGCTACAGTGAAATATAACAGCTTTCTGCATAACACGAAGCTGGTTGACTTCTTGAGAGAGACAAAGTAGAAACAATACCTTGTGCTGTGCCCAGAGTGTGATCAACAGTTGGTCCAGTACCCCAGCTAGATGTAGATCCACTGTTCAAGTCCCAATCGAAATCATCCTTTCCAGTCGTGTTGCCGTTCGGTACATTGCTCCAAGTACACAAGCTGGCCCGTTCAAAATCACAAGATCCTGAATGAGAAACAAAACAAAAAATGTGAAATACATTTACGTATAAACCTGGGTGAGGGTACATGGTCTTGGGCATGCTTGGGCTCCATCATGCAGCAAGTGTAGTAAAAGTCCCCAAAGTAAACGTCAGTTAAGAGTCCCTTTGCGGAAGAAAGCAGAAGTGTTATGAAGAATCCTATAAGCTTTGGATGAATTGATTGACGGTTAATGTTTCGCTCTGAATACAGCATTGAAGCATAGAATCATTTCAATATCGTAATTTCAATTATTTTTCAAGATATTTCGTAATGAGATGTCACTATTCCTTAAGACCTCGTTGACAAGAGAGAAAAAGATACAAATCCAAAAGATCCGTACCTATCGGGTTCGACTTCATTAAGTTTACACGAGAACGGATTCCCTTTTCTAGGGTACCACAAGAGATACAATCCCGTTCTCAAAAATAAACAGATCCATGCGTACCAGTGTTAAAGTGTGACCTTCTTGGAAACGGATCAATTCGGATTCTCTCCTGTGTAGAAGGGTCCTGAATCGTGGATTTTAATACTTTATTGACGTTAGTACGTTCTTGTTCGAAGATTAAAGCAAATAAGTGACGAATGCATGTTATATAAAAATAAGTTCTCAAAGTGCCTCTTAAAACACGTGAACCTATTTTTTCAATTGCTTCCTTCTTCTTATATAGAAATTTTCTAGTCACTGGTATTAGCATCTCAATAATCAAAGCGAGATTGATACAAACAATAGTATACCTGGAGGTGGACAAGGACTGTTATCAATTGAAATATCATCCACTGCAATATCACCTCTGTAGCTTTTGCCAGTTACACCTTCGATAACAACCTATCAAAAACACAAGCTCAAGGAGTTACAAAAAGAGACAATAGTCTACAAAGTAAGAGTTATCCTGTAACAACCTGAATATACAAGCTCTTTGAGTTTTAAATATTCACCAGTCATTATCTAATTAATCATTATTTAATTCCTGGCTTCAGCAATGTTAAAAAGCGTTAAGTATGACAGTCAGTGCTTTATTGAACCAAAAATGAAAAAAATGTATGGTTTGCGTGTGAAAGGCAAGATTTAATAGGGTGCCATGTTTGTATTTACTGCTGATTGTTTTCTCGCACAACGTGAAGCAAATTTATTTGTGCCTTCAAAAGACAAAAGTATTGCAAAAATGAAGATCTAGCCATTTGGTTAAATTTTCGCTATCTATTTAGTTGCATTAATGATAAGACAATTGTGTAAAAGTTATGTTTCTTAACGCACTATATACCACTATATCTATATATCATCTTATGCTGGATGCTGTAATTTGTTTTGTTATTATTAAAGCGGCCCAGGCTAGATAAGCATTGCTTTTCCTGGGTCACATAAGTTTTCATTGTAATTAATTGGAATTCTCATGAAAAAAATATTGACTTGATCGGCTTGTCAATAAAAATACGACAGCCACGCTTTTTTTCCGAGCAAAAAACACTTTCATAGCAATTAAATTTGACAAAAATGTTTATTTGGATACTTGAGAGACTAATTTTACCTTACACCCGTCAATTAAATTTATTTATCTTACTTGTTGACCACCAGAGTACATTATCTACATCACATATCTAAATCACTTGGCAGAACAAATAAGCATACTTCAGGATACAGTTGACATCCGCTATCTCGACTGCCCGCTATCTCGAACATTCGCTATCTCGAACGATTTTCCATTTCCCCTCGTTTTGGTATGAGGGTTTGTATAGAAAAATCATCCCCTATCTCGAACCCCGTTATCTCGAACATTCGCTGCATCGAACCATTTTCGACTTCCCATGGAGGAAAACCTGCTCTTTATCTCGAACTTTGCCAAATTTTCTGCTGAACTGGATAAAGAGACAGGCTGAGAATATGTATAAGTTCGCCTAGCGGAGCAGGAATGGCAGCAGCTAGGTGATATGCTGCCCATGTATACAATAGATGAAGCTGTTCTCTTTCGAGATGTGCTGCATCGCTATTATCTCAATTTCACCAATTGTAAGGATGAAAGCAGATGAGCTTTGACTCATATGTAAAAATACCAGACTTATTTGATGACATTTGGGATCAGTAACTCTGCATGTTAATAGGGGTTCCTTTTCTGACTTAAAAACTATAATTTTTTATCTTTATATGGGGCATCCGTTATTTCGAACATTCGCTATCTCGAACAAATTCCAGTTTCCCTTGAGAGTTCGAGATAGCGGATGTCAACTGTAATACAAAGCTCTGGCTAAACTAAGAGACTTGCCGCGCGAGACACTGTATTCGGCGTGTCTCCCGTGGTGGCTATACATGCGAGTGACAAGTGAGCTACACGTCCCGGGTCATTTGCATGTCGCGGAGACAAGACATGTTTCTGTTGTCTCCAAGAAATATATGCGTGTCTCTTGCTACCAATTTTGTCCCGCGCTACAAAAGTTTCCGAGGTGGATAAACTAGGAGACACTGAGGGGACATCAATGTCCCGCAACATGTCTCCTATTTTAGCCAGGCCTTAAGATACAGGCAGAAATAACAATTTAACAAGACAGTAGCATACCCTGAATCTAACAGCACTCTGCAAGGTTACACGGCCATGCCTCCATACATTTCCTTGGTCACCAGTTCTATTCCAAATGGGTGATCCGCTTGCTCTATCGAGATATATATTCAAACTGCCAATATCACCACCGTACATATGATACCAGAAGTTCAAACATCTGCCTGTGGTAGTTTGTGGAATATCAGGACTGTATAGCCATGCTTTGTGTCCTGCTTGCCGGGGAAACGATGTTTCGATGTATACAAAGTTTCCTGTAAGAAATCATATGGGTGAGTACATCGGTAAGTTAAAGAGAAGGAAACAAATGTGGAGTGGATGGCCAAGCTTCTCAGTCAGTTCTCGTTAATAGACAGATGACGTTAAGCTTGCTCATGTGAGGTCAGCATCTGGATGGGTGACTTTGCAGATGGATGACTAAACAACTCACTCTGCCGTACTTCGTAAGAGACGTTAAAATAGGGGTCCCATGCCTGGATGCGGCAAGCATAGTAGCCTAAATTAGCTGATAAAGCTAGAAATAACAGCCTACTCAAAATATAGTAACAACAACAATTCATGCATAGAAGTTATGCCGCAGCGAATTAAGACCGAGCTAAGAAAAATTTCAATGTCTCTATGTTATTCGGCATAACTCTAACATGACTGTAACGTATGAAACAAATACCGAAGTTAATCCTAACTGCGCCACTACTGCGCCATTACTTCAGCAGCTCTGTCGTATAAAACGCCATGACTGAACCTTCAACTAATATAACTTTGACCCATTTCAAAACTACATTAAATTCGCTGCGGCATAACTTCGAAGCACGAACTAGGCCTAAAAGGGGGCGCATTGCTGGTGAGCAGCATGCCTGTACGGGCACCATAAACCCGAGGCTCTTAAACGAGAATCTAAATAGTGCATCCACAAACCTAAAGCTGTTCCGGTAGTATGGTCAGTGCTTGGTCCAGTTCCAATTGACGGTGTTCCACCATTGGCTCTTGTCCAATCGAAATTATCCCCACCAGTATGTGTCCATCCACAAAGAGTTGTGTCTTCAAAGTCACAGAACACTGCTGCAGGGCAAGCACTATCTTTAACAACAATGTTATCAATTGCAATGTCTCCCATGAAACTGACTCCGCTAACACCTTCTATTTGCACCTTTGTTATGACAGATGAATATATGTTGACTTGGGCAAATCTCCATCTGTTACCTTGAGTTCCCTTCCTTGTCCAAATCCTACAATAAGATTGTTATAAGTACCTATCCTATACAATTAAGAAAGAGAATAGAGAGAAACAAAGACATGCAAGGTTTTCCTAAAATTAAAACGCTCAAAAGAAGTAGAACCATGTGAACAAGGTTCTATTGACTCAACCTTTGTTCAAAGCATCGTAAGAGCATGTGGCAACGATCAAATATGGCTGGTCAAACATTTGAGACTTGCTTGACAAACACGTTTTACCATTCAACCATCATCATAAAACATATCTGGTCACAAATGTTTTTGCCACAAGCAGAAAACGCCTTTTATTTCTTCAAAAACATTATGCCTTTGACAGACAGTTGAAAATTGTTGCCTAGATGGTCAAAAATGTTCGATCGTTTGCCCAAAGCCTAATAACACTGTAGGCCCACTGTTTGACAACTTAGTCTTCGCGTTTACAAAAGTCAAGTTTTATCAAAACCATATACAGAAAGATAGACCGGTACCATTAGTTTATGAAAAAATCTACCCAATTAAGAATACACAGAAGAGTCTACTTCATCTGATTCTACTTTTCAGCCATTTTAAGGAAAATTCTAGTTCACAGCGCTTGCTTGACTCTGACAAGAACAAGGATTGCTCCATGTTTGAACGCAGTACGTTTAGGTTTTTGTGTATACTTGATCAGAGTATTGAATCTTAAGACAGAGTGTAAACAATTGCCAGAAAACCAAAGCATGGCCAAAAGTTCAAAGAATATGTTTGAAGCATAAACAGTCCTAGGAGGCACTGCCTATTATTCTTCTGTGTATAATGCTTTTGGAGTCCATGAAAGCGATAAACTCGCATGCAGACTGCATTGAATTCCCAAAGAGTGAATTGAAACCCTAGTCGGATATCAAGCTGAATTGATTATATTTAGTGGGCCAAAAATGTAAAATTCAAGGCTTTTAATATATGATGCTATAAATAAGTGGTGTTTCTTCAGTGCGGGTTTGTAATGTAAAACAGTTAATGCAACAGAATTTAGGCCCTGGCAAAACGATCAAATATTGTCGGTCAGACATATTGTCCGTTAGGCCCCATCGCTAAACATTGCTTGACAAGCAGAATTCGGTCAGTAATGTTTTTGAAAAACTTCAAAATATTTATGCTTGTTTCAAGCAAGAAACGGACGAGCAACGCTTTGGATGTGGCCAAACGTTAAAGCATTTTGCTTGATTAGCAAATTGTATATGTTTGACCAACAATGTGTGAACTTCTGGCCAGGGCCTTAGATTAGCATATAAACAGTACACAGGTCAATGCTATATTTGAATATAACTTAGATTTCAATTTAAACGTATGCAAGGCTGTGTTTCTTTCACTTACTTTCTTCTATATGAGGAATACATTTGGTAGACATTGAGTTGATTTACGTGTGCTCCGTGCATGTGGTAGTAGAACTGCAAACAAACTATTCTCTGAGATGGTCTGATTGGTGGACTTTCAAGCACTGCTGTGTCATTTGCTTTACGTGGACTTGACGTTTCAATGTACATGTAGTGGCCTAAAAGCAGTAAATATTCATATAGAAAAAATACGGTTATACAATATTGATAAAATTTGTATAGTTTGTAGAATATCTTAGCATGTCTTGAAATGAATTGTTGAACGCTGTTCTTGCTGTATATGCTAAATCGTAATGATAGTTTTATTTGATAACGCTAATGTGGCATTGCACGTTTGTGGAGGAATTTGGAAGTCCATGACAGTTAAACATCTTTTGAAGAGATTAGAGACTAGGAAGTATATATGAGAGTAACATGTCTTTGTATTGTGTTTTCGGGTATGGCGCTTTGGAGAGGAGAGAAAGGTCGTACAGAATTTAACAACGTTACTAAGTAACAATTTTATTCATATATAGACATTGACTATTGATTTCAACAAAACTGATTTGAATTCAAACAACTCCGAAGCTAATTCACCAGTGTTTTATATAAACACAGTCAATAGACGCAATCAGGTCAAATCTGTCCTTCAAATAACCAAATACAACCGAAAATGAAAAACTTGTCAAGAAGATAGATGGCAGCTTAAACAAGAAACAGCGCTGAGACGCAAGGAATGCCTGAAGTGATGGTAATATAATTGAGTTCAGTATGGAGGACGTATTCAACGTATTCTGATTGGCAAAGGGCGTGAAAGCAGAAAATTTTCTCAGACCCCTATATTTGTGCAGTGATAAAAATTCCAAGATTAAACACTGCTTGATTCTTAACTTTGTAGTTACTTCTTTGCAGGATTCGATCGATTAGAGCCAGGATTATTGGACAGCTGGGATAATTTTTCATCGATAACTTCCTGGAAAGTTACCAGAGACAATAGAGTAACTGTTATTATTGTTTTACCTTTTCCTGTTGGGTAATCTCCAAGTGGACCAGTACCATATGAGCCTGTGTTGTCTTTATTTCTTGTCCAATCGAAATCATCTGTTTTCAGTTGTCTCCAGTTGCACAATCCATTATCAAATGTGCAGTTGCTGTCTGATGGCACTGTTGTCGTTGGGTGCTACAGTTGGAGGTGCAGCATTGGCTGGGATGTGTGAGCATCGGAAGTTTGTAAAAGCAATATCATCAATAGCTATATCTCCTGTGTAAGAGCTTCCAATCACTCCTTCGAAGACGATCTATAAGACGAAAAAGTCACTCTAAGGAGAAATTTCTAATTTGAATAAAACTGAAAAATCACTTCATTGAAATCACTGCACAACATAATGATCTCTCGCTACTTTATGTCTACATAAATACATTGCAGCAGCTGGCTACTCCTACGAAACCTATAGTGAATGGAGGAAAAGAAACACTGCGTTGACAGTCAGGCCAGATGGTTGCATGAAGAATACAAAGAGTGATGCGTAAAACCCCAACGCAGAAAAATCGAGTTTGCAGTAACGCAAAAACTATGTTCACGTAAAAAAACAACACCATGAATTATATCAAATGAGCCATCTCAAACACATCTACAGGGATTCTTATCGCTAAAAATAAAGTAATTTATGACTTCTTGTTTTAAACAGAAGAAAAGAGGCGTTACGGCAATTGCCTATTTATATACAAAAGGTATGTATAAAATAAAATGTCACGAACAACACTATACGTGATACACAGAAGGAAAGCCATTACCAGCTATGCATAAAGAAGCAAAGCAATAAGATAACAGATAGAAACACTGTTTTTGCTCCTAATGTTGGTTTAAAATTACTGTTAATTTTTGCTGCCTGTTTTTAAATATACCATGATTTGATGCAGCTTTGAAAACAGATGTGCCATTAAATTTAAATTCATTTCACACTGAAAAGAAATGTTATCTTGCTGCAGCGGCTGCGTTAAAATTAGGACGCTAGAACAGTTTTCAGAGTGCATGTGAGATTTAGAGGCTCATAAAGTGTATAGTCATGGCAAAATAATTTAACATTCTTGGTCAAACGTTTGAAATATTTTTAAATGCACTGCTTAGCTATGGCGCAAAACTTCGTTTGCAAGCAGAACTAGCTAAACTGTGTGTTTGAAAAAGGCAAATACACTTTCTGCTTGTCACAAAGAACTGTTCGAGGAGCAATGTTTTGCAACATGTGCGAAATGGTCAAACATTTCGTCTGAAAAGCAAACTTTAAAGATGTTTGATAAACATTTGACCAACAATGTTTGATCGTTTGGCCAGAGCGAACGGCAAGAAGATTAAACAAGCAAACGAACGAAAAGGAATAAGGCAGCTCACTTGATATCTTTGGCTTGAAGAAACGGGTGCTTGGGCTGTTGGCAGCCAAGCATTTCCATAGTTACCAGATGTACTCCATATCAATGTTTCAGACTGGTTTCCAGGTCCAGTTTTGACATAAACATTGAGAGATCCCATTGAAGCACCATACATATGGAAAGCGAATTTCACACATCTGCCACGGGAACTTGTCGGTGGGAAATACTCACTGACAAACCTAGCTTTATCTCCCCTCTTTCGGGGTGCCGATGCTTCAATGTACATGTAATGACCGCTTGCATCTTGCTTTGTGTTGTCTACTGAAGGTCCTGTGCCCCAGCTTCCTGTAGAGCCATGTGCTCTGATCCAATCAAAGTCATCTTCTGTTGTGTCTTGCAGGTACGTACATGTCTTGAATTTCTCAAAATCGCAATCGCCTAGAAAGAAACAACAAAATGAATATAAAGGTATTTGGGTGCTCAATTATCATTACGAACAAAAACTGCTCCTCGTGTTCATTTTCTCCTGCCAGATCTCAAACACTTACCACAACAATAAATTGCTGAAAATATATTGACAATCAAAGCGTGTTTTATTGGGAATTCTAACCAAAATGTTTGAAAGTGGCTATACCAAGGACTAAAAGATACTCCCCAATCAAGCTCAGAGGCTTTGAACTGTTGACTTAGCTATGCTTGTTTTCAGTTCAATGCTAAAGTGCTTTAGAAGGCTTTAAAACCTGTAAAACATACCGTTCTCGGAGTTTTGACATATATCAACGTTAATTCCCAACCCACCAATTGAATATCGTTTTTTGAATGAATACACTTTCATGAAATTAAGCAACAACTTAGCCGTAAACATGATTCTGCTATAGAACACTTACTTTAAAACTCTAATCGTTCAGAAAATTACAGCAGAAAATTCTGAGGAGCGTCAGAAAAAAGCTGCCACAAGTCCAAAAATGTTTCCCCTGTTTCCCCTGTTTCTTGCAATTTTGAAATTTTGTACTGCCAAAAGACTATTCTATTGTAACACAACAGAGAATATCATGTATATTTGCATACAAAATTCAAATAGGCTATCTCTACAACACTTTCTAAAGGTTCGTATTTACTTGTATGAATCAATGGTTGATAAATTTGCAGCCACATAAATGTTCAAGCATAAAATTTACCTGGTGACGGGCAAGCACCACTAACAATGCTAAGGTCATCGATTGCAATATCTCCAGTGAAGCTGCTGCCAGCCGTTCCTTCGAAGACAAGCTACAAAAAGCAATTCAGTAGCATTGAAAGCTGATTGATTGAGTGGTGCCACTATATGACTGTAAGTATCCCTTGGTAGTTTGGTGCGCTAGAGTGGTACGCTAAAACATAGCATGATGTTCAAATCTTTGAAGTCTTTGCAAAAGATTGCACGGATGGATAATGCACTTTTCTTTTTTATCAAACAGCTGGAAAAGAACTTCATGCATTTTTCTATTGTTGTTCATCGCCCCAATTTGATATCTTGACTATTTTTGAAATTTTTTATACTGCAGCACGTTCATAGATGCAAAAATTCACTGTTAAAAAACTCACGACGACTTTTTGAAGAAATGAAAACTGGTGTATTATGGATAAACCAATCTCAAGAGGGGCAACCAGGAAAGAGAACATAAGAGTTTCTGCTTGATGTTTCTTGTTTTTATCATCCGGCAAACATGTGCTCATGAAAGAAAGTTTAGCTTTCTGTGAAACTGACAACAAGATTTTCATACTTCCAAGGCACAAACATCTTCCTTCATAGCGTTATTTAATTTTCCAATGAAACTAAAAATTGACCCAGTACTAAAAGTTTCTTAAAATTTTTGAATTTTGAGTATTGAAAGTTTCTTAAGAGTTTCTTGAATGTCCATATTGGCAACATAGTTATTCTATCTTAATGATGTTCCAAACCCTTTTATCGATCGTATTTAAATGCATATGGGTTTCCCGTTTGTCTACTTGTCACAGAAATACGCTATTGCAGATGAAAAACGGGAATTAAAAGAACATTTTTGCTGTCTGTGGTGAAAAGTTTCCTACGTAAAAAATTCCACTACTGGAGTTTCTTAAATTTTTGGCCATTCGAGAGTCTGGGTTTCTTATAAAGGGTTTCTTATAAAAAAATACGTGTAGCGTTAAATAATTTTCCAACACTAACTCCACACAGACTAGTTAAGCTTAGAATTCGCAATGTCACGATGTGGTGTTTTTCATCAATGTACAATTCTGCAGAAATCTGTTTTAATCTGTTTTATCTATTTAAACAATCTGCAAATGTTGATACAGGCTATGACTCTCGGGATACTTTAAGACTTCACTCTGCCCTTAATACAAGATTGGTGTTCTGTCCTCACATTTCATTAATTCTGTACAAGAAATGTCAGATTGATACACGCTTTTTTATTTGTAAGGAACATACCTCAAGGCCTAGTTCTTAAAGTTCCTTTTGGGGACCTCTTTTGAGGCAATCGTGGTTCCAAAAGTTCCTTAATAGTTCCTTAATTTCAATTTCACATTCAGTTTCATAACACTAATAGAGAGTCACTTGCATGTAAGCAAAGCTCGACACTACGCAAGGAAACATTTGATAAATGCGTAACATACAATTTATGTAATTTTCGATTGCAATTGAATGGAACCGGCCTTCTAATTCTTGATTATTTGCAGTAATGAGAGCATTCAACATTGAAAAGTTCCTTAATGATTTTCTCTTTAGCAGTATAAGTTCTTTAAATTTTCAGGCCTTCTACATGTAGGTTCCTTATAAAGTGGTTCTTTATAAAAAGGCGTGTAATACCAACAGAACAAGAAAGTAACCACAACGTCTCTGTACCAAAACTAGTTCTTTATTTTTTAACTATAGAAGCAACTTCTTACCTGGTAGTTAGAAGTGGATTGTACACTCTGTTGCGCCACTCTCCATTTATTTCCCTGATCTCCAGATTTGCTCCAAAGTTGATTACGCGCACCATTGATTTGTGTATACAATGCCAGGCTTCCAATGGTTGAGCCATACATGTGGTACCAGAAAGTAAAGCAAGAACCAGTTGTTTGTGCTCTTGTTGGGGAAACAAAGCGAGCCTTGTCTCCACTCTTTACTGGGGATGATGTCTCAATGTACATGTAGTAACCTGATTTAAAAAAAAAACAAAATATGAATCCAAATTTTCAACATCATCGCACATAATTTATGGTGAAGGTGAATTTAGCGCCAGTCGCTAGGATCTCAGTAGTGCCTCGATGCTGGCTGTGACGCTACCATAGCTTGGGCTCAAACCCCGAACTTGCTGTGCTTCTAACACCACGAGCCATCTGGATTAGGCCACGACGTCAAAGCTCCTTCAATCTATGTCTACATAACTGAAGAATATATATTTTCACGAGTATACCACAATTGAAGGGATTTGAACCAGGTCTGAACGACCAGAAAGTTATCGACAATTCCGTTGAGATAAACAGCCAAATAAAATCGTCCAGTAACTAATTAATACGAGTTACTCTCCAAGTCATACCTCTGTTTACATACATATTGCTCTGTGTTTCGGCTATATTTAGATTTCAGTACCAAACATATTTATACATATTTTATTATTTTCTTACTGCAGAATATAAGTTACGGGTATCCTTGAAGCATTTGCATAGTGTTATATTGGTGAATGTAGTACATGAGTGCTCCCTAACGGTGTGCTTATAAAGATGTATCTAGTTTCCATTACCCATCGGATATTGACCAATTCATGAGACATTAAATAAATGAGAGGAAGGATTGTATTATCATGTAGACTTCATGTCTTCTAGCCAAGGTTTATCATTGAAACAAACAAATACACACGTGTGTAAGCAAAGCAAGTAATCAGAACACTTGATGGTAGAAAAGTAGATTTTAATCGAATACAAAGTACAATTAATTCAATACCTTGATTAGTCTGCAGGGTATGATCAGTTGATGGTCCAGTCCTGAAAGACGCAGTTGCACCATTGGCTCTGGTCCAGTCAAAATTGTCAGTTCTATCTTGGGTCCACTGGCAATACAAGTCACCACCAATAGCATATTCAAAGTCACAATCATCTGAATACGAAAACCATAAAAAAGTAATTATAATAGGTATACAAGGAAAGTTTTAAAATCCTTTGAGAGGTTGTTAATAGCAGTTATGGGGGCAAAAACGGTATTGCTGAAAGTAAAGGAGCTGGAAGGAAAACGAAATCTCCTAATAGATTTAAGCAGCAAAATCGCGACAACAATCATCATGGGGTACAAGCAGAGACAAAACGAGTTGACTAATCTAGTTAAACTATACTATTAAAGCAAACAGGCCAGTACAGCACTGGCCAATACTAGTACAATACAATACCATAGAGAAAAAAATACAGTACAAGAAAGTAAAAGTATAAAGGTCGCTACTGGTCTAGTCAATAAATTAGTACGACTTAACTAGCCTTGCCTATATTTTTCTGCCTGCTTTTCTCCCATGATCATAACAGTTGCAATTTATCACTAAAATTTTAATTTACAGAGCAAATGCAACAGTGTTATCGTGTTTTAGCTATCTAATTGAACCTCAATCAAGAAGTAACATTCTGATTTCATTCATCTTTGTACAAGAACCAAACCATTATTGATTTCCAAAAAGTTTGTTATTATTATGTGAGGGATTCTGCTCTATCATATTAAGCAAAGTTAAAGAAACACCAGTGCAAGAACAAGGCAAAAAAGCATAAAAAACAAAACTTTAGCTCGTGTTTTTGATAACAAGACTAAAGGTAGTCTTTTTATGTCCGAAGGACATATTAAAAGGGTGTTCGTTGTAATAGGCATATAGGCATATAGGCATATAGGCATATAGACGCTTTTTCCTGCCAAACCGCGTAACAAAAGATAAAATCACAAATGATAGGAATTAAACTTTGAAATTGCCGTTAAGTGTTGTCGTTAGTGGGCATAATTAACAAAATGCAATTGCTTGCCAAAAACATCAATTAGTATAAACTGTTAGTGTAGCGCAGTGGATTAATGCGCTTGATTTTTGGGCCAAGGGTTGTGAGTTCGATCCACTATGCAGGAACATTCTATAACATCAAAACTTTCGAGAATAAAAATTTGGAACTATGATTTTCTCGCAAAAATGACGGCTCGGTCAGGCTTCAAGAAAAGGTTTGACTACAATATTACAAAATGTTGCTCAAATTTACTGTGATTTTATTTTTATTTTAAAGTATTTTAATTCAATTCTTGATCGGGTTGTTTTTGTCAGATGTTTCTAGAAGTCGTCTCAGGTGTAACATATTTTCGTGTGAAGAGAGGAGGAAATTGTGGCGCAGTAGATATTGTTGCCAAGTCTGACATATTTTTTCAAAATAGTTTGCGGCCTCGAGAATCATCTAAACATAAATGACTCAAAGTTGGCAATCAATTCTTCTAAGTTCTACTAATTTTCGAATATAGTCATCTGCATGCCAATATATATAGTCACCTACATGCGAATTCTTGTGATAGCTATTAAATGTTCAGTTCATCATTTGCAGCAAAGATTACAGGTTTCCGTGCTGGGGGTTATTTGCTACGCAGTTTAACCTGAGTTTAAATTTATTATTACGGTATGCGTGACTAGAGATTTTCTATTTTCGATTGAAAAGTTTGGAATTTTCCTTTCTCCCAGGAAAGGTTCATCTGATCATCATTGTCATCATCCGTATTATCAACATCAAAACAATCATGATCATCATCAATCCATCATCATGGTTTTCAGCTCGGTCTTCAGCTCGGTCTTCAGTATCGTCATCATCGTTATCATCCTCTTCAAAGTTGTCTTCATCTTCAAAATTATCATCATGATCATCATCATCATCGTCTTCATCATCATCATCATCGTCATCATCATCATCAACATCATCATCATCATCATCATAGTCATCATCGTCATCATCATCATAATCATCATCATCATCATCGTCATCATCAACATCATCATCATCATCATCATCGTCATCATTATCATCATCATCATTATCATCATCCTTGTTTTATTCTTCGTCATATTCGTCATCATTGTCATCATCTTCAACGTTACTATATCATCACCATCGTCCTTCGGACATTGCTACAGCGTTGCTATTTTTTAAATTATAAAAAGCTCCCGTAGTAGATACCTTAATGATCAGTCCCTAACAAGACTATGGCTTTTGCTGTTGAAAACAGGACCATAGTTTGTGCTGTGATAGAGGCTCATAGAGCAATATGATTAGATTTGGAACAAACTAACTTACCTGCTGGTGGACACGTTCCAGAGAGTACAGATATATCATCGATAGCAATATCTCCCAGGAAGCTTGTTCCTCTTACTGCTTGGAATACAACTCTACTTTTTGCAGATGAAGACTGTACTTGGATCAAACCACGTTTCCAGTAGTCACCTTGGGTGCCAGATCTTTCCCATTTCAGGGTCTTTACTGATCCAACCTGAATGAAAAAAAGATAAAAAGATTAGTTAGGCCTATGCTTAACTGAACAATTAAAGAATCTCTCTCTTCCTTGCCTTTGAAAGGTTTCCGCATGTAGGACAAGTCCTTCAAAGACCCTGTAAGAATTTCAAAGGTTCCCTGCTCTAGGTTCAATGGTCTACCGAATAAAGCTCTCGTTATACCTCTCAGATCAATTTATGATGACGTCATTATTTGTACAGTACAATACAAAAGTACAGAACTGGTCAAATTATTTATATGTTTTGGTTTGACTTGTCAATCTTTGTTCATTATGACGTTCGGCCTTTCAATGCAGCCAAAAAAGCCAATGTTAGGTCTCTTTTCGAAGAAATGCTTTTTGATAAGGAAAGTCGGATCCTTATGACTGCATAAATATATGACAACTCTTTCGACTAATTTGAAATGCTCGAAAAAAATCAATCCTTGCAAACTTCATATCATTTGCCTTGTTGTTGGGTCATTTGAGTCAAAGTGATTTTTCACTGAACTTTTTACATCAACAATTACTTTTTGAATTGGCTAAATATTTGTCTATGTTTCGGAGAATTCAAAAGGCTAATACCCACTACAACACGACAAAGATCAAACAAAAAGCACGAAGTTAATTCGGGGCGGAAAAGAAACATATAATGTCAGAGAGCAGCAGCAGAATACAGAGGTCACTGTAAGATAGAAAATGTTAGCACTCATGTGAAATGAAAGCTAGCAGACTAGAAGATCAGGGGTAGGAGCTAAGCAAACAGAAGTAGGAAGTATATAGGAGCTAAATATTCAAACCTACCTTTGTATAAACACGAAGCTTGCCAACATGGGGTCCATACATGTGATACCAGAAGCTAATACATTTTCCTGGTGCACCAAAAGCAGGTATTTCTCCACTTGTCATTTCTGCGGTATCATTTGCCTGTGCAGGGTATGATGCTTCTGCATAGACATATGTACCACTGCTGTTGCCATAGGTGTGATCATAATGAGGACCAGTTCCGTACGAGGCAGTGCTGCCTTTGTGTTTGAGGAATTTGAAACGACCAGTTTGGTTTGTTGTGTACGAACACCATCCAAGTTCAAAGTTACAGTCTTGACCATTGTTACCTGGTAATAGTAAGACCAATTTAGCAACCTTTTCAGTCTCTTAGAAGAAATAGCAGAATATGTTCATAAAGGAAGCGTAGAGTTGAAGGATTTAGTAATTGGCGAAGGGAAATCTTGACTGAATAGAGTTAAGTTAAGAAGAAAAATCGGTTATAGCTAGAGTTTGACCAAACAGAAGATTACTACTCTATATGCAATGATGCAACTATCCTGAAATGAAAAGGAGCAACAGCAAACTATTTATGCCATAGCTTTTGTTATTAATTAGGCTTAGTCCACACTGTAAGTATCTGTAAACGAGATGTTTAAAAGTGAAAGAGCTTTTACCCTAACAACAAACTAAACATCAGTGACCACACATAGTTACCTGCAGTAGGTCCTCTAGATGGAGTTGGTGTAGGCGTAGGAGGAAGTGTGCTCCTTCCAGGTGGCACGGCTGACGAAGGCGTAAAGGCACATGATCCTTGAGTGAAGACAAGATCATCTAATGCGATGTCTCCTGTCCAGCTTGTACCTCTAACAGCTTCAAACATTATCTAAGCAAAACAGAAATACACAGTTTAAAAGGGTAGGTTCATTGTAAACATTATTCAATTATTCAACTCAGTACTGAAAACAAGAGTACTAAAAACCTTATCACTGTATAGAAGTGCAATGGGTCGGATACAATCTGGCGCAAACCTTAAGTCCGATGTACAATACAGTATTAATCCGACCCGTCCTATTCTTTCTGGTATCTGTACCACTTTCACCCGTGCCGGGGCTACCCAGTCTATGATTCCGGCATGGGTGATAATTTTGGTTTGGGACGGGTATAACTTAATAGATTGGGATCGTCTTGAAAACAACTTTCATCCGAACCGTGCCAATTTCGTTTGGTACAGGTCCGAATTTTAAGGTACCAACCGAAAGACGTAGAGTGCGGGCTTTATTTTTATTGCACTTAAAAAGTGCCAACGGCATACTCAGTCGTGCATATAAACAAGGGTCTCTGAGCGGCCACTCGCAAATGATAGTCGGTGAACAGTGGGCAGGTCAAGTTAAACTTCGAGATTCCTTACAGTATTCATATATATATCCGTTTACCAACAAAAATACTCCAGATATCACACGAATAGAAATATAAAGTGGAAATCTTTGAATATGTAGAGTATACTTAGATATGTAGAGTATACTTTGACAAAAATGATTGATTTAAAACCTGGTAGCTTGAGCCAATGTTCAAAGGAATTCTCCCCTGAAGCCACTGGTTTCCTTGATTTCCCATAAGCTGCCATAACAGAAGAGTTCCAGTCACCGAAGTGCCAGAGATGGTCTTCTGGAAGACTTTTAGTGTGCCAATTGAAGCTCCATACATGTGATACCAGAACGAAAGACATCTTCCACTTCCTGTTGTCGCAGGGAACTGCATGCTGAGTAATACTGCTTTGTCTCCAGTTTGTCGTGGTGCAGAAGTCTCAATGAACACATAGTAACCTACGGAAAGATAAATTAATCAATGTTAATTAACAAGGACGAACGAATAAACGATGAAAAATACTAGATTCATTACAAGAGTTCATAGCTTCTCATCAACTTCCTGTTAAAAAAGCGGCAAAATTAAATTTGTTTCTGTTCTTCGACGGATTATTAAGTCCCCTTTCTTATGTAAATCAATAAGCAAATCAATAAGCAAATCAATACGCAAATCGATAAGCAAATCAATAAGCAAATCAATAAGCAAATCAATAAGCAAATCAATAAGCAAATCAATGAGCAAATCAATAAGCAAATTAATAACCAAATCAATAGACTAATCAATACGCAAATCAATAGGCAAATCAATAAGCATATCAATAAGCAAACCAATAAGCAAATTAATAGACAAATCAATAAGCAAATCAATACGAAAATCAATAAGCAAATCAATAAACAAATCAATAAGCAAATCAATAGGCAAATCAATAACCACTCAATACGCAAATCAATACGCAAATCAATAAGCAAATCAATAGACAAATCAATAAGCAAATCAATGAGCAAATCAATAAGCAAAACCCTCTCCTGCGACCTGCCTCAATCCTAGTGGTCCAGAGGTTCAACCCCACGCCACTCGCCCACCGCCCGTCCGCCCGCCCAGGTGGGCGAGCGGCGCGGGGTTGAACCCTAGGCCACTAGGTTGAGGCAGCTCACAGGAACGCTTAGACTTCCGTACGCATATGCTTCACGAACGCTGCAGTCGTCCGGTCGACTTATGCGTCCTGCTAAGTGCCCGCCATATACCAATGATTAGTCTGTCCGCGTAATGAGTCTAGATGCTGCAGTCATCCGTCGTCATTGCACGTCCTGCTAACCATTGATACATGTTGCGGAAGGGGAATGGCCGAAAACACGCGATGATTTTCAAAATTTTTCGGGGAGGGTTTTATCCCAAGTTCGAGGTCGGTTTCGAACTCAGGACCTCCGCCATAGGTGTCCAATCTGCTAATCGGTGTGCCATCACGACACTTGTTTGTACACATGGGAATTCTTCTTGTGTTTTCAATTTAAACAGCCGAAGTCAACTATAGACTGTAAAGGTTATTTCCTGGATGGGTGACCTTTCCATAATGGTTTCAATGCATCATCAATCCGATTAATGGTAGACTAAAACCATTAAGACAAGGTCACTCATCAAAGAAATGACCTTCACATAGCTACACTTGACTTCTACCGATTGATAGTAGACTAAAACCATTAAGACAAGGTCACCCATCCAAGAAATGACCTTCACATAGCTACACTTGACTTCTACCGATTGATAGTAGACTGAAACCATATAGACAAGGTCACCCATCCAAGAACTTAACATAGCTACACTTGACTTCTACCGATTGATAGTAGACTAAAACCATTAAGACAAGGTCACCCATCCAAGAAATGACCTTCACATAGCTACACTTGACATCTACCGATTGATAATAGACTAAAACCATTAAGACAAGGTCACCCATCCAAGAACTTAACATAGCTACACTTGACTTCTACCGATTGACAGTAGACTAAAACCATAAAGACGAGGTTACCCCTCCAAGATAATGACCTTAACATAGCTACACTTGACTTCTACCGATCGATAGTAGACTAAAACCATAAAGACAAGGTCACCCCTCCAAGAAATGACCTTAACATAGCTACGCTTGACTTCTACCAATTGATAGTAGACTAAAACCATAAAGACGAGGTCACCCTCCAAGATAATGACCTTAACATAGCTACACTTGACTTCTACAGATTGATAGTAGACTAAAACCATTAAGACAAGGTCACCCATCCAAGAAATGACCTTCACATAGCTACACTTGACATCTACCGATTGATAATAGACTAAAACCATTAAGACAAGGTCACCCATCCAAGAATTGACCTTGAAATAGCTACACTTGACATCTACCGATTGATAGTAGACTAAAACCATTAAGACAAGGTCACCCATCCAAGAAATGACCTTCACATAGCTACACTTGACATCTACCGATTGATGGTAGACTAAAACCATAAAGACAAGGTCACCCATCCAAGAAATGACCTTCACATAGCTACACTTGACATCTACCGATTGATAATAGACTAAAACCATTAAGACAAGGTCACCCATCCAAGAATTGACCTTGAAATAGCTACACTTGACATCTACCGATTGATAGTAGACTAAAACCATTAAGACAAGGTCACCCATCCAAGAAATAGCCTTTACATAGCAAGACTTGACTTCTACCGATTTATAGTAGACTAAAACTGAAGCTGATGGTTTGCCGTATTTTTCACGACAAGATTGTTTGTTGTTGTGGGCCTAGCCTACTAGCAGCCATTATATAAAATAGTAAACCATTATATAATAAACGCAAACACGTACTGGGAGCTTATCCCGAGCTTATTTATCGTTTCTTGTATGGTTATTGGACTAATGATGGAATGATTGATTTGGCATTGAAAGCATCTCACATTTTCCAAGATGTCAGCTAAACTGGCATTAATCTGGGTATCTGTCACTGCAGCAATTATTTTGATACTTATCATTGCGTATCAGATTTATAAACGTTGCATTGCTAAGTACTTCGCACCTCAAAGTGGTAATGAAAGAGAAAGGGAAGCTGTAAATGCAAGTTCATCAAGGCCTGAAGAACAAAGTCACAGCAGAAATAGTCTGGAATTTTCTCCAACCGCCCCTCCTTATAACCCAACTTACCCACAAGGAGATGCCCCACCATCTTATGAAGAAGCAGTAGGTGGCTCCAGTAGTAATAGCCTTAAGTGTTCAAAGAGCCAATCAACCTCCCTTTTGCCGTTTCATTACATAAACCGCCAACCTCTTAATGTACGTCTCAAAGGGAATCTACATTGGGTCCAGTCTTTTTTATCTCAGAGAACGCCTTTCTCTTTCGCTTATGAACAATGCACTGATTTTCTTGCGTGAAGTAAAAGAACATGACCGTGACAACTTGTGATTTGAATTCCAAGCACTTCAATAGCCTATTTTTAAAATGCCCAGCTTGCCAGTGTCGATTCCCTTCAAGCATAAATTCAACTGCATTGCATGTTCTTAAGAGAAATCTGATTCAAGCTTGGTGTAGAGATAAGCAACGTTTTTGCCTTAACTTCATGTTAAAGTTAGGGCATTACGTTCGACTTTTCGGTTCAGTTTAGAGCTTTCAACTCGTTCCTGAGACGAAATAAGGGACTATGCTGCGACGAGTATGGGGAAATATAGAAAGTGAATACTAGGATTCTAATTACTTAAGAAAGGAAACTAACCATTGCTCGTCTTTGTGGTGTGATCTGTTGATGGGCCAGTTAAGAAACTATTCGTACTTGCTCTTCCCAGAATCCAATCAAAGTCATCATTCTTTGAGTTTGTCCACGAACACGTGTCAGCATCCTCAAAGTCACAATCACCGGGTGCTGGGCATGCTCCAGACCTGATCTTAAAGTCATCAATGGCAATGTCTCCTGTGAAACTGGTTCCCTTAACAGCCTCAAAAATAACCTAGAAATCAAAACAGATTGGTTATGTCGACTCACGTTCAAACTCATGTGGGACAACTAGCTAGCATGGGGGCTGCATCGTGGTTCCTTAGTGGCGTGTTCTTCTAACGACAACTAATATATCCGAAACAGTTTTTAAACCTGTGTGCAAAAATAGTTTTCAGTATAAGAAGTAGCAGACGTTACATAAGTGGTGCTTGCAGTTACCACAGCAGAAGGAATGGAAGTGGTAGAAGCAGTCGTAATGATCGTGGTAGAAGCAGTCGTAATGATCGTGGTAGAAGCAGTGGTAGCAGAAGGTGGTAGCGGCAGATGTTACATCAATGTCGGTGGTAGTGGTGGCAGCAGAAGCAACAGTAGTGGTAGTAGAAGCAGTAGCTATGATAGTGGTAGAGACAATAATACTAGTGGCAGATGCTACATCAATGGTGGTGGCAGTGGTGGCATTTTTTTAAATAGTAGTTTTTTACCTGATAATAGGTTTTCCTTGTGATATCAAACTGTCCAAGTCTCCACGTGTTGTTCTGATTTCCGGTCTTGGTGAATTCCAGTTGCTGGCTCCAGAATGAGTATCTGAGGTATACATTCAAAGTGCCAATAGTGTTTCCATACATGTGATAATAGAACTGCGCACATGATTGGCCATCGCTGTTGTAGTAGTATGGTGTTCTGATGACGGCCTTGGAGCCTGCTGGATGTGGCGTTGATGTCTCAATGTAAATATAGTGACCTGGATAATATTAAAATACATTTTTTAACCATAGTGACCTAGTAGACATCGTCCTACACTTCGAAACAATAGTCGATCGTAGACATCGTTCTACATTAAACAGTTGAATTTGATAAGAACAGTGACAACTATTTTTTATGTTCTTTCTGACAGTAAAAATAACATCCACAACCTGAGTAAATATATTCGGACTTATCAAGGCTGTTTCTGACACCGTATTAGACATGATAGTCACCACTTATCACGACAAGCCCTTGATATTTAGTTGAGCAACGTTTCGGGAGAGATCCGTCTCCCATCATCCGGCAATGAGAAACGTGGTTTCTTTCCTATATAATGCAAAGGTCAGATCGAGGGTGTGAAATTAACCGGACCTGCGAGGAAGCTTGGGAATTTTTGGCGCTCAGTTTCTAAGTTTTGAGGCGCAAAAATTGCGTTTAGTGCAACTTTTGATGTTATTCATCCAGACTTCTGGCATTGAGTAAGATACTTGATTGATGCAAGGAGTTGATAGAACTGAGTGAATGCTTTCTTTAACAAGTCTGTTTTTCCAGTTCTTATCCTCATCAATCACTGAAATGTTATCCCAATCCATCTGGTGTTATTCCGTCCAACAATGATTGCCAAGATCACTTTGTTCAATTCGGATCCACTACCTGGTCACTTGCATGACATTTAGTCATTGAGTTGATTAGATATCTTAATGGTTCCCTTAAAGCTGACCGTCTTTTGATTCGTTTCAGCCTCGTCTGATCTTGATTCTCATTCTCTCTCATTCGCCCCAGCTCTATCCACGACTCTCTTGTTGTTACTTCTGTCGCTATAGCTTACTCCGCCTTCTACCAGTATTTTAGATTAAATGCCTATTTTCTTCTTTATTTTTCACTGATGCATATGAACAGCCTTGCTACAATGCAATTTTCAATTGCATTGCAAAATTAACTTTACAACTCTCTTTTCTCTTTGCTTTACAAACTTTTTGTCATAAACTGATCAAACTTTAAGTAATTTGCAAGTAGACTGAAACACTTCTCCGGATCAACATTCTGTTTCACGGTTAGGTCTGCATGCAGGCTGACTAAAGTTATAAAACAAGAAAGAAACGTGACAATTTCCTAATTATAACATCAAATAAACATGCTCGACTACCTACAGTATGCTAAATAGGGCAGATATCATTTGCTAAGTGCCTTTATTGATTCCAATATTGGTTTTCTAAAAAATCGATATATTTGCCATACTTACCTAAGGTCGTTCCATATGTATGATCACTTCTTGGTCCAGTTCCAACACTAGAGGTACTGCCGCTAGCTCTAACCCAGTCAAAGTTATCATTCTTGTCATTAACCCAACCACAGATGTTAGCTCCTTCAAATGTGCAAATACCTGAAAAAATCGAAGAATTCTGTAAGACTCTTTTTTTCTACTTAGTTCCAAAACTAACGAAAGAACTCTATAATGCTATCTACTTAGAAAATTTTACTATGATATATGGAGTGAAAGTCTTTTATAAAGAGCCATTAAGTGAGAAGGATCGAGGCTTAAAAATTTCAGGAACATTCTCTAATATCATAAGGAACCGGTGATTATTTATGACCTGGACGGGGCTGAAGTCAAAATGGTAGGGGTAATCAAAAAATATTAGTACCTTTATACGGGGTAACCGGAAAAATGTTAGAAACAGGTTTGCCTTGAGGCTAACCTGTCTCTGCCTGTGAAAGATTTAATTGTCAGTCGAAGCACTGTATGTATGAACGCCGGGTCGATAATTTCCTGCATTTCAATGGTGGTGTAAAGAATTTCTCTTCAGCCCCAACCCGGTCTCAAATAATGATGAGTCCCATAGAAAAGCGACCTCGAGATCTATACTTTTAAGACCAGTCAGTCAGCGAAATATGAGATGAGTGAAAGCAGAAAGTGCGAAGCTCAAATGTAGCTAAGCGCATGCTTTCTTTGCATTATACTTACTAATCTAATCTAATCTAATCTAAATTTTGTTTAACCACGGTAACCCCGTCAGTCCAAAAGGATTGCTTTTCAGGGGGCCGTGCTACCTTTTTTATATAAAATTCAATATACAATAGAAATACATAATGTATTGTTAAAAAATATCATTAAGTCGTCCTTTAAAAGTGGCAAGGGTAGGCGCATGTTTACAATCATATGAAAGATTATTCCAAAGTTTAGCTAAGAGATAATATTCATAATATAATAAAGATGTTAATTCTTTTCAAGACTTTGAACTGACCTGACGACAGACAGTCACCATACTGAATGTCAATATCATCGATAGCAATGTCACCCTTGTAGCTGGGTCCACGTTTGCCTTCAAAAACAACCTTTGAAGAAAAACAGTATTGAAACCATAAAATCAATTCAGATAAAATGTGTCTAATAGGTTATAGAGAATCATATAATAGACCTTTTCAAAGAGGTCCGGGTCGACGCGACATTTTTCTGGAAAATGGTAGACATGTTGAGTAAGGGAATCCTCTCCACGTTCGCGAGTCGTTCACTTGTTGTTACAGAGACGACAAAAAACGGCAGCGAAAGACAGAGAAACAGAAACTGTTAGATGATACGGATGCTAATATTTCGCTCTAGCATTCAGGGCTTCTCCAGAGCTAAATGGAAATATTAGCACCAGTATTATCTAACTGCTTCTTATTCTGTGTCTTACTTACCGTTAAGTGCTTCTCTTAAATAAATTTTTATTAATTCTACAATTACCTGGAAGGTATCCGCAGTTTTCACTTGCACTTCCCCATATCTCCAATTAGGTCCCTGAGTTCCGTTTCTCATCCAGATTGTTGGGTTATATCTTCCACTAGACTTTGTGTACACTGACAGAGTATTGATATGAGGTCCATACATGTGGTAGTAGAACTTGATACAGCGTGTCAATGCAGTTCCATTGCCTTGAATTGAGGGGCTAACCAATCGAGCAATATCATCTTGACTTCCAAAAGATGTTTCAATGTACATGTAATAGCCATAGCCTGTGAAAGAAAACGCAAAACAGCATGAATTGTAAAAAGAATGAAAAAGGGTTAGTTCATCTACTCATACTTGAAGGTTTAAAAGAGTCTTTGCAACGCCTTAACGGCTCGTCATAGACGTTTAATTCGTCATAGTGAAACAACCTACTCCCTCTATCTAACGTCCCCTCTATTAAATGTCCCGGGGTTTAGGGGGCTTTAATTAAAACAAATATGCTACTTTCTGCTTAACAGAAGGATAGAACAACACTAAGTGAAGATATCTTACCACCTGTTTAACTTATTTCTTTATATTTTATAGTGCAGATGGAATTAATGCCCCCTCTTTAAAACGTCCTTCCTCAGGACAATCAACATAACATCTTTAAAGTAATAAGCAATGTATGGTTAGGAGTAGACTTGCGAAGACATTAGACATTAGAAAACCAAGCAATTTGTGGTTAGAAGTAGACTTGCCCCAACGCTATTTCTCAATATTCTTCTCTTTAAGTCCACTACTCTGTGACAGAACAAGGAGAGCGAAAGAGATACTTATTTTGTTCTTTCACGGAATGATGGATCTTAGGAGAAGGATATTGAGGAAAAACTGGGGGCAAATCTAGGTTAGAAGGGGAATTTTCAAAACATTACTAAGTCAAAACGTCTGTTTTCATGTTAGCATAGCATACCATTTTGTAGAGTGTGATCAGAGCTTGGCCCAGTTTGCACAGAGCCAGTCTGGCCTCTATTTCTTGACCAGTTGAATGAATCGTCAGTTGCCTGTTGCCAATTGCAAGTATTTGATTCGAAATTACATCCCCAAGGTACAGCAGTACTTGGTTTCAGTACACAGCTTCCTGTAAGACTTGACACTGATACGTCATCAATGGCTATGTCTCCTTGGTAATCTTCTCCACGCTCAGCCTCAAATACGACCTGAAAAGGGATGGTGCGTTGCTCATCATTTACAAAACACAGGACGGTTATTGAATACAATCTCTGAGACTTAGGCGAATTTCAAACTATTTTTTCAAAATACTCATTAAAACCAATTTTGTTAATAGATTCTAAGTACTGAGAAGAAAAGGGAACAATTAAACATTACATTTAAAAATAAGTAGGCAAAGTTCAATATCAATAAATACAACAGCATGACCAACAACAGCATGATGCAAAAACACTTTGTTCAGCGCTACTTTTACAGGCTTGTAGCGATTCGTGGAATGGATCAAGACTCGTGTTGGAGAGATTGCATTAAGTTCCCTCACTGCTGTTGGGTACAAGACTACAACTGTTGCACTCTGAGGATACTGCTGTAATTGCCCCCCAATAAGGATATTACTGCCACT
Source organism: Chrysaora quinquecirrha (assembly GCA_014526335.1). Taxonomy (NCBI): domain Eukaryota; kingdom Metazoa; phylum Cnidaria; class Scyphozoa; order Semaeostomeae; family Pelagiidae; genus Chrysaora; species Chrysaora quinquecirrha. Next base: position 6,341,291 of record JACTAT010000013.1, on the reverse strand, counting down.
AACATTCTGGGGATAATACTGCAACTTTCACTGTAAGGTTAGTGTTTCAACCATACGCTCTTTGTGACAGTTATAGCAATGTAATTCTAAGTTGATTTTAATGGTGCACCAAGCCTGTACAGTAACTGCTAGCACTAGATGGTATTAAAAATTGGAAACTGCTATTTCTAAGCAAACAGCCTACGAAATCTATTAGCGTATACCTTTTACGAACGGGGTCAAACGAGACAATCAAAATAAAATGCTTGAAACGTGATTAATGAGTATTCTATAATTGACTAAGAATACCTGGAAATTTCTGCGTCCAGTTAACAGTGGAACTTGTGCTTCCAGCCATGAATTACCCTGCTGCCCACTCAAGGTCCACAATATTGATTGTGACACTCCATTGATTTTCATGTATACTTTCAAAGACCCGATATGGGCTCCTTTCATATGATACCAGAATGTTAGGCAGCTTCCAGATGAAGAGCCCATCAGTACTTCACTTTCAACTCTGGCTCTCTCGTGTGCCAGGCGTGGCCATGATGTTTCGACAAACAGATACTGACCTTTATAATGAATTATGCTCAAAATTAGCTAACATTATACGGACAGAGGCGTTCACTAAATCCAAATATGCAAATATGCCACATGCAATGTACTTCTATATGTGTAGCAAAATTTGGAAATTATTCGTCAGCCTATCCATTACGATTATATTTCTCAACGAGTACAGAATGTACCAAGTACAGAAATGAATAGAATTGGGTTAATGGTGATCAGAAATGTCATAACGGGGATTTACTGACATACTCTCTTCTTTAATCGTCTTCAAAGTTTTATATAAGTTCTGAAATAGCTGCAATCGTTGCAAAAGTTGTATTCAAAGTTGTATTCAAAGTCGAATTTAAGTTGTATTTAAATATTAGAGAATGATAGAATATTTAACCAACCTGCTCTTGTCCCTGTAGTATGGTCAATCTGTGGACCAGTGAAAACACTTGGAGTTCCTCCACTGCCAATCTGCCAGTCAAATTCATCACCAGTTTTCAAATTGACATAAGTGCACATTCCTTTTTCAAAATTGCAAGCACCTGTAATCAGCAAAGAAAAACTTCTTTAAAATCTTCGTAAAGCTTATCATATAAAATATTCAACACAAACAGTATCAATTGCGGCTCGAATTGCGTTAGGAAATCCTTCGTGCTTTTTTAACATTATCTTTTATCAGTCATGAAAAAACGAGAAAAGTTACTTAAGACTAATAGAGAGAAACTAAATATTAATATAAATTATAACAAAAGCTAAGAAAGAGAAGTTCGAAAGTATAATTGATCAAAACAAAACAAAACAAAAAGCTGAATGAAATAAAGTGACATAAAGTTATGTAAAGCACAGGAATGTAAATAAAGACAGTAAACAAAGTAAAGTAATGTAGAGTGAATTTAAGAAAGCGAAAGTAAAGTTTAGACAAATGAAGTGAAATATAGTTATAAACAAGTATGATACAAAAATAACTTCTAGCGTGAAATGAAGTGAAGAAAAATAATTAAATTAAAATGCAAAGAAGAGGTTCAAGAACTTAAAGGGGGAACACTTAGGCACTGGCCAAACGATAAAAAATTGTTAGTCAAACATTTCAAATTTGTGTTGGCCACGTCCAAAACATTGCTTGTTCAACATTTTAGAACAACGAAGTCGTTGCTAAAGCGCAAGCACAAACGTCTTGTTGCTATGAAATGGTACAAGGTGCCGAAATGTTGCAAGTTTTTGAAGTTTGACAACAACAAAAGAATGTCACTGATGAGCTCCAATAAGAGCGAAACGCGTCTGGCATTTGAGAATGGGGCGGCTGGTGAAATCATTCATATAGGCCGAATACGAATTTGTGCTCATGCGATAAGAGCCTAACTGCATGCGTTTCGGTACCTTAGGCCAGGTACCAACCTTACATAACAAAAGAAACGTTTAACAAGCATTGTTTGATGGGCAGCCAAACTATCAAACATTGCTTGAAAAGCAAAAATAAGCAAACCTTGGGGCTTGATGTTGAAAGATTTCAAAAACATTTTTTGCTTGACGCACGCAAAAATTGTTGGACGAGCAATGTTTTTCAAACGAGGCCAAACGGTCAAACATTTTGCTTGACAAGCAGATCTCAAATGTTGGACCAACGATGTTTGATCGTTTGGCGAGGGCCTTAGCAACGAACGGTGAAGTTAAATGAAAGAAAGTTTCCTGGTAATAGGTCTCCAGTCGTGCATTTCATTTCAAAGTAGCAAAATCAACAATGCTATTTAGCATATCAACAACGGTAGATTTCATTAATATAGCGTTCTGCTAACATTACCTGGCATTGGACATGCACCATCAGTAATCAATACATCATCGATGGCAATATCTCCTGAATATGATGCACCAACTGAGCCTTCGAACATTATCTGAAAAGAAATCATTCAGTTGTCAAAAAATAATGCAAATCCGTGACTATCTATCGCTCTAGCTGATCCCAAATCGCCCTATATGTTTTGTATTAGTTCCGAAGATCTTATCGATTTTCAACATTATTCAAGCTAAATTGCTCTTCAAATGTTAGCAATTATGCAGGTGACCATACCCAACGTGCAATAACAAGCATTCAAAGGTAAAGGTTTACTAAACTTCGGAAGAAGCTTAATACGCTATTCAATCAGGTGTTAGAAGTGTTGACTAACTGTACAGGCCTAGACGTAATTCTGATTCTGCTAGAACGGGTGACATGGTAGGTAAATATGATTAACAGTAGACTGGGGCTATTCCTCGACTTATCGGTATGAAAAGGGTATAGTTCTAGAACGGGTGAGCCGTTACAGACCACTGCCAAATCACAGGGTAATCGGTCAACTGATGCTAAGCTTCTGTTTATAAGGCAATCAGTATAATGGTAAATGGGAGGATACATGGTAGGTAGATATGATTAACAGTGGATAGAGAGAGTGATAGTCCACAGTCAATAGTTAATTGTTTGAAGCGAGTTTGAAGAGACAGGTTTGGGCTGTCCTGATGCTGTAATCTGGAAGATGTAGTCAAGGTAAGTGAGATAACGATGGTCATTTTCACTCTAAATTCAATACACTCACTTTTATACACTGAGAAAAGATAACGACTCATGAAAAGATCACAGTCATATCTGAGCAGTTTCCTGACGCTCTAGCCAGGAAACTGCAGACAAGCGAGCTTTACAAAACCCTGGTCATTCCAGCATAAATAGGCTAATGTTTTGGCACTAAATCACATTTAACAAAAAGATAAAATTACCTTATGATTGACAGTACTAGCAATAGTAACTTGTGCAATTCTCCACATATTTCCTTGGCTGCCACTTAGTGAATATAGTGGACTTGACCTGGAGCTGTTCTCGTATTTCAGAACATTTAACGTTCCGACTTGATAGCCATACATGTGATACCAAAACTGCAAACAACGACCATTAGATGGACTAAATGTTGGACTCTGAAGCCATGCTTTGTGTCCTTTGCTTCTTGGAGAGGACGCTTCAATGTATACATAGTATCCTGAAGAGAATAACACAGAAAGATTATCAAAAAATGCTTAGATAGGGTCTTCCACTTGCAAATCAGCTTTGCGTTTGATATCGTGCAAACACTGAATCTGTAGTGATTTTCATTCCAAACAATCAAGGGAACGTCCCACTCTTCCATAAAAACTTATATACGACAACTTGAACCTTCACTATGTAAACTTAAGGATGAGCTGCACAGTTTTAGATTCTTTTATGCCCTCGATTATCGTAGTACCTCGACAAAGCAGCAAATCCGGCTTTAATTTTCTTCGAATAATTAATTTTGGCGAAGGGTTATTTGGAAACAAAACACTAAATACTGCTTTCACACTGATGTGATAAATCCAGCTTTATTTAGACCAGGTTAGATTTCCACCAATCAAATCAATTCAAATTGCCTAACTGACTAATCACATAAACTGGTTTAACTTGCAGTGTGAATGCGGTATAAGATTCTAAATTACTTATGAATCTAAATTTTGAAGAAACAAAAAGACGAGACTCAAAAACCTCGTCCCCAGGCCCCAAATCGAATTTCCTCGAATCTCAACCGTCAAATCGAATATGGACAGCGGAGTCACACGTATAGGCCTATTCACCCTGGGGACGAGATTGGAAAGTCTCAGCACTGCACATATTAGCTTCCTATAGTTTTTTCTTGATAATAGAAAGGCAATCAAAATTTTTTAACGTTTCAAAAACGTTAGCGCAAAAACTTCTCTCAACTGTCTACTGCTATCAAAGCTTCACAAAGTAGATTTTCTCTTAATTTCCTTTTGTGTTAGCCAGCTTGTATCGTTAAGAGAGTGAAATTGCATGCACTGATGCCTCGTTATGCATGTATAAAAGTTTGAGGAATGATTTCCCTTTTATTAACTCGTATTAATCGGAGGTAATAGGCAATTTAATATTTAAAAGAATAGAGAAAATTAGACAGATTGATTCGACCAGGAGAGGTCTCCACCTCGTGGCCTTGTACAACCGCTGTACGCTGTTGATAACTCAATTTCATATAATTACCTAAGTTAGTTCCATATGTATGATCTGAGCTTGGTCCTGTTCCAATACTTGCCGTGGAGCCTGATGCTCTGGTCCAGTCGAAATTGTCACCATGGATATTTTTCCAACCACAAAGGCCAGCATCTTCGAATGTACATTCAGCTAAAGAGTGAAGAAATTAAATTTCATTAGACTGAAGATATATCGATACCATAGGTAATGGATGGCAGGAAAGAACGCCAGAAAGTATTAAAGGGCTGATTATATGAAGCGGGCTGGTCCGTGTAACCGGGCTAGCTCGGCAAGCCGGGCTGACATTTGTAAGTGATTACATGGGGAATGCTAGCATTGAATTTAATTCTGCTAGCTCGCCTTCCTTTTTACTCATTTGATTTAAGAGCATTTTGAGGTTGCTAATGAGAATTTTCAGCCATCAACTCATGTAAAATTCAGCGAGGAAAGCCTAAAACAGAGTATCCTGTTAAGTTCTCAGCCCGCTTTGCTGGGCAAGCCCAGTTGCAAATCTGTTACATGAGAAAAAAAAATAAAAAAAGTTTCAGTATGCTTTGCAGGGCTAGCCTGGAAGACAGAAGACTGAATCTCGGGTAACCCGGCCAGCCCGTTCTTCATGTAAGCAAATCTTCACAAAGCACAGAAAGTGCTATCAACAACGGGATCTCACTCAAAAACGTTTATCTAGGTTTATCAAAAACGATAACCAGGCCAGCCTGCTCCATGTAATCGGCCCACAAGAGAACCTTTTCATGAAACACGGATTTCGCTTACAAATACCAGACGTAGACAGATTAGGACTTGAGAAAAATGGAAAGGCTACTTCTGGTTTGTTAGACCTAAATTACACAGACATGAAAGCATGCACTAAGACGCATGAAGGGTTATGAATTTCTAGGAGAAATTTGAAATGTAAGACCCATACAAACCTTGTGGAGGACAGCTTCCGTCGTTCAATGAAATATCATCAAGGGCAATATCACCACGCCAGCTTGTTCCCCTTGTTCCTTCGAATACAATCTAGAAAAAGGTAAGAAAGTACGTGTTAAACAGTTTTCATAGATCTTTTCAATTAGGAGGATTCGGTCCAATAAGCAATCTGGGTTATCAAAGCAACATTGACAACAGGCCCTCAACGGACGTGCTCCCTAGTTGTCTTCCCCAAAAAATGAAATAGGTTCTGCCTGGGCATTCTAAACTGTTTTAACTGTAACTGGAGGACGTCAAAGCAAGGAACTGCAAGGAATGTTGTCGACAGTGGGAAGGGATTATACAATTTATTATATACGAAACAATTTGTACTTTTCTCTCGATGCTATCACCAGATTTTGACGTATTTTGTAGCTATGTTTACTGTAGTGAATAAGTCACAGAAACATTTGCATTGTCGAAGAAGCAACCACAGTACAGATAAACTCTAATACAGAACACTCATTTCCAGGTTCAAATACAAAAAGGTCGATGTTAACTGAAGATTATGCTTTCCCTGGGGACGACAACATTCAAGACTTTGGTTCTGATACTCCTTCTGTGCTGCAAGGATTCTAATATGGAAATACAAAGAATAGTACTGTGCACAAAGGAGAACAACGCTAAAAAAGGATAAAAAAGCTTTCTAGACAACAATGAAATTGCAACCTAAACCATGCTGAGTCTAGCTTACCTGGAACCTTGAACTTGAGACAATATTGATTAGTCCATGTCTCCATCGGTTTCCCTGTGTACCACTCTTTTTCCACAGTGGTGTCATGGTTGAACCAGTCTTCATATAGATGGTTAGATTGTCGACATGATCACCATACATGTGGTACCAAAATTGCAGACATTTGCCACTTGTTGATGGAACATTTCTACTTATGATTCTTGCCGTATCATTTGGAACACGTGGATAAGACGTTTCGATGAATATGTACCAGCCATTAGCTGTGGGAAATGGTTTTATACATATGACACAAATATACTGAGCTAAATATGTTACAAGAACGGCGCAAACAACTCTTTAGGCAAACAACACCGGGTGGCTAGCGTCATGTCCCTACAAGTCTGGACAAAGCGTTGTAGATTTGAGGGCCATTTCGACTTAACCAAGACATGTTATGCTTGTACGACCGTGTTTGGTGCGGATAGACCACGAAGAGTGTACCAAAGTACAAGCCACGAAAAGTGTACTAACGTTCAAGCCACGAAGGGTGTACTAACGTTCAAGCCACGAAGGGTGTACTGACGCTCAAACCACGAAGAGTGTACCAAAGTACAAGCCACGAAAAGTGTACTAACGTTCAAGCCACGAAGGGTGTACTGACGCTCAAACCACGAAGAGCGTACCAAAGTACAAGCCACGAAAAGTGTACTAACGTTCAAGCCACGAAAAGTGTACTGACGTTCAAGCCACAGAAGGTGTACTCACGTTTAAGCAGAAGAAATAGTTCTGAGGGGAAGGAGGGCTGTTTACATATAATTTTAGCAGTTTTGATGACGCACTTCACTTATGAACCTCGTAATTTTACATCACCTTTACCCGTACGCGTTATGTTAACGTCAGTCATACTGGGTTTACTGGAAAATAACAGCGCACAAAATAGATAGTTTGTGGAAACATAACATGGATAAACCCATTTGCTATGTTCGAGAAACGCTAGTAATCTTATCTGCCAGTTACCAATTCTTTCAAATGCTTACAATATCAAATTTTCTACCAATGTTTGATCGTTTGGCGACCTCGCAGCAAGACAAGTCCACCAAATGCTTTCAGGCGTGATTAGGTAGGTACAACTAGATTTAAGTTACCTTTTCCGGTTGTGTGGTCAGTACTTGGTCCAGTTAGCAGAGAACCGGTCGATCCTTGATGTCGAGTCCAGTTGAAATGTCCGGTCGGATCATCACCCCAACTGCATTTATCCTTAGAGAAATTACAATTCCAAGGCGATGGAGCTGAAAAGAAAACAAAGTTCCAAAATGGTACAGTATACTACATAGCTTCTGCAGCAACGGACCTTGCTTCAGAAGAATTATATATGCATAAGATTTGATCAGACTATCTGAAATAAAATACAGTGTAAAGGTAGGCTTGTGTCGACATTGTGCACAACTTGTTGCGACTGCTAATCGGCGATTTCTTGGGTTTAAGTTTTTGCAACTGGCCTGTCAACATAAGCGCTCTGCGATAAGTTGGCAATAAGTGTCTTTTTTGACGGCAACTGGTCAATGCATAGGCTAGTTACAGAAAATTGGTCGGGTTCTACTTCTGCAATAAGCTGACAATTGATTCCAGTCAGTCGCAGTCGACCTGAGCACTCTAGCGACCGCGGTCAACTATATCCTATAAGTTCTGACTAGTTGTTGACATGTCGACATAAGTAAGGAATTACAGTTGGCCTTAGTCCTATCGTATCGTAGGTCAACATGAGCCTTGCTTACAGGCACAGCATGTAGACGCGGGGTAGCTTATGGAACATTTTAACTTTAATACCTTTAACACGTACACAGTTTAGCCAATATAGTTGCAGCTAAGACATTTCTTGACACTGTTGCAATAATTCGGAGAATTTCCATCTCCCTCCTTCGTGAGTCGAACAACTTTTCAAGCCGCCACACTAACAGAACAAGATCATAAACAAACACTGGAGAAACCCACATGGAAGAGGTTTGTTACAAAACTTACCTGGTGTCGGGGCCTGTGTGGATGCAGCAGTTGATGGTGCTTTTGTGGTAGGCACACTAGGAACTGAATTAGTTGGTAGATTTGAACAAGCAAAGTTACTGAATTCAACGTCATCTACTGCAATGTCACCATTGAAACCATTTCCTCGAATACCCTCAAATATCATCTGCAGAAAGTAGAAGGTAGATAATTCAGATCATCAAGTGTATCCTGTATCTATAGGTTATAGCAGAACAACTGCATAGAGCTGCAAATCATACAGCAAAATTCACAGCAAAAAGTCGAATATAAAGTAGAAACATTACTAGCACGCTCATAAAGATCATAAGATCGAAACGTTCGTAACAGTGAAATCTATATTTTGAATTTATAGTCGTAGAAACATCAATAAACAGATCATTTCTCGAGCATGAAAGTTTATAAAAGCCATGCCTCTTCACAAGACTGGAGTCAGGTTTAGCAATTTCAATTGATGCTCGTCGTACTGCAGCAATGTTAACATTTGGAATAAATTCTAGAACCATAGAAAAGTTGGCTCAAATTTTAAACTCTGTGGATTATACTGTAGTTCATAGAAATTGAAGGATCTACTTTTAAGCAAGTACCAAACTCTAGATAACAACACTCGACTGTTTTGTACTAGATTGATGCGTTGGTTTTCACGTCTCGTATCATATACGTCACAGATGCGTTTCTTGAAAGACAAAAGTACAACTGGCAAACAATTAAGGGGACCCGAACCCTGGACTGACATTAGCCCTGTATAAACAATTAATTCACATGTCTATGAATAGAGACAACAGCAAACATCATATTCAATAACTCACTAAACTGAAATCACTATTTCAAGGTAAAGCAGTAATTTTTAGGGCTTTTAAAGCAGATTTAGAAAAGTCTGTATTGATCCATGAATTGCTAAACCTGGTTGCCTACGACTAGTACAGAATACCTGAAACCTCTAACAGTATCTTGCAACATTCCTATTATATCTGGTAGCCACATATAAAAGAAAAACCCCTACCTGGTATTCTACAGTTGATCTTATAGGAGCCTGACCATATATCCAGTTTGTTCCTTGTTGGCCATTAAGTGACCATACAGGAATCTTCGTTCCATTCTGTGTCCTCAACACAACACTAAGTGTGCCAATATTTGATCCCTTCATGTGATACCAGAATTTGATGCATCTTCCAGTGGAGCTTGTAGGCGAGAATGCTTCTGATATCAACCAAGCCACATCTCCAGTTACCCGAGGACTCGATGTTTCAATGAATACATATGAACCTTCAATGGATGGATGGAAACAAAATTGAAACGCAAGTAATAAGTTGCTTTTGGTAGCACAGTTTACTGTTTTGCAAACATGTGAAAATGGAAAAAAATTTTGCCTGGTCTAAGAGGTCTGCTTGTAATTCAAGATAGAGAATCTATATGCACTGATATGGTAGATACTAACTATTTTAGTGGTATATATCGCGTGCTGGGGTGGATAAGCACTACTATGGTGGGTTATTATGCTTGATATAGTGGGTTATATGCTCAATATGGTGGGTTATTATGCTTGATGTGGTAGTATTTTTTGCGTCCTGTGGTGAATTAGCACTACTGTGGTGGGTTATTATGCTCGATGTGGTGGGTAATTATGCTTGATGTGGTAGTATTTTCAAATTTCAATAAACACCATACATGGTATGAATTCAGATTTCATGAAAGAATATATGCAACCATACCTAATTATAGTAGCTAGTTAGTCTTTTGCTTAAAATATATGAAAATAACAAAACAATTACATGGTCTTTTAAATATGACACTGTATCTTGATGTTTTCTTAGTCAAGGTTAGGATTTCTATGTATGTTGTAGAATTTTAACTTTATTCATTGAACTGTTTTTGGTTTGTGTAGAATAAGCGCTTTTAAATTTTGATCTATAAGGTTATTTTATCCTAGAAACAATGATTACGAAGATGATCGCTATAACATCAGAATACAAAAGTTGTCAATGAACATTAATATCTATTTTATCATATTTACTATAAATTACCTGTTGCAGTGCCCGTTGTATGATCCGCGGTAGGCCCAGTATAAAACGAGGGCGTTGAACCGGATCTTCTCAACCAATCAAAATCATCTCCAGTAGGAGTATTAACCCATGTGCACATTCCAGTTTCAAAGTTACAGTTTCCTAAAGGAAAAAAAGCTATCAAAATCTTAATAGTGGAAAGCACTCGTATACATGGAAAGACACTTTAAAAGGCAATTTAAATACAAATCTAACGTAGAGAATTTGCTAAGTAAATCAGACAGTATTATTGGAGGTCTTTCATTTTCACTAACTACTTCTTAAAAACTCGACGCAAAAACAAAGATCTCAATGTACAGGAAGAGACATTTACTCAAAGTAGATATATGCCTTAAGTTGCTTACTTTTAGCCTTCTGAAGCAACGGCATAATGGGTTTGGGAGAAAGAGAACAAATAACTAAACATTCACTTAATTCAATACTGCCGATCAGGATTTGTATTCTTATTCAATAAAAAACAGAAAATTATCTGTTCGTTTGTTATAATCAAGCTCTGCCTACCTGGCGGTGGGCAATTTCCTGGAATCTGCTTGATATCATCAAGTGCAATATCACCAGCCCAACCACTGCCTGTGACTGCTTCAAAGATGACCTGGCGACCTGTTCCTGGTGTAACTGTTACTCTTGCAATATTCCATTGATTGCCCAAGTTTCCAGTCTTGCTCCAAATTATACTCTTGATTGATCCGACTCCAGTTGCCTGGATAAAGCAAAAGATTATTTGTTTAAGAAAAACACTCTTCAGATGTTGTAACCGATACTGCCCATAAAGACAGAAATCACAAACATCTGAATACCTATCTATTTCCAAGAAAAAAATAGATGGAAGGGAGAGGTGTAATCCCATCAATGGGCAAGAAGAAAGCAAGCGTGTGTGTCTAGCTATCCACTAAAGTAACCAACGAACCAACAAACTAAATAACTAACTAACTAACTAACTAACTAGCCAACAAACCAACCAACTAACTAACTCACTAACTAAATAACTAACTAACTAACTAACTAACCAACTAACTAACTCACTATTAACTAACTAACTAAATAGCTTACTAACTAACTAACTAACTAATTCACTAACTAACTAACTAGCCAATTTACTAACTTATGAACTAACGAACTAATGAACTAACTAACTAACTAACTAACTAACTAACTAACTAACTAACTAACTAACTAACTAACTGATTGGCTAGCTAAAGGACTAATTAACGGAATAACTAGCTAACAAACTTGTTATAGCCGACAAGTGCCTTATCTTTGCTCCAGCTACTTTTGTTTGATGCAAATTGTCAATACAGACTTTTGATTCAAATTTCACCTGGAACGAATCACTTAAAGAAAATTCTCAAACCAAAATTTGTAAATAAACCTGGTTACGTAACAAACCAAACTAATGACATAAGGTTCTCACCGTTCTGTAGACATTCAATGTTCCTGTATGATATCCATACATATGATACCAAAACTCAAGGCAGATTGCATCATCTTTCGGAAGAATGGGAGTTCGAATGCTGGCTTTGTCCCCAGGTCTTCTTGGAGATGACGTTTCAGCATATATGTATGTACCTGCAACGTGGACAAATGCACATGAAACAAATATAGATGCGTTATTTCTGTATTTAAGAGTCTTGGATTTCATGACTACGTTGGTTCTGAGTGTCTAATTCTTTTATTTAATAAAAAGGAAGCAATGTGTTAGTGAAACTTAACGGATATCTTTGCTTATGCCTTAGCTTGAAAGGGAAGGCGAGAGAAACTGAAAATATCTTCTATGACATGAGTTCAGGGATGAGGTTAAGGTTAAATGCGGATAAGAGGCGACTGATTAAATCTAAGAAAAGCCAAATTTGTTCACAGCAAACAATACCAAAGAAGGTTGGCTATGGCTAGGCTGTGGAAGGGCATGAAAACTTTGGTTCCCAAATGCAAGAAGATACTGCGAGATACTGCTTAAAAGAACTGAAAAATACAGGAATGAAAAAAGAACAAGGCAGGGAAAGAAAAACTTGATCTCGAATCAGCTAAGAGCCTAGTAATTTAGCCCGCCAAGACTAGATCAGTTGTGATCACGTGAAAAACATTTTGATCACATGACAACAAGCAGGGCCCAAATGGAGACCGCCAATTTATCATGACTCCATGCCTTTAATGCGTTGCATTCAAAAAACAACGCCTTTTAAGAAATCTACCAACCACAATTTGTAGTTCGTATTCACTGCAGACAAATACTAAAACACTTGAAACATGTTTGACAAACTGGAAAATTCGGCCTGTTCTTACAGTACTGGATACAGAAACTATACCCAAGGACCCATCGTTAAACAGATTTATATAGCTAAATCATTACCTTGTCCGGTTTGAAGTGTATGATCAGTGCTTGGCCCAGTTCCAACACTTGGGGTGCTTCCAGTCTGCCTGGTCCAATCGAAGGTGTCTGTTGTATCCTGGGAGAAGCCACATAATCCATGCTCGAAGTCGCACTCACCTACGCGGAAGAAAAAATATTAGTAGGCCTAAATAAGATTAAGAAGAAATAAGATGAAAACAAAGTGTAAAGTGGTTGTTGTATAGTCAATTGCAGGGTGCAGCAACACATGGCGGTCAGAACTAACAGCAAGGTACCCATTTAAACATATAGGCAGAGAGAGACATATTTGTGTTGACAACTTGCCCAAGGTTGGTACATCTGCAAGCGCAGATGGAAAGACCATGATTCCAACTCAGAACTATTTAGTTGCAAGTCCTGCAGGATAACGACTACACAACACTAACCATCCAAAGGCAGAGGAACCACATCTTCTCACTGTCATTGCTGCATAATTTTTTTCAAATTAGGTTTTCGTCGCTTCATTCCAGCTTATTTACCAAAAAGCCAAATTTGATTGTACAAGAAATTATTATTCTGCTCTAAGATTTCCTGAAATATTCAAATATACAAAAGCACAGAAAAGTAACTATTAGGTCTGTTTTGAGCCTGATTCACAATATATTCCTTTGGGAAATAGAGAACATGTGCTTACTTGGTGAAGGACAGACACCAGGTTGTATGTCAAGATCATCAATTGCAATATCTCCATTGAAGCTTGTTCCTCCAACGCCTTCAAATACAATCTGCAAGAAATATTACGTGTCAAATGTTGTTATGAAGAGACCAATTAATGCCGACTCGCGTTTCACCGTTAACTCGTGGTTGTAGGATTTGCTTGGCAAGTTGAAAATATGCACGGAGTTTATACCAAAATTACAATCAGGCCCCGGTACTTTTGTCAGGAAACACAAGTTGTCCATTTAATTTACAGGCTTGGAAAGAGCAACGCAAGAATCTATACCAAGTGTTGACCAGTTTCTCTGCTAGCATCATATACAACCGTTAAGCAATAATAGTTGAATATACAAACACTATACCTGATATTGGATATTACTGCTAACAGTGACTTGTCCACGTATCCATCTATTACCATTATTCCCAACACGTTTCCACAGAAGTAACATAGTCTGTCCTTGTTTTCGGTATACATTTAATGCATTAACAGTTGGTCCGTACATATGGAACCAGAATGAGACACAGTGTCCCATACGACCATTTGCAGGAAGGGTTGCACTAATCAGCCGAGCTTTGTCGTTTGGTTTTGTGGATGATGTTTCGATGTAAATATAATAGCCACTGGCTGTAAACAAGTAAAATTTAAAACCTTTAATAAGTTAACAAAGCGGTGAAACAGAATATGAACAGGTCTCTATGCTGGGTTCTACTAATAATATCAACTATTCTAATGGCCTGCATCTAAGCTAACACGTGATACATATTTGATAATAAGTAGGTTACCAAAATTTGTTATAATTAATTTGACTGGGATTTGAACCAGTGACATTCTGGCAAGCCAGTTGACTACTCCACTGCACTAAACAGTGCAATGAAGTAGCCAGCCTGACTCGAAGTACTTTCAGCCACCAGTCTCCTCCACAGAAAAGGCATTTCTTTTCGTGTTTCGGCTTTAAGCCTTCATCAGAGCTAAATACGTTAAGTGAACTGCATGCAAGCCAATTATTCTGAGCTAGATCAATTATTCTAAGCTGATATATTCTCTAGACAACACAAAAATGCCAAATAAACTAAGGGACTATTAACATGGAGGAGGGCCAGGCAACCGAGATGGGTCGGTTAGGCGAGATGATTTTCTCAGAGCATTTACATGGATAGATATTCCAGCAAGTAAGCCCAATTGGCCTCCTTTGTTGACACTTGCATATGCGCGTCTGTCAATATTTAACCTCCACTGACAGAGCTAGACCGCTCTGTATGTACAAGTAAATTGATTAAAACAAGATTTTTTTGTTCTCATAGACCTCAGTGAAGGGAGATCCTTGTCTCACGGATCTTACATCAACGAGCTGGGTTACTGCTCATGTAAATATAAGATTTACAAAAAAGCATCAGATCTCGGTAAGAAGAGCCAGCTTGCCTCTTCGAGCTGGCCTACCTCCATGTAAACAGGCCCTAAAGAAGACTGGTGAAACAGTTTCCTCTACTACGTTATGTTTTGGCATGTGTTAGTCAACCAATGCATTCAAAGTCTACCTTAGCTCTTTTAACATACCATTACTATGGCTGTTTATTCTTCTATCGTTAGGGAAACTCAAGTAAATGTCTTTGGGTTTTCAAGCACGTTTTAAAGAATAGATGACTGTTACGAATCTGCACAGCACACTTACCATTGCCGATAGTATGATCGCCAACTGGTCCAGTATTCTGCGATGGTGTGGAAGATCTGTATCTTGTCCAGTTAAATTGACCTGATACATCTCTCGTCCAGGAGCAGAAGTCCTTTTCAAAGTCGCATTTGTAAGCAGATGGTCCTACAAAGCAAAGATGTCATTAGTTCTTATGGTACTGAGTAAATAGAAAGAGTTTGTTTCTCACTTGGTATTTTCAACTAAAATTCTACAGGTTACTCTGCTGTATCCCGAAAGCAGTGCTCAAAAGAAAATACCATTCCAGATTCAGACTTCTGACTGGCTCAACTCGATTCACATCTAGGGTAATGTTTCGTTTTGGTCAATTATTTCAGTCTACACCAGACTTTACAAATCCCAGAGAGTGCCAGAAGAAAAAGCTTTATAAACAACTGTAAAATGATTTTAGCTCTTTATTGGTCTAAATATGGACTCTCTTTCAATGCAGTACGAAAGGCTTGGTACGTGCAAAAGGGAGGTTACGGTTATTGCGACGAAGACAAAAGGTAGCCCGAAATAGTGTAACTAGACTTGGGCCTCATCCATTGAACTGAAGTGAAGCGAAGAAAAACGAGATGACACAGCCTGAAGGTGATGTGGCGTCGTGGTGTAATCCAGCTGACCCGTGGTGTCAGAAGCTCAGTGTGGTCAGGGTTCGAGCCCAGCCACGGTAGCGTCACAGCCAGGGTTGAGGTCTCGATTTACTGAGATCATAGAGACTGGCGCTAAAGCACAATTTCACCTTCACTTTCACCTTAAACAGTGCCTCAAACAAACCTTCAAAGGGAGTATTCCTTTCAATAACAAGGAAATTGGTCAATATAAACCTGCCAGAAGAAAAGAATCAACAGGAACCTACTTGGAGTTGGTGGTTTAGTTGTAGCTGGAGGTCCTGTTGTTGGTGGTATTGGCACAGCAGAACTTGGCTGAATTGTGCAACTGCTGACTGTGTATGATATGTCATCAAGTGCTATATCTCCTGTAACACCATTTCCTCGTATTCCTTCAAATACCATCTGAAAAAACGACATTGAATGTATAGCTATTACGCTTTAATTTGTAAGGATTGTATAGAGAAAGCTCACAAATAAGCATCCTTTAAATAGGGATCTTTTCTTACTTTATGCTGGTACTTCTGTAGGGGTTTGCATATATTCTCATACATTATCATATTTAGTTACTCTATTCATACTTCAAGCCATTCTAGGTAACATTAAGACTTATTGCACGAGTCGTATTGAGTCTATGCTGGACGCTCAAACCATGAGCAAACAGCTGTATGGTTCTTGTTGTCGTTGTTGCTGTTTACGAAGAGCGGGACTCGTGTAATAAGTCTACGTAACATACTATAGTAGCTCCAGCATTGGCATCCCCACACTGCAACATTGCATGCCACGTAGGTAATTCCCACATGCTTTTAGATATTAGCATATTTGTCACATGTAGCAAAGCCTACGTTCATCATACGTTATTCATTCCTTATTTAGCGAGCATTTCTTATCAGCTTATTTTCTTATTCATAAATTCAAACGAAAATAACTTTATTTATTTATCATACTTATATCTACTTCACGCTAAGATACAATACAAGAATTATATCTTACAAGTATAGTAAAGTCAGTCTAGCAAACTTGTGTAATTCATGTCGATCTGACCCAGCATAATACATCGTTCCTTGACTGTCTGTTCAAAGGGAGGGGTGGGGTGGGCAATCTTACTTCTCAACGAAATCGTTATCGACGTGTGAAGGCTTTTGATCACTCACAAGCTTATATACTGTATACTCCCTTGCGTCCTAGCGTATGCAGTATTACAATTCTAACTTTCCACAAAACACCTTCCTTTCTAAAACAATGTATCAAGCTTATATACTTTCTCCTGGGGTATGGGATAAGTAATTTCATGCATATTTAGTTGGCAGGGAGTTGAATTGGGTTGTTAGCTGATTTCAGAAAACAAAGTTACTCTCTCGCTGATACTCTGCGGCACGCAAGAAAAGCCTACGAACGTTTGGTGAGACCGTTTCAATAGTTCTTTAGTATATTTTTATATAGTTGAGTATTGGTAATTCGAAAATCCAGGTTATGCCAAACATCACGTTTCGTAACAAAATTAAAAAATTAAATTGAAGAGTAAAGAACTGTAAGTTGCACGCCGAATAACGTGTGCGCGGTGCAGCGGTGGTTGTGTAGTACAGCAGTGGTTGTGCAGTACAGCGGAAGGATATCATCCCACCGCTGTACTGAACATCAACGGATGTACTCATGGTATCCCTCTGCCGTACTGATGATATTCCTCCGCTGTAATGATGATATCCCTCCGCTGTACTGATGATACGCCTCCGCTGTATTACACAACAACCGCTGTATTGGACAACCACCGCTGTACTGTACAGCCACCGCTGTACTGCACAACCATCGCTGAATTGTACAACCACCGCTGTACTGCACAAACACCGCTGCACATACGTTATACTGTATGGTATGGGTTGGCTGTGGTAATGTAAGCATATACCTGGAAGTCACCAGTACTTTGAATTGGAACAGTACCCAGCCTCCACATTTGCCCTCTATTTCCAGACAAAGACCAAACGATTTTCTCTGCCGATGATGTATTACCAGCTCTGTTTTTGATCAAGACATTTAGAGTTCCAACACTGCTGCCATACATATGATACCAGAATCTCAAGCAACGTTGTGATGAAGAGCCAGTTGCAGGGAATCTCTCACTCATATAGCGTGCCTTATCGCCAGGTTGTCGTGGTGCTGAAGTCTCAATATACACGTAGCCTCCTACATATAAAATATAAGCATTTAACAAGACTGGTAATTAAGCAATATACAGTGTTTCTTTATAACAATAAAGTTGATCAGCGCTTTCAGGCATGAAAGTTTTTGAAAATAAGAGCACCCTATAAATATGCACAGGCAGAATTTCACTGCGCATAGAAGTCGTGAATATTCAAGATGGGATAAAATGAGAACATTAAGGATGTGTTCTTTTAAACCAATTCTTTTCGGTAGACTTCTTTTTTCGGAATGTGTTCTCAAAGCCATTGTTCTGAAAACGGCAGGTTCTTGAGCTCTCCAAAACCTTCTGCTATCAAAAGCAGAAGGTTTCCCAGACTCGAGAGATTCACGGTTTGAAGTTCGAACATAACTGCAATTTTGTCATTTGCCAGGATACATTGGAGATGTGGCGCCAAAAGATTCAGATTTACAGAATTCGTGTTTCTTGAAAATCATGGATTCTGTATTTGGTAGCAATCTGTTTTCAAAATTCGAAAGGTTTTGGAGGTTTACAAGAACACACCCTAAGATTTAAAATGGGAATTCCCGTGAAGTGGGAACATCATAAGAGAGAGAATCATGAACAAAAGCTTACAATTAGATCCAAATATATAAACACTTAGAGTCGGCCAAAATTCCAGGCTATTTTAACAAGAACTTTGTTTTGTGATTGACTATTTTGAAGAATTTCTCGAAAAGTCTCACATTTAAATTTTGAAATAAAACTTCTATACATTCATTTTTTATCACAGATCCGGTACACAAAGACTGACGCAAATACACATTTTCCATACTCTACCTCTTCATGGTTTCCACTTTCTACAGGGTCATTCCGGCCTTAGATAATCTTTCCAATATTCAAAATTACTTTGCTACCTTTTAAAGCATGTTAAAGCACTTCGGACACGATAGACAAAAGTAAACGAATATGCCCTGCTGCTATCAATCTTCTTTGAAGGATATGGTAGCGAAGGATCAACTACATGTACCGTAGAAATACTATGCTGAGAACGTAAAGTTCTAAAGCAAAAGACAGGAAGTACAATAACGCTGCTGCAGCAGCTCTGATTTGTCTACCAGTTAATTTTATGTTCAGTTTTGGTCACGACTTAAAGATCCACAACTTGAAAGCTGATGACAGAGGCAGAGTCCAGAAAAGTATTCAACCTTCCTCCAGACAAAAATACCCCTAGCTGGAACCTTCCTCATTTAAAAATGAAAAATAGTCGTGTTTTGGGTGTGGCAGAATATTTTTTATTGTTCTGATGGACCTTCCTCCGGTCAATGACCGTGTGACCGTAACTTTTTCCTGACTCTGGACAGAGGCAACTGAGTTGGTTACCAAGGTGCAAAAGAAAAACCAATTAGAGTGAAAAGCCAGTTAAGTAATATTTGCATATAGTAAAATCAGTACCAACATGCAAGTATTGTTACTCTGTCCTTCCGAAATATAAATTACTAGGATGGGATGACAACTCTTACCGTCGCCATTGCGCTTGGTGTGATCAGCAGTCGGTCCAGTTGTTCCAGATGGAGTTGATCCTTTACTTAAAGTCCAGTCAAAGTTGTCTTCTTGCCTTGTATTTGTCCAGGTGCAACGAGTATTTTCAAAGTCACAAGTAGCTAAAAAAAACGTAAAATTAATCTTTACACGTTCATTGCAAAGACAACAGCGCGATAAGAATAATGTGCAATGACCATGTAATACCGTATTATCTATGATCAATGATCTATAGCAATAACATAGACGTATCAAATGAAAAGGTAGCGATAGTGCTAATGGTTGGATTTAAAAGGCTTTCTCTTTAAGTCACACTTCCGATTTTTTAAAGAACGCCCAGTATTCAATATTTCTATAAGCTTTATCATTTCTATTTCTCCAATTAAATATTCATTTCGTATGACATTCATTAAAGTATCGATGTGAAGAAAGGCCTAGCATTTACTTTACTGTTTCCATTTGAATACAGTTTAACCTCCATATTACGGACACGTTTGGGACCAATTTTACGTTGTAGTGTCCGTCCGCTTTTTAGAAGTCAGTTTCAGTAGGGAAATGATATTTGCGACGAAAATATTTGTTCGCTGTTCTAATGTGTCCGATGAATAGAGGTGGCCGTTACAAGAGGTTCCACTGTGTAATATTGTGTGGGAAATGGAACCTCCATATAATGGACACTTTTAGGACCAATTTCACGTTTTAATGTCCGTCCGCTTCTTAGAAGTCAGTTTTAGTAGGGAAATAACATTGGGGACGAAAGTATCTGTCCGTTATTCGGAGGTGTCCGATACATTAAGGAGTACGGTTAAAAGAGGTTACACTGTGTGATATTGTGTAGTAAAAGGAATCAAGGAAACTTTTGTCAGTGCTACCAACACTCAAAGCCAAACGGCTTCATCTAAGAACTACAGTGGCAGTCAATTAACAGTACTTTTCCAACGAATTAATGAAAGTGAATAGATAGAAATTTTCAAATTGAAAAAAGAGTTAAATGCCAACACTTACCTGGCTGATTGCACATTCCATCCAGCATTTTGATATCATCAATAGCAATATCACCAGTGTAACTTGCGCCACGGATACCTTCGAATACAACCTGAAAATACCAAACAAATGCAATCAAAGACAAGCACATTGTGAACAATCATCAATCACCATTTAATAAACGCAGAGGTATTCAGTTTATCTATAAAGTTAACCAAAGGGTATGAAAGCAGAGAAGCGCCAAATTTCTATCCATGTTTTATGATATACATTGCTTATTTACGAACGTAAGAGGACATCCATCCCGGTTCAAACAGTAAAGGAGATATATGAAGGAAACTAGATAGAAGTATTCGGTCCTTCATTTCATAATCAAAGAGTATAATTTTCCTTTAGAGGCTTCCTTTTGTATTTTTGAAATGAAGTAATTCCGTGTTATATTAGCAACATGTAGTTCTTTGCTTTCCCTTGATGCGAACACCATAGAGGTCTAAGGCCTTTTCCGGTCAAGTTGTTGTGTTCTTACAGTTTACTTACAAGAGCTAAAGCCAGCAATTTCTCTTTGCATTAGGCCCTGGCAAAACGATTAAACATTGTTGGTCAAATATTTGAAATTTGTCATCACCACTGATGTTACATCTGCCACTATGCCGAAGTCGATTTCGGCCATTTTTCTCGATCTGAACAAATTCCAGTTTCCCTTGAGAGTTCGAGATAGCGGATGTCAACTGTAATGCATCTCAAATTTACCTTATAACTATTGGTCTCTGAAATTGATACTTGACCAATAAGCCATTGATTGCCTTGGTCGCTTGATCTTGACCATGCTGCTGAAGCTGGGTTCGTTGAACCTGTTCTGATGTAAACATTCAGAGTACCAATTGATGATCCATACATGTGATACCAAAACTGCAAGCATTTTCCATTCGTTCTTGAAGCTGGAGGGTATTGCTGGCTCATTAGCCACGCTTTACTACCACGGGAAAGCCAGCCTGATGTCTCGATGTACATGTAGTAGCCTAAAGAAGAAGCGAAAATCATAACATTCGAGCGCAATATTAAAGATCTGTATGGCTAAGCTCTATGAGGCTCCCTTAAGTTTTAAGCCCATTTTTACCTAAATGCCCCTTTAGAGCAAAGATTTGAAATAAGAAATTTCCCTGTAAAACCCTTTACAAGCACGCCTTCCGAGTCTTAAATAATAACTGGTTATCTGGGGCTATCTGCTTATACAGTAGAGCCAATTAAAGGGCTACAACTCTCCTTTCCCTATTATCATTAGTTACTTTTTTCCGTTTGGCTGCACGTGAGATGCACGCACTCCTTAATGTGTCTCGTTTTTCTGTTTGTTATATGGAATTCGGTTATCATTAGTTATATTCAGCGTTGTTACATAATTGGATTTTATGGACTGTAATTTCTCTTAGCACACTGATCGAGTGGCTTTGAAGGCAAAGGCACTGGAAGCTACGAAAAAAAGACCACTGAACTCAGGACAGAAGTGAGATTGATTGGTTACTTATTTATTAAACAACAAAAATTCTTCAGTTTTTTGCTTTCAGTAAATATACGTGTTTGCAGCTTCTATTTTGCTGGACCAATACTTCAGCAATCTTTAAAATAGTTTCTATGGTGGCGGTGTTGTGGTGCTTAACCCAAAGCAAAGAGGTACTTTAAATGTTAAATAAAAAAGGTGAAAAATCAGTTTGTTTTTCCATCGGGGCACGGAACTATTGTAGCCTGTAATCTCAGCTATATGCTGGAAACTCAGGAAGCAGAATGCCTTATCAACCGAGCTATTTTCATCCATGTCAGACTTGGATAATCTGTCAACGGGAAACAGTCGAACGATTGTTCAATCGGGCACCAATGACGCACATCAAAGAAGTGTTAGCCCAAAGTATCCCAGAGCTGAGAGCAGGTATCAAAGGGCGATGACACGCCTACCCCACAGGCGGCCGAGGAGCGGGAAAATCTGAAAAACGTACCATTTGCGACTTCGGAGGAACAGCTAAGACAAAATCTGTTGCCCTTAACTTACTAAATAAAAATCAAGATAAAACTACCTTTATTGTTTCCGTATGTATGATCATTTGGTGGTCCTGTACCAATACTAGCTGTGCTACCAGTTGCTCTCGTCCAGTCAAAATTGTCGAGCCCACGTACGTTCGTCCAGCCACACAACGGTGGGCTTGTTTCTTCGAATGTACACTCCACTGGAAGAAATGTCGCAATATTAATCATCAAAATTTAACTGGACATAATGAAATGGTTAAGTTCGGGGTGGTTGAACTGTATACAGATGAAATGTGGCGTCTGTGCATCGAAATAATGGAAGATTGAGAGGCAAGGAAGAGGTAACGATAAGATTAATTAGTCCAAAACAACTTTAAATGACCTTGTTTTTCAAAGTTCAACTCAAGGAATACATTTGACAATGTTCAATTGTGAAGACACGCAATGGTTTGCATAATCTGTAGCGTAAACATCTTATCCAAAGTAGCCCTGTTGCCCTTGAGGTGATGCTTCTTATACTTTATGACATCAAGGCAGAATTTCACAGAATAAGCTGACACTCGATTTGCTACACATGATTTGACATTGTCTATGGTCATTGAATGAAGAGCAAGACATAAACACAGACACAGACAAAAAAGGAACAGACATAAAGTAAATGGAGATACGAAAGCAGTTGATATATTTTAAGGGCAAACTACTTGCAGGGATGCATATTTTTCTGTTTAGGCTAACACGCTTCTTTGTATATCTAATGGGTCTGGAAATTAAAAAAAAAATGGCATTGCAGTCAGGCAACAGAAGGGGCCAAGCTCTAACAGTATGTATATAAGGATTAGCAACAATACCAACTATGATACAACATGGACACTTACGTGGAGCAGGACAGGTTGCTGATACTGATACATCATCAATAGCAATATCTCCTTGGTAGCCAGTGCCACGGACAGCCTCAAAAACAACCTAAAGGAAAACAAAAACAAAATTATTCCTGCGATAATATCTCCTTGGCCAAATTAGCTGACTGTATTATATTCAAAGACTGTATTGTATTATTTATATTAAATTCAAAGACCGCGGAAACGGCGGTTTTTCGGAAACCCATCGTTTCAGCGCGATTTCTAACGACATTGGGCCAGTACTGTCACAGAATCATATACATTGAATGTAAAAGATCAGTTCGAGTATGATCTGCTCACACTTAAAACAGTCATGACTGATGACCAGTCATTACCGGTGAGTGAGAAGAGGATGAAAAAATTAGGAATCTGGCCGCTATAAGCGGAAACATATAACATAAACATACCTTGAATGGAGGGTTTTGATTCATCAATACATGAGCTGGTTTCCAGAGATCACCATGTGTTCCGAATTTGGACCAGACTGGTCGGCCTAAGTTCGATCCAGATTTCAAATACACATTAAGTTGGTTAACGTGTGCACCATACATGTGGTACCAGAAATTCAGACATTGTCCCTTAGTTGTAACTTGGTTGTTGGACATAAGTCTTGCTGTGTCGTTTGGTCTTCTTGGTGAAGATGACTCGATAAAGGCATACCAACCAAGAGCTAGTGAAAGTGAACGAATAGGAATCAATACCTTATTATTAATTAATAAGTAGCTAGAAGCTTTAGTGACACTTCCTATAAGGCTTATTCTTATACCTATATACCAACAATCGCCAGGGACAGTGCTATGAAATCGCTGTACAAAATGCTGCGATTTGCTTACTTCGCATACTCTTGTGACATGTCTACAAGGCACTAGACTGTTGCTGAACAGAGGTAACAACGCTGTTTAAGTGTTACCATTTGTCGTAGTTAACAGCTATATTAATTGAACCAACGCAGGATACCTGACAAATGTTACCATGTGTCATAGTTAAAAACTATATTAACCTGACAAGTGTTACCATTTGTCATAGTAAACAACTATATTAATTGAACCAACGCAGGATACCTGACAAATGTTACCATGTGTCATAGTTAAAAACTATATTAACCTGACAAGTGTTACCATTTGTCATAGTAAACAACTATATTAATTGAACCAACGCAGGATACCTGACAAATGTTACCATGTGTCATAGTTAACAACTATATTAACCTGACAAGTGTTACCATTTGTCATAGAACTATATTAATTGAACCAACGCAGGATACCTGACAAATGTTACCATGTGTCATAGTTAACAACTATATTAACCTGACAAGTGTTACCATTTGTCATAGTAAACAACTATATTAATTGAACCAACGCAGGATACCTGACAAATGTTACCATGTGTCATAGTTAACAACTATATTAACCTGACAAGTGTTACCATTTGTCATAGTAAACAACTATATTAATTGAACCAACGCATGATAGAAAAAACTGGAGTAGCATTGTTAAAGGCGTTGTGCAATACTAACTGCATGTGACGTATCAGTAGTTGTAATAACAACTAACACAATCCATCATGACTTGAAAGTCTAATGCCGTGCAAAATAAGCTTGGATATTCAGTTATAGTAACTGAAACATAAGAAGACAGTAGCAAAGTGTATACATTCTGAGCTAATGGCCCTAATCTGCAACATGTTTAATTATCAAAGGGTATTTTGACTGGTATCGATGCTGAAATTGGTAGATTTTTACTTAATACTTGATGGAAATCTGGCCCATCTGTAGTCAGGAAATGAAAGATTTGGGCAATACCTTGTAGTCATGATATCATCAATAGCAGCACAATCTAAAACAACATTGTGACTGGAAAGAGGGTTCCAAGATGACAACAAAGCAAACGCCTTGCGCTACCTAGCTTAATATTTTGACAAGGAGACTGTATTTGACAGTTAGTACTTGAGCTAAACAATATATAAAAATATTATAGTTCATAATTAGCGAACATAAGATATGTTCGCTAATAGAAGAAAGTTTATGAATCCAGGGTCCAAAGCTGTTCAACCTACTACCCAAACATCTTAGAGACATGAGTGGGGTATCACTGGATGTTTTCAAGAAAGGCATAGACGATTTTCTGCCTAAAATTCCCGATGAGCCTCAACTTGCTGGTTATGCCGCAATGAGAAAAGCTGATAGTAACTCTTTAGTTGACATAATCAAAATTGGATCTTTTTCAAGGGATAGACATCTTAGTGTTAATCCTTAAGATAAAACAACTTTAAACCTTGTAATATTAATAATAATAATAATAATTACTTGGAAGCCATGCGAATTTCTGATCGAATCTGTTACAGGTTGACGATATAACCAACTTGTTGTTATTAGGTGGGTTGGAGTAACTGCTGTAAGGTCGTAAGCATTTTCCACTTCTTATATGTTGCAGGGAGCCAGAACTCAAAAAGCGCCATTTGTCTTGGCCACAACTGTCACTCACACCAATCTGTTTCAAAAAGAAAAACATATGAAAATGCCTAGAAATTCTGTAAATGATATTTTTGGGGTATAAAAGCCATTAAAGTGTTCTTATACTGCACTCCTGTCAACATGTTATAGGAACAAAAAGGAATGCCTGTGCTTTAAATACAAATACAAAATGTCATGCACACACTCATGCTTCCACTATGCTTTTATCTATGTTCAACGTTTGCACTACAGACAGATTATAGTAGAAACCCGCATAAAAGAACATAGGTTTTTTCTTGGGCAGCCTGAATAGCTTCTTAATTGATGGATAGTTTTTCTTAATTCCAGCTTGTAAGGTTCTTAACAAGGTTCTTATGTACAGTACATGCCTGGCATACATAAAAAACTGTTCTAGCACATTAATTTTTATGAATTCTTGAGATTTCTTGAGTACATGATAGAGAAATTTTATTTCAGGTTTTCTATAACTTGCACCGCAGCAGAGCCATCAAACCTCTCTCAATGTGGGTGGCTTTATTTTTCTAAAAAAATGATCAGTATGGAAACTGCCCATGAATTTGTCTACTCTTTTGGGATTTTTAAATCAAAAAGCACGAAACCTATCATATAAGAACCTTTCCCGATTAAAGCCTCTTTTGGGTTTTTATTTAAGGGATTCAAAAGACGCGATTTCAGCCTCGAGGTTCTTATAAAAATAGGTTCTTTTATGTGGGTTTCTACTGTATTTTGCATTTTGTAGTATCATAGTTTTGTAGTTTTATCCCATTAAAGAGGATTGACGAAAAAGTTCTGAGCTATATTTTACAGACGATATCCTTGCAATAGGGCTTTCCACCCAAAGAAAGATCTGTTAGCGATGGTAATAAATCTAAATCAATACTCTCTACTTACAAAAGTTCCTTCGGCAGTGGCTCCTCCAACAGGCCTTACACATTGCCCATACATTTTATGCTTCAATAAACCATCTGATGTCAAAAAGAACTCAAGCCTTGACTGTCCACAACCATCGTATGTAACAAGTGGCTGGTCATTCTTAGGTTTGGTCCATGCACCGTTAAGAACATGGATGCATTTACCAGCTGCGTGTACCAAAGACCCTGGTCCGTTTGGACCAACAGCGCCCTTGCCTCTGGTGTGATCATAACTTGGGCCAGTGCCGCTGGAGTGTGTGTAGCCTTGCCATCTGGTCCAGTTGAAGCTTGCAGAGCCATCTTGTGAGTACTGGCAAAAACCTGATTCAAAGTTGCAATTGAAAGGCCCAGGTGCTAGAAAATACGAAAAAAGATAGATAAGTATCAATACTGACCAAATGGCCACATTATTACATTTCAAACAGGACCCTTAAGATAACAGCATTGTCATCATGTTGATAGGTTATCAAGTATAAATATTCATGTTATTTATTTATTATTTATTTTAAGGATGGGTTAGGCACGACCCTTGGAGGAATTCGAAAACAGCGTCACCCCTTAAACAACTTTCCTTTTTACACCTTATTTCAAAAATTGTGCATCTTCGGTTATTCGAGCAACGTGGAACAGAGATCTCAAAACTCTGACGATCAAAATTCTAGACAATGATACGCAACAAAAGCGTCAACTTTGGCAGAACATGTTTACCTACGTAGTGTCAAAGTAGTTACCAGTTTTACCATATTTTCGTTCCGGGAGCCCAATGAGATATGTGTTATCGAGCAGTTAAAGTTAGTACGGATAATCGAGGATTCACTACAACAAGCGGTACTGAATTAAGACTTGGTCTTGGTAGGAAAGCTAAAGTAAAACAATGGTTGACGGTCTCGGAAGTACTCCCATACCTCAATCAAATTTGACGAAAACCCTTCAAGCTGTTAAATTCTAAGGCTTTAAATAAAGAGCCTATAACTATATACAACAAAACAATGTCTGTTACAGATTTAACTGTTTTATATTCTCAAAAATGATACTTACGGAAAGTAGTTGGAATAGTAACAGGGAAAGGTGTGCTGGGCTGAGGACTTGGTTGACCGTTTGGATTAGCTTTTGGAGGTTGAACTGTGCATGACTGACTTGTAATCTGAATATCGTCAATGGATATATCTCCACGGTAGCCACTGCCAACTATGCCTTCAAAGATGATCTAGAAAACCAAACACAGTATTGCATATGATGTTTCATGTGGGTACAAGAGAAAACAATTCTCAAGTGTCATTACTCAGTCGGCTTTCAAAATTGGAAGTCTTTGTTCCAAAATGAAGAGACACTGGTTAATGAATAAATACAAAAATGAGAAGATTTGCAGCTAAGTCCTCAACTGTACCGTACCTATGCAATTGTGGTGTAACTTATAATAAAATGTGACCTTTAAGCACTTTGTTTTAGCAATGGCCATGCAATCAAAAATTGCTGGCAAAGCATAAAGGAATTGATGTTAAAACAAAACAAAACAACAAAATATTTTACAGCTAAGTCCTCAACTGTACCGTACCTATGCAACTGTGGTGTAAAAATGTGGTCTTTAAGCACTTTAATTTGTTTTAGCAATGGTCATGCAACCAAACATTGCTGGCAAAACATTACAGATTTGATGGTAAAACAAAATGCTTGACCGTTTGGCCACATCACAAAACATCGTTCGTCCATATTTGCGAAGTTTTTCCAAAACCATTCCTGTCAAATTCTGCTTATCAAGCAATGTTTCGTGCCGTACCTAGACGGACATCGATTGCTTGTAAAGCAAATCCCGAATGCCTATGTTTGATCGTTTGGCATGGGCCATACGCAGCAATAGATCAAGGATTAAGGCAGCAACTGACATTCTAAAAGTGTGGATGGTCATTCTGACATTCTAAAAGTGTGGAAGTCCCAACGAGATACATATTAACGAACGATCCAAGACCTAACTCTCAAATCAATGTAAATCAAAATGCAATTTGGGTTCTTTAGATAGGTCTTACTTACAGAGTGATCAGCATTACTGGAGACCGGAACACTGGCGTACGACCAAGATGATCCTTGGGAGCTATGCTGTTGACCAGTCAAATTCCATATGAGAATTTCTTGAACTGCACCGGTGGGAACCTTGTAGATTACATTGAGACTACCAATGTCAGCACCGTACATGTGATACCAGAACGTGAGGCAGCGTTTTGAGGAAACGATGTTGTTGAACTGTTCGCTTACTAAACGAGCTTTGTCACCAGCACGGCGAGGGGAAGAGGCCTCGATGTAGAGGTAGGTTCCTGAAATTGAATTTAGTAGATACTAACAAGTTAACACAAAATAAAAGATCTGTGATTGCATTTACTAAGTAATTTACGCAGTTGAATTATTACGCCTCTATACAGTCGCTGAATTAACGGTCTTTGTTGTCGTTGGCACTCTTTAAGATTTATTGGCTTCCGCCAATTAAAACAAATCATATGGCAATATGAAGTGAATCTTTGTATACATTTTGGTCCTTTCTGGTCGCAGGCAGTTGTCAATCAAAACATTTCAGTTGTCGACGGTAAGTGGCAGTTTTTCAGGGTCGCTGGGGTTGCTGAGATAGAAATGGATCTCAATGACCCTCGGCAACAGTCTGCTTCATGGTCTTTAACGGTCGTTGAAGTCTCTTTGTAACGTTTACAACTCAGACTTGGCAACAGCTGCCAAGGACTGTTAACATTTATATGGGAACCAGGCTTTATACTTCGGTATACAATAAATAATCTTATACAATAAACAATAAGCATTGTTAAGTGTTTTATTCATAAAAAATCAATAGAACCCCAATGGGTCAATTTGCCCATATTTGGTTACTCGCTTAGCCTCCATTACTTATCGGGGACAAAAATTACAGTCATCTCACCCATTAAAGTCCTTATTCAAATGACAAAATACCAACGCTTTTGTTGGATTTTACTACATCAGAGCAACCAGCGGGGGTTTACTCGAGTTGAGTTTGGAACCTTAACTGTGAGAAAAAAAACGTGAGGGTTGAGGTTTTGGAGATTTGGGTCAAAGGCCTGGTTAAAGTAGGAGACATGTCGCACGCGTCACTGATGTCCCCTCGGTGTCTACCAGTTTAGCCACCTCGGAAACTTTGTAGCGCGCGACGAAATTTGTGGCAAGAGACACGCAAAAGCTTCTGGGAGACAACAGAAACATTTCTTGTCACCGCGACATCATGCAAATGACTCGAGGGACATGTTTCTCGCTTGTCACTCGCATGTTTAGCCACCCTGGGAGACACGCCGAGTACAGTGTCGCGGGCGACGTATCTCCTAGTTTAGCCATAGCCTAAGTGATTTGAGTGAATTCGCTGTTTTTGTAGACAACTAAGTACATTGCCCTAAACTGTGCATTCGCAGAAACACTGCATTCCAAATGCTAAGAAAGTCACAAGAAAGTTACAGAAAACATGAAATATATAAGAAAGCTTCAATACTGGCCAAAAAAACTTTCTTATAAAATAGAAAACGTGTTCCTTATTTTACTACGTCATAAAATCATTCTGTCTGTACTGCTTCAAAAAAAAACGAAGTGATCCAGCCATATTTTTGTGTTCAGATGACTGACACTAAGATATAAGCAGATATTATTGGTAGAAATTTTAGGCCATGGTGCAGATAGCACACATTACAAGCAGACATTGTGTAACCTGCGTGCAGCCTCAAAATTCTCATAAGGTCAAGTTAGGAAAGTTTTGAGGCTGCAAGCAGGCTAATATTGTGGTGCTTCAGTGCATAGAAGGCTTTAAGACAGCTAAACACCTGCAATACTCAGCCCCCCCCCTGCCTCAGAGCAGCACTGCCTGAATTGTGTCGACAGCTCGTATACTTCAATACCCCACAACTTTAATAGTCCAAGAAATTTTCTAGAGCGAATACCATTGGTACTCTTAACTAAAAAATCCATTTTAATTGTGCATATATCTTAAACATATGCAAATATATGCTGAATACAGTGCGCTAGAAATTTCTATCCACTGCCACATCTAACAAGGACGTGTATGGCTTTTAAGGCTACAGTTTCCATAACAAAGCTCTTGCCCAATTTATGATATTTTCCCTTCAAAGGACTTAACTTTTTCAATTTCCAAATTGCTCACTTGGGCTCTTGCCACAGCTTCTTCAAGATCTTGGGTTCTGCAGAAAGTGGAGCTAAACTTCTGTGCTTACAATGAAAAATACGGTAGATCACACCATCTTTCGAAAGGTCCATAGGTCTACTCTTACCTGGCGATGGGCATGCTGATTTTGTCAATTTTACGTCATCAATTGCTATATCTCCTTGATATCCAGTGCCGATTATTCCTTCAAAGACAACCTAGAAGGACAAGTCATGGATGCAATACATCTGAAAAGAAACATTAACAGTGCAGAAGTTCTGCATGGCAGAATGAAATACTGGCATACACACTTTTTTTATAAGAATATCTTATTTTTGCCGAGCCCCGATTATTCTTAAGCTTGCTCGATTTTGAGCCTGAAAATATTCTTAAATTATTCGTAATCATCAATGTTGTAAATTGGCCTGAAGATCAAGAGACATAAGTTAAATCTTTGTCATTTGTTATTTTATATTCAAAAAGAACATGAACAGAACAGAACAATATGTGAACAAAACATATTAAAATATAAAACTAGGGTTCGAGAAGTCAGACAGGATGTATGCATTTCAAAACAAATACAGTAGCCTGACAATCACACTTACTGTACAGTGTAAAAAACGCAGAGAAATAAAAATGATCCTCGTCAAGCTTGAACCTCAGATTATTCTTAAATAATTCTTAAATTTCGGCAATTTTGAGCCTGAATATTCTTATAGACTGTATTCTTATAGAAAAAAGTGTGTATACTATTTATTATTTCTAGCTGTTTTCTTTGTAAAGTTTTGCCTTGTTCCTTTTCAAATATACTATAATTTCTTTTCAAGACGAAAATTCTTTGGAGTTCTTGCACGCAGCTCTAGTGAGGTGTTTTTCCTTTTTAACCACTAATGAGTACAAGTCTTAACTCAGTTTCAAACTTCAAACATAGGGGCCCTATGGGCATGTTCGAAGAACGACTCTGGTTGAATATAGCTATTTCGGTCAAATGATGAAAGATGTTCATC
The DNA here is from genome assembly GCA_014526335.1 of Chrysaora quinquecirrha. Taxonomy (NCBI): domain Eukaryota; kingdom Metazoa; phylum Cnidaria; class Scyphozoa; order Semaeostomeae; family Pelagiidae; genus Chrysaora; species Chrysaora quinquecirrha. Next base: position 6,309,521 of record JACTAT010000013.1, on the reverse strand, counting down.
GGTATGCACAACGATGACGATAATGATTATGATGATAATGGTGGTGGTGATAGGGGCGGTCGGTAGGGGTGATGAACACGATGATCATGATGCTGGTTGGTAGGGGTGATTGTGGTTGTATGGTGGGTATGGTGGTGGTGATAGAGGTGGTTGTGGTGCTGAAGGGGTGGTTGTGGTGGTTGTGATAGGGGTGATCGTGGTGATGGTTGTAGGGGTGGTTGTGGTGGTGGTGATAAGGGTGGTCGAGGTGATGGTTGTAGGGCTGGTTGCGGTTGTGGTGATAGGGGTGATCATGATGCTGGTTGGTAGGGGTGATTGTGGTTGTATGGTGGGTATGGTGGTGGTGATAGAGGTGGTTGTGGTGCTGAAGGGTGGTTGTGGTGGTTGTGATAGGGGTGATCGTGGTGATGGTTGTAGGGGTGGTTGTGGTGGTGGTGATAGGGGTGGTCGAGGTGATGGTTGTAGGGTTGGTTGTGGTGGTGGTAGCGTTCCTTTAGATGTTGCACACCGTCAATGGTGGTGATAGTAATCATGATGATGATGATGATGATGATTATCATTATTATTATTATTATGACGATTTTCATCGTGAGGATAATAATAATGATGATTTGTTTTGAAAACTGTTTTGAAATTGCAGCTCTTTGGCAAAACTCTTTGATAAATGTTGAGAATGCCTCAAATGTCATTTACCAAAGCAAGGTGGCAATTTTCCAGTTCCATTTAGTAAACAAGGATGAGTCAATTGTCACATGACCCCAGATTGACAAAAGTGCTTGCAGGCCGAATTGTGAACAACTAACCGCAAATTGCGCATAAATGGCCGAGACAATGGCCCTAATGGCATTCTTGACAATGGCCCTATTGTTACACGTTTTCCATTGTTCAAGCGTTGGTTAGTTAGTTAGTTAGTTAGTGACACGCCACCCCACACCAATGTGTTCGAAGTTCTTCGAACACAAAAATGCAATAGGTCAATTAGCACGGTTATCTTCAACCATAAAAAATGTTCAATTTCTGGTACATTGGAACATTACAATTTTCTATCAACTGCCAACTAACTCTTGACCGGCCGTCTACTTGAAACGAAGAATCACCAGAATTTTCTATGTAGAAACTATTTTTGCTAAATAAGGCGATAAAGACTGTAAAATGGCACACGTTGGAAGATTGGAATAACGGAAGATTATTCACGGTCTAAACAAAGCTCAAAGTAAAACGCTACAAAGAAGAACATACTTCACAAAACACTACCTGTTTGGTTCTTAAGAAGATGGTATTCAAGGTTATTTAAGGTTAATGCTTCTCTAATACGTTTCTAGGCCTATAAAAAGCATTTTTTGAAACCTGGATTAGACACCACATTTGTAACCACCATTACAACGTGATAAATGTTCGAAAATAAATCCAATCGGGCATACAACTTAATAATGAAAAGGCTGACCAGAAGCTTAAACATGTTTAGTTAGAATTGTAAACAAAAGATGACAAAATTGTTTGCTATTCACTGTATATTATTTTCTAAAGTAGAAATTGCTTAATTATGAATTATAACTGAAACAAATGTGAAAACTAACAAACCTCGAATGGCTGTGTAGAAGTAATTGTTTTCCTTGCAATTTTCCATACATTTCCCTCGTTGCCATTTTCTGACCAGATTGGCCTTGATGGCAGAGTATTGCTAGTTTGAACAAACACATTGAGTGTTCCTATGTCAGGTCCAAACATATGATACCAGAACTCAAGACATGATCCTGTTGTTGCTGCATTCGTTGGTGATATGAGCCGAGCCTTGTCTCCACGTACTCGCGGTGATGATGCCTCCGTGTACATGTAAAATCCTATGTAAAGAAAATAAATTGATACGATGCTTTCCTTCCTACATGGTGCACAAGGCCTATTAGAACGAAATAGTTGGAAAGCATTTAAATGCTTTAGATTCACTTAAGCTGTGGCCAAACTAGGAGACAGCGAAATTGTATCCGACTTGTCCCACATTGTGGCTAAAAATGCGAGTGAAAAGCGAGCAACATGTCCCCCAAATCAAAGAGACAAGAAATGTTTCTGTTGTCTCCCAGAAACATCTGGGTGTCTCGCTACAAATTTTGTCGGGTGCTACAAAGTTTCCGAGGTGTCTAAACTGGGAAAAATTGACGGGACATGTCAGGCGTGACAATGTCGCACGCGACGTGTCTCTTAATTTAACCAGGCATTTAGCCAAACAATACACTTTCCTGGCCTGTATAAATTCTTCATACAAGCACAATGGCATACCGTAAAAACCAGACCCTAGGACGTGAGACCCCTGAGACCTTTAGGACCATTAAGTACTGACATCAAAAAGGACCGTTAACACCAGAAGGTATTCGCCTTCTAAGAACAATAGAAGATCGCAGTAGGCTGTCAGTCCGAGTTTTCTTAGTAGTGGTTCTTCCGCTATTTGGCTGCTTGCCTTCTCGTGCGTCTCTCAGTCAATACTTTTTATTAATTAATCTTTGTTGTTTGAATATCTAACTGTCGGCCCAAATAAAAACATTTCTTTTCAGTTTAATGCAATTTTAAGCATCGATAGATGCCTTAAAACTAGATTCTGGGTTCTTGAGATATTATCAAGGTGTGCAGCTGTCGTAGCCGCTTTTCATTCAAGTCCACAAACTTACATATTGCATCGCGAGACCAAACGAAGAATCACCCAACAAAGTCTTGTTTTGGTCTGGTTTGCTTTTGAGAAAATCCTGATTTTGAAACAAAAAATCTTGAAACAGTTTTTCGAAACTTGCTTTGTTCTTTTGTGAAAATTTACTAAATCTTGTCCAGTTCTGCATTGCAGCATCGCACCTCTACTTTACGTCGACAATTCACGATACCTATGTTTCGTATAAATTATCTTACGCATTTTAAGAAACCGAACAGAGGGGCGATTCAGTCCTTGAAAATCTCGTACATCCTTGCTTGGAAAGCTATCGTTTTCACGGAAATCTTTGGAAGTCCTGTTGTCTTAGTAAAAATCTTTTTGAAACGTGAAAATTTTCGACACGCGCTCTGGCTCTAATCATGCTGTAATAAATAGAAGTCAACAGCAAATCTCTTCTCTTAAAACTTATTTTGTTTTGGTCGCTATATAACATTGTTTTAGCCAAACAAGAAATCCCAAGAAATGTCTTCGCTGCAATAAAGGCAAATAAAGGGAAATTGATATAAATTGAGACCGAAACACCTGAAGGCAGACAGCCAAAAGAGCGCTAAAATAACAGACATCTATCGAAACTTAAAAATTGCATTAACCTGAAAATAAATGTTTTTGTTGGGCCATAGCTCTAAGACAGTGAGGTATTCAATCAAACAACAAAAAATCAATAATTAAAAATATTGACTACTGAGAGACGCAAGAGAGGGCAGGCAGCCAACTAGCGGAAGTACCACTACTAAGAAAACCCGGACTGACAGCCTACTGCGATCTTCTATTGTTCTTAGAAGGCGAATACCCTCTGGTGTTAACGGTCCTTTTTGATGTCAGTACTTAATGGTCCTAAAGGTCTCAGGGGTCTCACGTCCCAGGGTCTGGTTTTTACGGTATGCCAAGCACAATATCATAACAAAGAAGCTCTATCAACAATCTTCCTATTACGGCCATTTGGATCTGAATTAATATAGCTCCTACAAATGAAGTCTAAACGGACGGAATGAAATGCTGCTAAAGAGCAAATGCTAAAAACAACGTACGGATTTGCTTTCCTTCACGGGTACAATAATCCTCATGTTGGTTTCTACCAAATCAAAAGCATTACCTGAAGTTGACTTTGTTGTGTGATCAGTATTGGGACCAGTTCCAGTAGATGTGGTAACACCGCTTCCACGTTCCCATTTAAACTGAACAGAGCTTGTTTCTTCATGTCTGTAACCACAAAGAGCGGGATCTTCAAAGGTGCAAGTTGCTACAAAGACAAAAGATAAGATCATCTTTAATAACAGAGTATTCAAAGTACAAAAAAACTCAATACAACTACAGAAGAACAGAACTGATCAATATTAATACGCTTCTTTACTGTAGAAAAGATTGTTGATCATTTAACGTTATCTAATGTCGCTTCTCCACTGTAGAAAAGTCTTTCGTCCCTTATTCACTCACTGTAGACAAGCCTGTAGATCACTTAACGTCATTTAACGTCGGTTCTGTACTGTGAAAAGACTGTAGATCATTTAACGTTATTTAACGTCGCTTCTTTAATGTAGACAAGACTGTAGTGTAAGATCATTTACAGTACTCTTAAATGAAATTCCGACAATATGATCGATATGGAGAAACGCGAAACTGCAAAAACGTTAGATTCCATAACTTGTCTTTCTTAAGTCACGAAAAAACAATAATCTGGTGACTACTACTGATCAAAAAATGAAGGAATGTTTTGTTACCTGTTGCCTGTACACATGGGCCATCTTTGAGAGAGATATCATCTAAAGCTATATCTCCTTGGTAACTGGGTCCAGCTAAAGCTTCAAACACGATCTGTAAAGAGATGTTTAGCTATTTAGATAATCATCAAGGATAAAACGACTCTTTTCAGCATGATGAAAAAGGAATGGGTTATATGGGCTAGTCTTTTATACTACTGGTACATCCGTAACGTCCGTCTTCTCATACTCGAGTGTCTGTCACTTTTGGAGAGTTTTATCTTAGAGATGCAGGTGAAGGTGAAGGTGAAGGTGAAAGGTGAAATGGTGTTTTAGCGCCAGTCACTAGGATCTCAGTAGTAGGTTAACTAATCGATACCTCGACCCTGGCCGTGACGCTACCGTGGCTGGGCTCGAACCCTGACCACATTGAGCTTCTGACACCACGAGTCAGCTGGATAACACCACGACGCCACAGCACCTTGCCACGCCGCCACGACACCATGCTGCACATCCATCCTCCTTTTAAGCATTCTGAGCCTAAACCTGTTTGTTTGTTATTCATATTACTTCATAAATTAAAAATTTGAGGAAGGTGAGATTTGAGAAGAATAAGCCAATCGGAACTTACACTAAAATATCTGCTGGAGCGCAAAGTAACAGAACCAAGGTTCCATTGATTTCCTTGTGTGCCATTTCTGCTCCAAACTGGTGCATGGAGTTGCCCACTGCTGTTGACGTAGACATTCAGTGCATTGACATCTGGACCATACATGTGGTACCAAAATTTGAGACATTTACCATTCGAAGCAGTTGTTGCTGGCATAGTATTACTGACGAATCGTGCTTTCCCATTCCTTTGAGCACCCGAAACTTCCAAATATATATAATATCCATATCCTTAAAAAGACGGATTCGATTATATTATTACTCATCTCGAGTTTCATTTGAATAATAAACTTCACTGCATTTAGAAAGATGTCTGCCTAATCTCTACTCTGTGTTGAAAGCAAGTATATTCTCAGCCTGAGATTTTTTGAAAGAGATTCTTTCTTAAAGCCTAGTTTCCATAAAATCGTAAAGGGATCATAAGAGGGTCGGCGAACGTCTGCGATGCTTTCCCGATTCAATGGAAACATGCTTTCACGATCATTACGACAGTCGGGGATCGTTATTCGTAAGCGTCGGGAGAGTTGAAATGAGTTCAACTTTCCCGATCATTACGACTGTCCCGATCAACGAAAAACTTTATGGACACGTGGATCGCAGACGATCAGCGGTCATCGCTTACTATCCTATTGTGTAAATGCAATCATACGAGTCTGATTATCGAATTGATTGACAGCTGCCATTGTTCTGGTTCGAAGTTTTGCGTCATGATGGCTGAATTGCAACATGATCAAAGAGAGTCACCGATGTATGGAAACACTGAAATGAAATCGTAGATGGAAGATGGAAGAAGTGTCACGATACCAATTTTTTCATTCATTCTACAATGTATTTTTCTTCTGGAAGCATATTTAATTCTCTGCCTTTTCATTGCTTAGCTTGTACTTCCTTACAACGTTATAGCCTCTCTTTCGTATCATTCAGTATTTACTTATGGCTGATGACTAGTTGTTTTTGTAAAGTAGGTTCGTCTTTTACGTAAATCTTAAGGAACACCTTTCCTGTTATTCTTGTATACGATTGGTTAGTGTTAAGTCTTATTTCAACGTATGTTCCAATATATTCTGTAACTTTTAGATCATTCTTTGGTTATCGTTGTGTGTCGTAATAGATCGCTACTACACTGTAATTCCGGATCTCACTGGAGACCCGTTAGCCTTGTACATAGTTTATGTTCTTTTTATTATGATTGCTGTATATAGCCATATTTGTGTGTTCTATTCGCTCGTGTCTTTGGATTGAATCATCTCTACACACAGACAGAAAAAACGGCTCTCATGCATCCATATGCGAAGGAAAAGGGTACTTATCACTGCAAGGCTAATGTAACAAGCTGCAAGGGTTTTCCCTTGCTAACCAAGGCAGCCACTTAATAGCAACGAAATAACAAATAAGAATATAGTTCTTGATACTTACTTGTTCCTAGCGTATGATCAGTAGAAGGACCTGTCCCAACAGAGCCTGTGGCTCCCCTGTTTCTTGTCCAGTCCAAGGTGTCCGTTGATTTGTCTTGTCTCCACTCAGGGGAGCAAATTCCCATTTCAAAGTTACAGTCATAGCCTCGATTACCTAGGAAAGTAGAAAGAGATAGTTTAATGAAGGAGGAACTACATAAAGATGTAATAGCAGGACAAAGAAGAATATAGCTTCTTGTTTATTGAACTTTTTAAATGTCTGGCTGATTTAGGCTCAAGTCAAACGTTGTTGTTGTTGTTACTTCAATTTGAGTAGGCTTATGCTGTTATATCTAGCTTAATCAGCTAATTTAGGCCTACTATCCATGCCGCACCCAGGCATGGGACCCCTAGTTTAATGTCCCTTCCGAAGGATCGCAGAGTGAGTTGTTTAGTCATCCATCTGGAAAGTCACCTACAAGATGCTGACCTCACACGACCGAGCTTAACTTCAGCTGTCTAACGAGAACTGACTGAGAAGCTTGCCCACCCACTCTACAACGTTGAACTTACAACGTACACGTCGAACAAGGTCAAACTTCAAGTCTTCAAGCCCTGGATCATATGATGAGGTGCATGAAAAATTAGACTTTATCTTAGAGCAGCACAACATGCGATTGAAAGGATTTGAAGCAGCAAGGGTAAAGGGCATTATGGGACTCAAGAGTAGTCTGCTTGCAGACTCAACTGGAAAGCCAAACAAAGCTCATTTAAAGAAAAATATTTACAGTAACTTCAGCTAAGTCGTCATTCTTCTCATGCAGGGAACCCACGCAGCACTTGCATAAAAAGTTTTTGTTGGAAAGCTATGCTTAAGCAAGCAAACTATTGCTTCCTAATGAAACCAAGGTTTGTCTTTTTTGCCGTGAAGAAAGCTTGTAATTTTTCCTTTCCCCCATACGCGCCAAACTACTTCAAGAATGAAAGACTGAGAAATCAAAAAACCCTCAAAATGGAAAATCTTAAACCCATTTCAGAATTCTTATTGGGCCTATTAAAATTCAATTTATTTTGCTTTTTCCAGGAAAGAATTCCGCAAAAAGAAATTGTCATGATGGAAAAGCCTGACGTTTTGTTTGGAATAACAGCAAAACATCAAATTTATGTTTGGGAAAAGCATTTACGAATCTATGACATTGTCGCCATTCTTTGTTGCCTCTAGGTAATTTTTCATTCCAACGTTTAACAGTTTCTGTACCAATTCAATAGTTTCTTCAGCTTTGATTTTTATTGGAAATGAGAGAAATGATGAATATTTTCCCGCCAAGATTTAAAAAAATGATTGATGTGCGTCCTTGTACCATTGTTATAAAGATCAATTTGAGTAGGCCTATGACTGCTGATGGCCGCCATGCTCAATGTGGTTTTGCGATACACTTGCATTTTCATTTCATTTCATTTTACAATATTTATAAACGATATCTCTTCAGCTAATAGACCTTTTCAAAGAGGTCTGGGTGGGCGCGACATTATCCTGGAAAATGGTAGATATCTTGTGTAAGGGAGTCGTCTCCGCGTGCAACGACCTTGATTACAGTCGCTTTGGGAGAGGTATTGCAGCAGATTTTACTTCTAATTCATGAATAATGGAAGTATAAGAGAGAAAAGGAATCTGCGACAGTAAATGTTAAAAATATCTGTGGAAACTCAGGAAACAACATGCAAGTAACTCAAAAAAGGAAAATGCTTGATTAAATGCCTCCTAAAGCAAATAAGCTGGGACTTGCATCCTTTGTTTCACTTAAACTCCCATTAAACGTGAATTTGAATGAAAATGTGTCGCAATATTCCACTTAAAACGACTGAAATTCTAAACTTTACACGTGGAGAGGATTCCCTTACTCAATATAGCTACCATTTTCCAGAAAAATGTTGTGTTCGACCCAGACCTCTTTGAAAAGGTCTATTATAAAGATAAAAAAGTCTACTTTCATGAGCTTTGTTTGAGTAATGAGATCAGGAATTCGTTATATAGATACAAAAAAACATACCACTAGTTGGCGTGGGTGTTGGAGTTTGTGTTGGTGGAACAGTTGTGATGATTGTTCCAGGTGTGGCTTTAGCTGGCACAACTGAACAAGAACCATCTCTAAAGACGAAATCATCAATGGCTATATCGCCTGTATAGCTGGTTCCACGGACACCTTCGATTATTATCTAAAATAAAAGCAAATTGGTTTTATAAAACTGCAGTCATACAATTTATTTATTTTTTACAAGCAATCGTGCAAAAGGATGCAATACCTTCTAATGTTTGCGTTATCATGTAGGAATTTCATATAGAAGTAATAATTCAACTATAGATTGAAAAAAACTTGTACATGGTAGTTTACTGAAAAGTACTCAAATCAAATAAGACGTGAGACGCGTGATAGCATAAAATTACTCATAACTTCAGCAAACACCATTTTTTCACTTAATAGACAGAGTCAAGTTTTATTTTTGTTTATTTCTTGTTGTTTTCTTTTGATTATTCGTATGCAGGCAGTCTTAGTTATGTGTTACATGGATTAGGGAAACTATTTTCCACCCAACAGCATCATCCTTGTAGTGTCGTTAGGTATTTTGTAAGTAGTCAATTGTCAATTGGTATTGTAAATTTTTATTGCAATGTAAAAAATATGCTTACAAAGCTTTTTCACATTACATGGATTATTGCCGCAAAACTTCATACTGTCAATCTGCCCAAACAATTCACGTCTTGTTGGATGACATTTATATCAAAATCTCAAAAGCTCCATATCATAGACTTGAGGAAGACATTTTTTCAATCTTTACTGTCAAAATGTGATTTCCAGGCTCATAAATATGTACTTCTGAATACAGTACATCCTCGAATATCCAAACACCTCGGAATCATTTTTTTACATTTCCGTTCAGATCTCCCGAAATTCCGATTAGCCGAAAATGCCAGTTTAAACTACTTTTTGCTGAAAAAGAAAAATTTATTCCCATTTTATGACGGAGGAAACGAACGAATGCCAGCTTTTCTTCGCAAATGCTCGTGCTTTTGAGCCGCTAGTTCCTGCAACTGCAAAGTAACGGCTTGTCAACGGCTGATGCTTTTTCTTGCCGGATCAGGCCTCAAAAGCTTTAACATGTCAATAATGCAGCAACAAAAATTGCAGCAACATAGAACAAATAAATAACTTAATCGGTGTTGCTTCATAACATAACACATGGTCTCTGCGGCACAGTGGTTAGCGTGAAGGGCTCGCAACGAGAATGTTGTGGGTTTGAGCCACGGTCTTTCCATTTGTGATTACAGAGATAACAACCTTAGGCAAGTTGTTAACACAAATGTGCCTCTCTCTACCCAGGTGTATGAATGGGTACCTGGTCGGTAGTTATGAGCGCCGTGTGTGGCTGCACCCTGCTGTATGCTCTATGCATCCAGACCAGGGGTAAAGTGTAAAGTCGACTGAGTAGCCCTAGGCTAGTAGTAGTAGTCGACTCAAAAACGGCAACATTATTTTACTTTATAACACATGTGAATCGATGGATCTTGAAGCTCAAAGCTATTAGGATAATCGGCAACTCGTTCAAATATGTTCACTTACACTTTAGAGACTCGCTCCGTTAATCGAGGTTCGGTTAATCGGGTTTCAGTTAATCGAGATTCGGTTAATCGGGTTTCTGTTAATCTAGGATGTACTGTAACTGAAACAGGATTTCAAAACTGTACTTACGGTGTATGTTCCTCTAACACTTGCAACATTAACTTGTCCGTTAAACCAAGCCTGTCCCTGCTGTCCGGAAAGTGTCCACACCAGTTGTCGTCCTGAAGTAGTGCTGTTTACATAGATATTCAGCGTACCGATGCTGCTACCGTACATGTGATACCAAAATGTAAAACACCGTCCAGAACTAGATGTCTTATTGAAAACTGTGCTAACAAGATGGGCTTTGTCACCAGTTGATCTTGGTGATGATGTTTCAATGAACAAATATTTTGCTGCAAAATAACAACTGCAAATCTCAGCAAATAAATTCATACAGAATGTACAAAGTAGTTTGGTCTGACTTTTGAATCCAAGTTTGGAAACGTGGGAGGAATTATTAATTTTGAGCTTTCCCCCACCCTCGGGACCTTATTAGGACCCCCCGTTTATTAATTTTGGACAAAAATTTCACTTTTGAAACGAGTAAACTACGTTTATTAAATTTTCCCCACCCCCCGGACCTTATTGGGACCCGTTTATTAAATTTTCGAAAAATCCCCCCCCAACCCCACCCCCGTTTATTTGGCACCTAAGAGTAAATGATTAGTTAAGTGGTACTAGTCGAAACCTGATGGGACTAATACAGAGTACAGAAATAATTATTAGAAGGAATGTATTGAAGATCGATAAATAGTTTCGCCACGTTGCTAATAATTTTAATAATAAATTTAGAATTCATGCATCAGACAAAGCTTTCCGGCTAATGCTACCTTCAGCTCAAACAAGAATGGCAAATTTGGTGCAGTTTCTCGCATAGTGCATACCGAGAAGGGCCATAGAAGATCGTCCTTCAATTCGATACAGCTAATGAAGAAACAAAGGCTATCGAAACAATACTGAAGATTAACTTATGCTGTAATTTTAAATGTTGCACACGCTCACCAGGGAAAAGTTTTGGAAGAAAAAAACAAATAGAATGCAACGCTACCTGTTCTGTTTCCATTGTGATCAGCGCTTGGGCCAGTAAAGGAACTAGAAGTAGATCCACTGCCAGTGATCCAATCGAAATCATCGCTGGTTCTTATATTAAACCAGGTACACAAATTGGTCTCAAAGGCACAATCACCTAAGTAGACAAAACACGTATGGCTACAAGCACCGATAGTTACTGAGACGCTTAAGTTAAGCGTTTTTTTCTTTGTGTGTTTACATTTGAATATCTAAAACAGCTATATGATGAAGGTGAAATAGTATTTCTAGCGTCGTTTGCTGGCATCTCAGAAGTACGGGGCCTCAACTCTGGCGATAGCTCTAATGGGGTTTGGGTTCAAACCTTGACCTCACTGAGCTCCTTATACCAACAGCTAGTTGGGTATGGGGACCATGACGTCATAGCAACTCTAACAGCTGACATAAAAAAGACACAATGTCACCAAACGACTGTTATATGAAATGATTGACAATCATGGCAATTTCAGTTTATAGTGCTACAGAACTACGAAATAAGCAAAATGCAAGTAGTCGCAGGCAACATAGAATATTTCTCAAAATTCAAGATTAGTGTGCCTTATCTCATCCCTGATTCAGAGCTTCCATATAATAGATAACCTTGTGCGACCTATGTTATTGTCCGTTTTAGAGAGGTATCCGCTTTATGGAGGCTTGTGTTTAAAAAGAAATAACCTTTGGGACAAAAATATCGTCCTTCAAGTGTCCGGTGTCCGTTAACGTAAGTTCCATTATGTACTACTACAGTATTTCCACCATAATGGCTTTCTTGGTAATAGCTACAAAACTTCTAAACAGAAATGCCCTGTTTAAAACATATGGTATTAACTCGCCAACTCCTGGAGACGAAGACCTCAAAAATGTTTTGAAACATTAGATAACTATTTATTGTTCTACAAACTGACCTGGATTTAGACATTTTCCTGAAGCAACTAAGATATCGTCAATAGCAATGTCACCCATGTACCCAGTGCCAATCACACCTTCAAAAACAACCTGAAAAAAATGAAATGTGATTAAACGTTAAAAACACACAAGCAAGTAAATGCGACTACACGGCCTCAGCGTGGCAATCCACGTTATTCAGAGTTAGGCCTTTGATTCCCCCAAAGTACAATATTAAAGGCCAAGCATCTTAAGTTTGCGTTTCAAACAACATGTTTACCCTTTAGCCACGTCGCAAAACATTGTTTGTCCGACAGTTCTTGCTTGTGACAAGCAGAAAATGTTTTCAATGTTTTTTAAAGCAGTTGCTGACCAATTTCTGCTTGTAAAGCAAGGTTTTGCAACATGGTCAAACAGCCAAACATTGTTTTGGAACGCAAAGTTCGTCGAAAGCATTGTTTAGAAAGTTCTGCTTCTTGAGCAATGCAGAGGGCTTTGATTAAAGGACAAAACAATGTTTGATCATTTGGATACGGCCTTAAAATCAATTAACTATCATTAGAAGTCAAGAGTTTGTAGCCAGTGCCAAAAGCTGAGAAAGGTAAATTCATTTTCTATAAAAATTTCGGTCTGAACTTAAAAATGCTACCGTGCTTTTTATGGTCAATGTTTCTTGATGAATTTCTCAACTTTTTTAGCTACCAATACTCACGCAAGAACGCCTAATGTAGCTACCACATCTGAATACGAAGAATTTAAAAAAATGACGGAAGTGAAATTTATTTAAGCTCTTAGATTTTAGTGGACCTTTCATCCACCGCAGCTACTATCTACAAGAGTTCTTGATTTCAAGAAAAGTTTCTGAAAATAAGTTTAGGAGTGCTGTGTAGATACTGCCATTTGTAAATTCTATCAACTGCTTCCATCGATATTTAAGAGCAGGTTTACTACCAATTTACTGACATTTTGGTTTAACTCCACAAGTTAGCTTATTGGAATATTGTACTTCAATGCTCTTAGACCTAGATTTTTGTTACGCAATGACCCGAACAGAAATTTAATCGAGGGTCAGGTGCTGAATGGACATCAGCCAAATGATTTCATCACAATAGCTAGAGCATTCTTCTGTAAAATAGAGACATTTGTTCAAGCAGATATAATGACAAAGATATATTACATCATTGTACCTGAACTAATTTCATGTAATAAACGTATTGTTACTGTCAAAGCAAATTGGATTTGCGCAAACATTCACCTGATATTAATGTATACCATGACATTTTGTCCAGATAGCTGTACTTAATCGAAACACACATAATTAAAGCTCATGTCAATGCACGATAAATCTTAGGTTACGTATCTAATTTAGAACACATACTTTTATGATTTGATATTTGAAGCAAACTTGAAAACAATATTTGAGTCCATGCATAATGTAACTCTAGCAGAGTGTCCGATAAGACTGCTTTAGCTCCATGCACTTGTCTATGAACATGGTCATGTATTCAATGAACATAAACATCCTATGAAAAAATCAAGATAAGCAGTTAAGACCATAGTACCATGTAGAATCTGAGAGGACATCTTACTTGTACGACATTGATCTACATTGTGTCAATTGAATGTATGAAACGCAAAGGTTTAACCCATTATTCAGGGCCAATTGGATGCAAGTCAGTTATGCAAAAACATGCCAAATTCCTCAGTATCCAGTATACGACTACCACTTATTCAACACTTCTCTTGAATTGATCGATAATCTACAGAGATGTTCAAGCAATAGAATCATTATGCCACATGTCCTGTATATCTCTGTAATGTACGAGTCTTGATCTGACAGTCAACATATTGCATTATCTCTGGCAACTTGTTACATGGAACAATCAAACTCATTGATTATAACGAGAGTTCAAGTTATTCTGAGTCCGTCCATGTCGCAACTGCTTCTTCAAGTATCACTTGTACTGTCAGAAATGTCGTCAGTTTACTGCTAAAAGCACAAGTTCATGAGGATGCACATACTCTGAGCAGAGGTTATAAAAACGGTTTCCAACGAAACTTTTCAACCAGCTTACAGTGACAAGAAAACTATCAAATGTCAAAATATGTTGTGATAAAGCATTTGCAGTCTATCTCAAAAGCAAATCACGTAGCATAAATGCGAATGTTACATATCGAATAACAATTTTCGTTGTCAGAAATCAAATTTAATTTTTGTACTTGCGAATCCTCAAATTGCAAGTTTGTCTCTCAATGAGCGAATTGTAAAGAGATGATGCCTAAACAAAAAGCAGTCAGTAGACTACAATCTAGTCATGTCATATATTCTGCATTTCTAAGGTCCATTATGTTAATTTTCACATTATGTCTTCGACTAAACTTTCATGTCCACAAGTTTCAAAGTCGTTTCTATTAGCACAAATGTTACTGTCCTTTCCATAGAGCATCTGAAAAAGATCAATTGCAATGATTACTGTGGACTTTCATGAAACACAAGTCAAAATGATTGTGAACTTTGCGACATTCAATATGTGCTGACTTCGACAATAAGATCTACGATAAAGGTTGCCCTGAGTCCGAGTAATTCAGTATAACAACCTCAAAGATTGCATACCTTTGAAGAAACATCAACTTCAATGTATCACTGGCAGAAGCTGTTAGTGAAGTAAATGACTTTTGCCAGCTACAAGTTGTCACACATTTTGCAACAAGTCTGTACAGTGTTTGGTTGTAGAAAGCCAATGCTAAATGTTGCAGTTATCTTAAGTACAGAGTGTATACGATTCATGCACATTGTATGAAGAATGGATACTCATTACATGTGAAAATTTCATTTGCCAAATCAGCAGTTGCGTATTCAAAGTCAATAAGCAAATTGATCATTTCAACGATTTGCCATCAAACATCTTATGAATTCATGTAACATAAATTTTGCAGTACTGAATGGTCCAGACATGTCATAGAAGCAATGAGACATTTCATGAGCTCACTGCTTGATTTGAAGCAATTAAGATTGTTCATATTGTCACTTTTCATGTAATGCAGGTATTTTAATGAATCATGTAAATACCTTTGAGCAGCTTTAAAGTTCAATGAACAAAATATTGTGTGAAAAAAGCCAAATCATTTGAAAACTAGAAAAAGGAATGACAATCAAACAGGTTTCTGAAAAAATTGGGACTCCTAAAAACAGTTTGCTGCATCAAAGGAATTGCAAGGTTGCAAAAAAAGAGAATGTAGTCTTCAACCTGTTGTCATTTTCTTGCATTTCTGGCCTTTTTTCCTTATTTTGAAGAATTTTTCCTCAATTTCAAACCTTCTCTATCTTAGAAAAATTTACTGGTCCCTTTACTATAACTCTGAGATAGAGCAAGTTGACTGTATTTCATACAAAGAAAATATTTGTGGATTGGATTAAAATATGTCGCTGTTGATACTACATGATACTACAGAAAAGTAAAAGGGGTTGCCCTGGTCGGTCAACTCCACCAAAGCAACCCACCAAAGCTACCAAAATCAACTTAATATATGAAACTGTTTGAAGTAAAGACTTACCAGCTGGAGCACAGTTTCCCCATTTGCCATCAGCTGGATAGTTTTTGGTTGTAGCACACCAATTCTGAATATGTCCAGCTCTAGTACAGGAGGTATAGTTACTGCCTCTGTATAGAAATGGAAATACACATGGTGCCCCATTGGCATTTCCTCCAGTTGTATATACTAAAATAATAAAAAATTGACTCATTACTCGTTGCCAGCTCTCTCAGATCAATACTGGCTTTGATGCTACTATGGCCAGAGCTCAAACCTGATGTCACTGAGCTCCTAGCTTGATTACCTTAAGGGAATTAATTTTTGCGGTAACTTATTTTCGCAGGTTTTTTCTCAGAAATTTCGAGGAAAAAAACGAGATTTATTTTCATGGTTTTTCATGGGTTCGTTGATGAAAGTGATTTCATGGAACTTATTTTTGCGGATCAAATAATTCTCCATATAAAAAAGAAAGGAAACAAGGAATAGTTTGAGTGCCTTTCTTCTTTTTTTGGACAATAAATCTTACTAATGATACTGTAAATGCAGAAGCAAAAACCATATTTAGTTTTTCAGTGAAATATTTCTCTAAATTTGACAAAAGCCTTCAAAATGTGCAGTTTTTTTGAAATTTTGGAAATTTTGTGGGAATTTATTTTCGCGGACAAGCATATTTTGGGAATTTTGCAGGAACTAATTTTCGCGGAAATGACCAAAATCCGAGAAAACCGCAAAAATCAATTCCCGTGAAAATAAATTCCCTTAAGGTATACTACATCACAGCACCAAACCAGAGAACTGTGCATTAATGTGTCTTATATTCCTATGACAAGAGAAAGTATCCTATAAGTTATTTTAGGGCTTATGTAGCTGCTTCTTTTAACAAATTTAAATAGGAGGTATAATATCTGTCTGCCAGATGATTTCTAATTTTGATTGTGATTTTAATGATTTCATTCAATTTGAAATAGAGAATGCCAGACTGGAAAACATGCAAGTTTTTGCCTACACACAGTTGCGAGCAGACTGGAAAAACAATAGATTAATTAACATTTCAATACGTCGAGAGGTGCGAGCATAGTTGCAAGTGCAAGCATATTTTCCAGCCAGGGGAGAATGAAGGAGAGCATTAAAACTCAAAATTCAAAAACCATAAACCTACTTTTGAAATTAGGAGTGCTAGATGTGTGATCTATGGAAGGTCCAGTGCCACTTGATGATGTACTCGTAGCTCGAGTCCAATCAAAGGTATCATTTGTTGATTGTATATAATTGCATGTTCCTCTTTCAAAGTCACAATTCTGGCCATTTGCAAGAGCTGCAAGATCAAAAGACATGAATTAGCTGATTCATCAATTCTAAAGCAGTGTAACTCATGATATCAAAATGTGATAGTGCTAAGTAGGATAGGGGACATATCATGGTATGTGGCCTCACGGCTTCAACCCCTATTCTGAGTGCAGCAAACGGATTTTGCAATGCTTTTTCTATGGTTGGCGGGGCATTTTGCATGCAGCTGTGGCTTTAAGCAGAAAAAAGGCTATGTACATTCTGGATTTCACAAGGAATGTCCATGAAGAGGGCTCTGTGGTGCTAGAAAACGAAGTAGGAAAAGTAACCAAGCGATCAAGCAAACAAGTGACTGGATGAGTGTTGATTAACAAGCTATTTAGAGCCATTAGTGTTATGTCCACGAGTAGTGTTAATTGGCAGGGACTTAGCCATTTATTTTACGAGGGGTTGTGGTTTTGAGCTGATTTTTTTTTGCCGTTTTGCGGCTTCTGGAACCTTTATAATAGGCACCCAGGTTATGAATAAAATAAAGAAACTTTGCAGATTGCAGGGAGACCTTGTGCTGGCAACTACAGGATAATCCAGTTATAAGGTACTTGAAGGGACCATTGTATTTTTTACATTATAAGCAAAGTAGGTTATAAACAGGATATTTTCTTTTGTTCTCTGACTTCAGGAACAATTTAAATGGTATGCTATATCAGAGAGCACGTTATAAGCAAGTGCGTTATAACCAGATTATACTCTATATTAAGTTGTACATTCAATCAATTGTATAGATCACTTTGGTATGACGTCAGACAGCATTAAAATTTTTCGAAATCACATGATACAGAGTTTTCGATATGAAAATCTTATAAAGCAACCAAAACTTAGATTAGGTACAACCGTTCAGGCACTTGTGTTCTTAATTTTATGAGCATTCCAAGTTCCTGATTTCATCAAGGCTTTGACCGCAGAAAATGAACTTGGTGAAACTTTTTACCCCACATGGTCAAAGCCCTTATTAAATCGTGAACTTTGAAGGCTTGTAAAATTTATTATACAAGCGCTGAGATAGTAAAGCTTTGCACCTAGACTAATTTTTGGGTGCTTTATACGATTTTCGCATCAAAAATTTGATATCTTGCGATTTCGAAAATTTTTTTTCTACCGAAATGATCACTAGAACTTGAACTAATAAAGTATGCACCTGAGGAAATACATCACGAAATTGCCAAAATCTTCAACATGGTTGCATCAAAAGGAGAAGAAGTAGCAGAACTTGCTCTTGGAATTTTAAGACCACTTCAGAAACCAGGAAAATCAAAAGGCCCCACAGAAAACTTCGACCAATAATACTCTTATCTGTTCTCCGAAAATTACTCACCATCTGTATGATTGACAGAACATGGAGCCGCTTAAAACATCAAATACCAATTGAACAAGCCGCATACCAACCGGAAGGGGAACAACAGAGCAAGTATTTGCAGTAAAACTTTTAGCAGAAAAGGCAATCACTTGCAGTGACTACACCTTATATTTACTTTTACTAGACATGTCAAAAGCTTTCGACACGGTAAATCGAAAAATCCTGTTTGAAGAACTAGACGAAATACTTGATGAGGATGAGCTACACATGCTGAGTATTCTTACAAATAAACCTGAATTGAAAGTGAAAATAGGCAACACTGTTGGAGAAAACTTCATGACAACTATTGGAATAATGCAAGGTGATTGTTTAAGTGCTATCTTATTCATCCTGTATCTTGCAAAATGTCTCAACAAACCAATTAAGACGAAAATGAAAGGATTTCTAATAAAACCAAAATATGCTGATGACATAACATATGCTGGAACATCCAAGGCAGAAATCAATGAATTAGAAAAGAAAATTCCACAGCTAATCACAAATTATCAATTAAAAGTCAACATAGGAAAAACCGAAAGATATCAAATCCCAAAACCTCCACCACCTCCACCTAAAACACCTACATTAGAAACATTACTGAAACACAAAGATGATAAACCTCGTTGGTCTGATCTTGATTGGTTAACATACAAAGAGCCAGTGAAAGATGACACCCCAAACTGGAAAGAATGCAAATTATTAGGTAGCAAACTTGATACAGAGGAAGACATCAAAAGAAGGAAAATTCTCACCCTGGCAAGTATAAAAAACATGAATGAAATATATAAATCAAAGCACATTAGCCTACAAATGAAGATAAGAACTTTTGAAGCATTCTCAGCATCAGTTTTCTTATATAACTCAGAACTATGGACCCTAACCAGCAAACGAGAGGAACAAATCGATACATTCCATAGAAGGTTACTTAGGAAAGTCATTGGAATCTACTGGCCTAAAACAATTTCAAATGAAAAGTTATATGAAAAATCTAACTCTGAACCATGGAGCATCAAAATCAAAAGAAGAAGACTAACCTGGCTCGGTCATGTACTAAGAATGAAAGATGAAACACCTGCAAGGAAAGCTCTACAAGAATGTTTGAAACCTGCAAAAAGGAAAGTTGGAAGACCACCTCTAACATGGCTGAAAAAGATTGAACATGACATCAAACCACTAAACATAAAAATCAATGATGAATCAGCAATAACAGAACTTAAAATGATGGCTGATGATAGAGATGGGTGGAAGAGAGTCGTGAAAAACATTATGATACAATAGTATTGAAAATGTAAAGAAGAAGAAAAAGAAGAAGAATTCATTCTCTTCCTGTTCCTGCTGATTATTGGGTCTGGACAAATACTAGAAATGGAATCTGGACTGCAAATGCAGTTTAGAGCACACAATCCCACAAAGAAACAAATGCAAGGCTAGCAACAGCCCTAACCCAAGCGAAAATTTTAAAGCTAACTAACCCTGACACAAAGATCTCACGTTGGTTGTACAGCGACTAGGAAGCAGCGCACAATTTAGGCCATAAACAAGCTCTCGACAGCAAGGGCTCAAAACAGGTTATAGCAGTTTAACATATCACTGATTCTTTGTTAACAGAGTTTCTAAATGTAATTACCTTTCTTGCAGTAAATATTATTCGCATCAGACGCGATTAAGACAACAATTTATACGTTTTTTAGCCTTCCAACGTGCCAAATCTCTGCTGCTCACTTTTGTACACAATTCAGCTCAATTTTACGGATGTCGATTCACTTCAATGCGTCTATTTCCAGTGATTTCCATATTTGGAAACCCTGTGCATCATTCTTTTGAATTTTGAAATGTCGATTCACTTCAATGCGTTAATTTCCAGTAATTTCCATATTTGGAAACCCTGTGCACCATTCTTTTGAATTTGGAAAATAGGACAACTTTTGAAATAACTGGATGGAAAACTTCTAAAAACACGCGTCAAAACTTAAAATTTGAAGCAATAATTTTTCCGAATCGTTGAGAAAACTGCAAACTCACTGCAATACACAGGGAGCACGAAGCTTTTTTACTTTAGAACGATTGCTTTGCTTCTATGCCTTGAAAGGCTACAGCAAAATATCTAAAACTCGTGGCAACCATGGCTAACTGGGCCTGTGGGTGGAACTTCTAAAACTTGAAGTGGAAACTCAGAACTCGGAGGAAAACCTCTCTTGCTTGGGGAAAAAGCGCCAAAAAGCGTTTACGCGGTGCTTCTACAAATTGAGCGTGTGTTAACAAAAATGGTTTAACAAAATAGTGCTCTTGAAGCTATAGCTACCGGCGCAAGATGAGGACAAAATTTATCGCGTTGACTGTTTCTAAATACAAATCGGATAAAGAGCAACATTAAGGGAGCAACTAGCTTTAGGAGAGTGAATGAATAAGCGTACTTACCCGTTATTGCTATCAAGAGAAGTGCTCCGATGGAACAATGCCAGTATCCCCCCATCTTGGAGGTACCCTTGGCGGGGGATAATGGAAACACAGTTAGAAATTGAGATCAGCTTATGATAGAGAGTTGCAGTGTAATGCAGATAAATTAATCGCTTTTTTGCTCTTCAAAAGAGACCACAGACAGCCTAGAAAAATAAAGAATTTACAATCAAGGTCTCGCAATTTCGCAAGTGGCTACCTATTTTATACACAAAACTGCGAGAACATATAAGTCTGATTCTTGGACCATTGTTACATACACTCAGACATTTAATTTACTTTTACCATCTCTCACTTCCATACCCTTCTCAAGAAAATTTTCAATAAAAGTTTATTTATTAAGCATAGCACACACTGCAGATTCCTATCCGTCATTCCTGGTCTCGTCTTCTGAAAAACAACGACTTCTGAAAGGCACGACTCGAGGTGCTGTGGCATCGTGGCTTAACTAAGTTGGCTCGTTGTGTCAGAAGCTCAGCGAGAACGGGGTTCGAGCCCTATCTACTGTAGCGTCACAGCCAGCGTCGAGGTCCCAATGAGTTAACCTACTACTGAGATCCTAGCGACTGGCATCTATATACACCATTTCTCTTTCACATTCATGACTTCTCGCAGCAAATTTGCGCAGGCTCATCAGTTAGGTACGGTGTCAAGTGATAAAAATCTGCAGTGTGCGCTAGGCTAAGGAAAGCGCTTCAGCTACACGTTGACAACCCTGCATAAAGCGTATTCATTTGTATAATCTATATTTTTAAGAAATAAAATCATGGTGTCGTTGTCTCAATAATGTATATCTACTGAACATAGACCAACACGTGAACACGTGACTGTGTAGCGTTATAATTGCTCAAGGCATTTTATCACGTATTGAGCATTCAGTTACCCCATAGTCAATATGGTTACCCCCAGGATATCTGCAATTGCGTAAGCGAAATTTGCATATTTGGCACATAGCATGGACCAATGATGCACATCTTGCGTCAAAAATCCTAATTGGGGGATAATGAGTTCGTTAATATCCCATGATTCAAGCTAAAAGAACACCGCTAACAAGACTTTGACATTGAACTTTCACTTTTAAACTAAAAGTTGTTGTGGCATTGATCTCTAACCTTTGAAAGATTATTCACCTTTGAACGAAACTTCGTTCTGATCAATATCTAAGTGCGTTTAATTAATGATAGAACATCTGTTGCAATTCATGAATAGAGAAATACGGTACATCTCGCGACATTTTCAGTTCGTTTTCCTCCATTCGTCAAGGAAAACGTGGAATTTGGAAATAGAGAGACAAAATCAAACCGTCGATAATTGAGTAACTTTAACGTTCATAATGTTGCCCTGATCCATACGCACTGATATCAACGCATCTGCGGAAACAGTACGCAATAGTTATCTACACACGTTTCTTACAGTGCATAAATTACCAAGACTGTCTTTTGTTGATATATTTACTATTTACAGGCCGTTATGCTCTCAGTCTGTTCTCAATTTGTCAGTTTCGTTCCCTTACTATTTTGTAACGACTCTCTAATTATTGGTTGCAACAAAGAACTACAGAACGTCTTTTTTCATTAAATTTACTCCCTTGATGAACATTCCGCTCTTCCGTTCCGTTCCTCACTTCATTACAATAGTTCATTACCCTGGTTCATTCCAGTATCCTCGTTCCGTGTTTCAAAGGCAGTTGATACTAGCCAGTTCGTCACTTCAGCACGCAATTAAAAGACCAACTATCCAGCAGTGATGCTTGTTTGATGTGTCTTTGATGTGCAACAATTCGCGTATCACTAATTAATATCCACTCAAAATAAATACCTGATGACGCGTCCTTGAATGAAAGAATCCACATTCGGTGTTGCTCAATATCAAAAATATGGAGCCATGCGGTCAGATTGAATTGGGCGAGTTCAGTGGTCACTCGTCTTTTTCACCAGAGACACAACCCTCGATATAACCCAAACCGCGACCCAAACCAAAGTCAATGCCCATTAATAGGCCTTCCGTTTATTTTAGTTTTATATGAGTTGATAGTTTTTTTAGCATCATATGAGTTTTATACGAGTATCTTTTAGAGAAATGTGGTGGCATAGAGTGGCATTTAGTAAAAGCCCGTACACGTTATTATTTTATAAGAAACCTGGCTCGGGGCCTAGTTCTAAAAGTTTCTTAATTTTTGGTCCAATTTTAGTTCTAAAAGTTTCTTGAAAGTTTCTTAATTTAATGGAAATAAATTGCAATAAAAGCGATAAAAAACGTGAATATAGCAAGCAAATAATTTATATTATTGTACATATTACAAAGACTTGGGAAATGCTTGAGAATTGATTACTACGTCCACAAATGTGAAATCAGAATGTTGGAAAACTGACACAAAAATTTCTTAAGTTTCTTAACTCCTTCCTCCTAGTTCTAAAAGTTTCTTAACTTTTGGGGTGTCGAGTTCTAGGTTTCTTATAAACCAGTTTCTTATAAAAAAAACGTGTATGACTGGACTATCCTGTTTGCTTTGCTAGTGCGGCCTCTTGAGATAAAACAAGAAATCAGCACTGGTGCGATGAAAGCAAATTTTGATAATTAACAACCCTATTCAAGGGGTATAGCGATATTGGCCATACAGAAAATTCTTCATAAAAATGGTCGGGCATAAATAGTGGAATCGTGGAGAATTTTCACACCAGAAAAAAATGGCAAAGAAAATAGTAACGAAAGTTAGAATGTTCTGAGACGCTACCGACGGATGGGATACACGCTTTTTTTTATAAGGAACCACTTTATAAGGAACCTACATGTAGAAGGCCCGAAAATTTAAAGAACTTATACTACTAAAGAGAAAATCACTAAGGAACTTTTCATTGTTAAATATTTTTATCACTGCAAACAATCAAGAATTAGAAAGGCTGTTCCATTCATTTGCAGTCGCAAATCACATAAATTGTACGTTAAGCATGTATCAAATGTTTCCTTGAGTATTCTCAAGCTCTGCTTACATGCAAGTGTCTCTCTTTTATTAAGACCACTGTATGTGCAGTTAAAATTAAGGAACTATTAAGGAACTTTTTGAACTACAATTGCCTCAAAAGAGGTCCAAAAATAAGGAACTTTAAGAACTAGGCCTTGAGGTAGGTTCCTTATAAAAAAAAGCGTGTAAGCCAGGATAAGCCTGCAAAATTAATCTGAGATTTTTCGAAAATTTTGATGCCATGTTTAGACGTCAATGCCGCAGCTTACTAATGAATAGCTGCTCAGGGTCGGCGTAATTAGAAGAAGCTTATTAGGGTCGGCGTAATTAGAGGTGTGAAGAATAAACAGTACAAAGTCCACAAGGGCACTCGTTTGCCATGACGTTTTCTAGTGTTTGTAATAGCATAATGGTTAAGCAAATAAGCAAAAGTTCATACAGGAACGCTAAGTTTACTCAAAATTATTCTTTTCTCCTACAGATTAGCAGGTCAATCACTTTTTATTCACGTTTGACACCATGCTGTGTTAGAGAAGAGCACAGCAAACTGTTGTGAAATCGGAATTTATGAAATCGGAAACCAAGAAGTAAAGGGGAACGAACAAGGAAGATCACTAGGCCAGGAGCCCAAAGTCTCAATCAGCCATTACCAACTCCATCCTTGTTTAAATTCTTATATGATTTACATAAAAAGCTCTCGTAGCCTTGTATCAATTACACTTTTTTTAATAAGCAACCACTCAATAAGCAACTAGGGCTGAACTGACCAAAACATCAAGCACCTTGAGGGCTCAATTGAATATCTGTAAGCTACTAAGAAGTCATAAAACCAAGCTTATACGCTTTCTTGTTGTTAGGAAATTGTTTGTTTTGCATGTCTAAGTTCTACGCTTTTCCACTTACTGTCTCCCAAAAGTCTTTTTGTAGTCCTCACAGTTGGTGATTTTGACCCGCGAAGGTGGGGTGGTTGTCAGGTACAAAAAATGTTGAGCAACTTTTAAGCAACTTCGAGGGCTGAAATGTCTAAAATTTTAAGCCCAAGCCAAAGCCTCACAAGCACCATGCCTGTTTAAATGTTTAAACAATTTCACTTAACTAGCTCTCTTAGCCTTACGTTACATAATTCATTCCAACTCATCATTTAAGAGTTTAAGAGTAAGTTTTGGTTTTAACGACTTAGGTGATTCACTTCACCCATTCATTGATTTCCACTTCAAACTTGCTTAGGCTTGCATAACTTAACTCAAATGTGTGTAGCAATGAATGCTATTGGGTATCAAAGGCAAAGGCGCTAAGATTGTGCAACAATATTTATTGTAACCGCTTTAGAGCAGGATACAAACAAAAAGGAGCGTAAATAACTAAAAATCCAAATATATACAATGATATTAAAGAAATAAATAAAAGTTTCATAGATGTATATCATGGCGTTGCTAGGCTTAAAATAGTTGAGAGAATATTTAGCACTTAAGTCAAATGCCTTAGGACGCTAATGTTTCGGAAAATATTAAATTTCCTTTAATCCAGTACTGTACCTCACACTCAAAAGATTTTTATTTTTGTACGACCAGTATAGTCCGGTTTTTCCTGACTTACCGTAGTCAGATAATTTGGCGAAACATACATATATCTAAAGGCAATTTAACAACCAGAATTAATTAACGGACACACTTAAGTTTGAGGTTATTTTGATGATTAAATGTAGCAACATTCTAACGGGAATTAGTAAGCTTTTGACATTTTGCATTCGCGTCATACTGCGAGCATGGACGCTGTTCGGACAGCACACAACGAGTCAGTGCGATTGGCGCCAGATCAAAAATTCAGGAAAAATGCAACATCCTGGCAAGGCAATCCAAAATTATAAAATTTCGCTTTGAAAACATCGAAGTCTGGACTGGATATTCTGGTTTAACCTTCTGACTTTACAGTTTTGCAATTATTATTTCTGGTTGCCTTTAGAAATTTTAAAAAGCGCGAAATAATTTTCTTCAAAATTAATTCGCTTTCCAATAATCTGAAGGCATTTACATGTAGTATACATAAATTTGAATATTCAAAACTGTGTTCGAAGCGTCTCACAGATTGGAACATTGATTGGCCTGAAAGAGCCATGTTTTGTAATCATTTTAAGATTGGTTTTGAGTTACGCAAGTGTCCACTTATAACGGCGCAAGACAAGCGAAAGCATGCACTTAACATCGGTATGCTAAAGCCATAACACAAATTAAATACAAAAATAATTGATATAACACTAAAGGGTTATTAAAATAACAAAAACATCAACATAAATGTGTAAAAACTTACTACAACTGACGCTGTCCAGTGTCTTGTCTGTAGAGCTCGTCAAGATACGCCTCCTCGTGCTGAAATTCTAGATCTCGTCCAGTATGCAGAAATACGAGATGACAAGAGGAAATCACAATGACAATCTTTTGATCAAATCCAATTGGGTTCTTTTCTTGCATCCCTATGTGATTCTGTCTAATTGGCCAATAGCAGCTAAGTTAAATAACCATTGTGAGGAAGTTCAATTGCGCAAAGCGTTCCAAGTTCCTGTTGTACTTCCGAATCTTTCTCCGGGGGGTAGCGACACGAGCTTCTAATTTTAACTCTTGGAATTCCATGTGCAAGCCTACGTGCAACGTCTCCCAAAAATTTTCAGCAAAAATCTACTCTTTCTGGGAGAAAAGTTTGCCATGCAAGTCACAATGTTCTGGTTCTGGCTCGACGATGCATATACTTCCGAAACCCCAGGAACAGCACAATTTTTGTCAACATGAAGAACTCAAATTTTGCTGCAGGAAAGCATTTATCTTGAAAACATGAAAAGCACTTAGGCCCTGGCCGAAAGATCAAACATTGTTCGTCAAACATTCGAGATTTGCTTGTCAAGCAAAATGTTTTACTGTTCGGCCACGCTGCAAACGATGCTTATCAAACATTTTTCGCTTGCTTCAAGCAAAAATTGTTTTCGAACTTTTTCAAAACCATCGCTAAACCAACTCTTCTAATTTGTGTTTGCCATGCAACGTTTTAAGCTCTGGCCAAACGCTCAAACATTGCTTGATAAGCAAATCTGAAATGTTTGGCAAACAATGTTTGATCGTTTGGCCAGAGCCTTAAAGGTTGCTTTGGGGGAGGGAATTAGGACGAGCTAAGAGGGTTAAAATCATGGGGTCCAAAAATTAGAATCCTCCAGACAGAAAGTGGAAACGGAACTTGAAGTCTGGAAGTTGAAGTGGACATGCCAAAGGGCGATTACACAAAATTATTTAAAAATTAATTACATCCATTAATTACATCCATTTTTATGAGCGTATTTTATGCTAAGTTGAAGCCTGGGCAAAAATTCCTGTCACCCAAACATTTACATTCTGAAAACTGGAAAATGAAAATTGAAATATGGTTATCAGGACAAAAGTGGAGAGTTCGCAGAGAAAATGGCCAAAAGAAAGGGCCGCCAAAAATGGAATTGGGAACTTGGAATTTGAAATCATTTATGAAAGAAGCCAACTGGGGACTGTCCTCGTGGCAGATGTTGCTTGGTCGAACTCAAGAACGCAAAAGTCAAACCCGGAAAAGCCAAAAGCAGGGAGACCCCTGAGATTTAATGCAACGTCGTTTGCAGGTGCTAGGTGCAACATCGTTGGCCGAACAATACAACATCGTCAGCGAACAGTGCAACATCATGTATTCATGTTATCCTATCCAACACGGCACGGCTGGTAAAATGTGCATCAAGCAACGTGATGCTGCATCGTTTGGCAAACAGTGTTGCACCTCACACCTTAAACGATGTTGCATGAAGCCTTAAGATAGTCAAAACTATTATTAATATCATGCAACATGTGTTGCATGGTTTGGCGTTGCATGGTTTGGCCAACAAATGTCAGTCGTTTGCTCAACGCAAGGAAGCCACAGGAACAAGTTCAGGCACGTGATCCAATTCTTCTTCGATGATTTCGACAAGTTGTTGTACGTGAAATAGTGCAATGTGGTTGCTCATTCAAAGTTCACCCTTTGCAATCTTAAGTTTTTTTTTGAACAAGAGGACTCAAGTAACAGTTTGTTTTTTTAAACAGCCCTGTGTTTAGTTACTACTGTGTTTAGTTACTAAACACAGTAGTTTCCGATGGTCCTATACAGTAATTACCGTAGGTCCGGTACCGTAGTTACCGTAAGTCCGATACTACGCTCATAACGATTTTGATCTGGATGTAAGACCTTGGGAAAAAGGAAACATGACAATAGGCAGATCCAAAGAAATCTTAAAGAGTTACGGCAATTTCGAAACTTTTCTCGATTTTCAACCGTCTCAACAGAAAGATTCAAAGGCTGTACTGCACCATGATAAGAACAGGCCTTAACTTGTCAATCTAATACAGTCAATGTTTACTAAAAGACCAGTTTCTTTACTAAGTCTCCAGCAAAGAGCAAGACACTCATTGAATAATCTAATCCAAAATTTCTATATTTGTGTGTGCCTATATTCCTAAATTATCTACGCTTCACAAAGCTTTATCCCTGTACTTAATTAATGTGTATTTACTCTAGATAAATATTGCCTAAACGACATCGGAATAGTCGTGAAACGAATCATCAAACAAGCACCAGTGATGTAAAATATGACTACATCCGTGGTTCTGTAAAACTGGCCCTGTGATGTCTGTTTGTGCAATATTCTCGATTATTCCAATAGTTTTAAAATCAGGTTTTCCCACAAGTGGCATATCGCAATAGATCGGATTCCCACCTGGAGTGCATGACCAAACAGCAAACGACGTTTCCACTGAGCAATAGAGCTCAAGAGCTCAATGAAATCGCCAAGTAACCCTGCAAAGTTATACAGACCAAGACTCTCCTCCGGTTTGTGCTTCAGCTATGTTGAGCCTTCTTCAGCATCACGTATATATTAATATGTATCTGTCATGAATGGTATTATCTCATGCATGTCGTATTTGTCCAGGTATCATCTATTGTGGTATGCCATTTGTCGAAAAATCTATCCTAGTGCTTGCCATTCAAGGAAAATGGCTTAAAAATCAGGGGCCATTTAAACAAAAATAAGCAGTTAGTTCAGTGCCTGTCGATGACTGTATCCATCAATTTGAAAAATCACTTGGTAATACATTTATTTACATGTAGACAGAAGGGGTTTGGTTTAGCTGAACACTGTTTTTGAAAGTTGGATTCAGAAAATAGCTCTGAAAAGTTGTCTTAAGAGCAAATACACTTAAGCAACTGGTCAATAAGCAACTAGGGCTGAAATTTTGCTGAACTTTTTGGTTAAGACAGCTTTCCTTATGAAGTACATCGTTGCAAACTTGTCAATTACATTGAAAAGCAAGAACAGAGCCAAGATAAGAGCTTTTAGGCGGTACCAATCATTCTGCGAGGGCTGAAATAATGTACACATATAAAGCAACTTTGAGCGCTAGACAAAAAGTCCAGTTGCTTATTTAAAAAAAGTGTAGGTGGAATAATGATCAATTCTATCTGACAGCAATATTAAATGAAGAAATGAAATTTCATTTTAATTAAACTTAATCAGAGATACAAAACTATATCTTACAAAAAGCAGGTGAAAGAAACACGAAAAAGCTATATGTATGAAATTTTTGTCCCATTGTTTTGGCAAGAAACCCTGTGAAGTTTGCAGCTATATTCAATTGCTGAGGTCAAAATCGTTTAGCAATGGATGCAGAAATTACCCAGTGAAATGAATAAGATTCTGAGTGCAATTCGAAAAGAGAACACTATGAAAACTGCAGAGTCCAGAAAATGGAACCCTCCTCCAGCGACCAACTGAAGCTAACATAGCCAAAACAAAAATTACTTGACCTTCCTCAAATTCAGTTATGTCAGGGAGAATCGTACTCCGGTTTGCAGCCAAGGAACCGCCAGTTTGTTTTTCTGGACTCTTATGATAACGGTGCAGTGCAATCACTTAACGAGAAGCAGTGTGCAATGAGATAAGAAGAGCAATTGAAGTTGGGACCTCGATGCATATTAACCCTTGCTTGGAAGTCACGGTACTATGGTACCGATTGCGAGTCGACCTCCACATCTCATTGTCCTCATCTACTTGCTGTTAAACGCAAAATTATTCACTATAATTTAGTATTGAAACTCACATTGTCAACTGCATAAGACACGTCACTCATTTCTACACGTGCATCATTTTCCTCTATGAATCGTTCATTCTGGTTGTTCTCAATCTCAGCATGTGTCGGTTCTGCGTCAGTTATCTGCGTGCATGGAATTTCATACGGTCCAATATGTGAGACAGGATCATCATACGGGTTTGCTGGACGAGGCTGAAAATATTAACAAGATAAATAGTTTATCCATAATCACAAGAACTAAGAGGCTGAAGACCTGTCTCGAAGCGGTAATGACAAGGATAAATAAGGCCGGTCGAAGACCAGCAGCAGATCGTGAAGCGGGGACCAGCCGAAACGCGGGTCCAGTTCAACCGCGACAAAGGAATACCGCCAGCCAAAGCCGTGCCTAATTCACGTAAAAGTATACAAGACTACAATCTTAGACAAAACATACTGGAACAGTGTAAATATGTCTGCTATTATCTATTGGTTCCTCCTTCTATAGGCAACGTATGATGCCTCTAAGCTGCCGGGGACTTTGCATATAGCAGTGATGTTAAGCATGACTATGAAGATAGAAGGAAGATCTAGATAAGGAAGAGATGGCACCTGCGAGCAAGGAAATATTGGTGTGCAAAGGCTGATATTCGTTACAAAGTGTGTCTTGATCATAATGGAATAGCTAGAGTGGGCTGATCTACAACATTTCTGGATAGTATTAGCCACCGCTTGTTACATACGCAAGATAACGGCAGAAGAGATAAGTATGGAGTCTTGAAATACTCACCCCTACAGGAGATATCTCTGTATTCTTTTTTGGTTTTAACTTTCTCCTGAATGAAAAAAGGACAACAAATAGTCATTTCAAAATATAAATAACCTGAATTAAAGCATAGTCAATAGAATAAACACAAGTAAAACTCATTTTATTTTGTGTTTATTCTATTGACTATGATTGAAACAAGTCTCTTTTTATAGGAAACCTTGGAGACAGTAGAAGTCTCATGCTGAAAATCAAGAAAATATTTGTGAATAGACAAGACAGTCAGCGTAATCTAAGAAACTTTGTCCGTTTTGTAACTACGATATTAATACCTTTTTGCGGTTGTCAAAAATTTTCAAACAAACAACACTTCTTGTTATGACTTTAAAATTGCGAGAAATAGCAAAAACATCTTTGGACATACTTAAAACGTCTAACACTCCTCAGAGTATAAACATCAAAAACAAACAGAAACAATTTCAGACCGAAAGAATGTCTAATGTTTTGTACAACTCAAAAACTATTTTAGGATTTTCTTCATTTTCCTTACTCTTCTAACTTAAAAATGGTGCATTAACCGCTCCTCAAAAAGTTTCTTCAATAAATTAAAAAAGATCCTCCTTCATTCTTGGCATGTTAAGAAACTCTGAAAGAAACTTTTACTACGATAAAAAATTGTGATGCGTCAAAGTTTTGTTATAAAAATTGGGTTTAGTAATATAAGGTGCCGCTTTGAATTCTTGATGAACGAAATGAAAACGTTTCCTTGTGTATATTTCCCGTTTTCCGTTCTAATTCCGTTCTAGTTCAGACAGTCTTCAGATATTTGCCCTAATTCAAAAACACGGGAAAATGCAGAGCTTGCATTAAGGTAGAAAAAGTTGAATTAAAGAATCGACTAGACAGTAGAAAGTAGACAGTTACTGACGAAGATGATGATAAAGAATTGAAAGAGTTCGCCATATTCCTTAATTCTCTTTGTTATGATATATATTTAGTAGGCAAAAGTGCCTATGTTTCATCTTTCAAATGCAAGTTTAGAGTTATTTACTTGCACTAAAACCGTCTAATGCTATTATTAAACAGGCTGCTATTTTACTAAAGTAACGAAGCCTTGGCTTTATAAAGGATGTAAATAGCATATAGTTGAAATACAGTTGAATTCCTTTTTAATACATATCAAATATTATAATACTGTTTCATTATTAATAAGCAAACACTACTAAAAAACGTCTTGATCTATTTCTCGAAGCATGTCTATGATTAATCTTTGCATCAAAGTTGGCTGCTTAAGATCTTAAATATTATGAAATATTGGAGGTTTTCGTGTACATTGCGATGTATAACTACAACTATAAAAACCTATTAAACAAATTGATATGTCTAGATTTCAGTTTGGTCAACGGTGTAACGAATTGGGAAGATTTTAGCTAATGCAATGATTTGAAAAAGTGATACGAAAATTGTGAACCGCTGAAAATAGAAAAGCTTTCCATTTGCATTTTATCTACAGTAAGGCCATCAGGATTTTTCAGAAAAACTGCACTGCTTAAAAGACTTCCTATATACCACCATAATAAATACCACCGTAAATCTAACGTCCCAAAGTAGTTAAATTCGAAAGGAGATTGGTTTTGTACTGGGTACAAGATGGGAGTTCCATGATAAAAATAAAAATCGGCAAACCCACACAGAAAAAAAAAAGAATTCAATAAAATTTTGGGAGCATTGAACTGAACCCAAAAAAGCACTTGCAGCTACTTGATACTTAAACAACTAACTACATATAAGAAAATCGCACACTTCGGGCTGAATAATAAACAGAATAAATAGAAGCACTTTGAAGTCACGCACGAATGAGTTTTACTTGTATTTCGATGCGTTATTTTACAAGGACTATCAACGAAGCTTTGGGCTCAGTTTGTATAGCAAAAAGTTCTGCCTAGAAACCACATGGGATGGTAGAATAATAATTCCGAGACATTTGAAAAGTTTCTAATCAATCTCAGCTAATGTTAATGACCTACTTTCTTCTGAAACAAAATGCCACTTATATTCTTGATATAAAATATTCTAGTTGGTCAGGTAATGATCAAAGTCATTTCATTTCAGCAATACAGTACTGGCTGACTAAAATAACTGCTTGTAGGGCTGGCTCACTTAAATAACTGCTGGCTCACTTAAATAACTGCTTATATATGATTAGATATGCAGAATGCATTTTTAAGCAACTCACCGTTTCTTCCAGCAGAGAGCCGAAATTCCTAAAATCGTCAGGAAAATGCATATTGACACCAAAGCAATGACACCATAGGGTAAGAAATCACTTTTGTATTCTATAGATAAGAATAGGAATAAAGTAACAAATAAAGTAACAAAATAAAAGATATAACAATATCAATACCAATAGTAAATAATTGTTTTCCCATTTAACATAACTTTTGAAAATAGCGTCTATCATACTTCCCAAAGTTAACTCCCAAACCAAAAAAAGTATTTCCTGATAAATGCAGCTACCCTCTTAAGACACTGCATGAAATAGGAATGACGAACTTCCTTCTGAATGAAAAATCCTATACCCCTAATGACAATAAGTGCCTGTAAATAAATAAATAAATAAAATCCTATAAAGCTCTAAATATATAATTTAAACGGGCATTTAAGCTCAGGTGGAAGCATCTTCACCAGTAATATTAGCTTACCTGCAAATGGGCCTATATGTAGCTATATTCGCTAAATTTGCAAATATGATAAAAGAATACAGGCCGTCGTTACAACTCGACAAGCTCTGTCGAAACTGATAGTAATTTTAAGGCCATGTCCAACTGTAATCATGGCAAACATTTTTGTGTGAATCAGAATCTTATTGAATAAAAACCTCACCATTTCCAGATCTTTTGCCGTGTAGTTTACAGATAGCAAAAACCCTGCTACTGCATCCAGCCTTGTTGCACAATTTGATTGACACCACAAGACCAGCAGCAGCAGCAACGGTGATCGATTGAGAAGTTGATGGCATCTGTTTGAGTTCGACTATCTTTACTTTAGTGCCAGTTTTCAATTCTAAGCTAACGGTCGACTGTTGTGATGCAACGACACTAGAAGGCGCCTGAAACAAGAGAAGTAAATGTGTTCTAATAAGCAGCCAGGGGCTTATGAACGGGGCGCTTAATTGAGAGGCCGTCTATTAGACGGGCCTTTATTGTGAACGCAAAATAATTAACAGAAAATGTAATTTATGATTTTGATTTACTGTAAGATGGCGAGGCATTGTGACGATTGTCTGGATATTATATATTCTTCTGTTCAAGTTTTTTAGAAAAAGGAAAACAATTGTATCAACCATCAAGTTTTTACAATATTATTTTAGTAAAAAACTGAACTGAAAGGTCTGGGAGCATTAGAAAACAGAAATCTAAATTCATATAACGAAAAGTTTGGATGGGCGGCTAGTGGAGGGCGCGCCGAGAGGAGAGTAGGTGCTAAACAGAGAAAATACGGTATTGCTATTGTAATTTAAGCAGATATAAAGAGACTTTCACACACTGCATGGGAGAAATCAAAGCAAATTACTAAAATATATTGGACTAAAACCGTCTCTCACCTTCCATGATATGTTGAAATATTTTCCAGTCCTATTGGAAAACACAACACAGCTTTGGTTTAGCGCAGGAGAGCTAATAACAGCTAAAAAAATAGAGAAATTAATCAATATCAGATATCGTATATCAGATATCATTGTTCGTCGAACATTTGAAATTGCATTGTTTTTCAAATAAAATGTTCGATCGCTTAACAACGTCACAAAACGTTGCTCATAAAGTTGAAAATTTCTCAGTGTTTCAAAAACATCGCTCGCCAAATTCCCTGCCAAGCAAAGTTTTGAAAAGAAGTTTAACGAACAAACGTTGTTTGGAAGGCAAAACTGAAATGTTTGACTAGTGATGAACGTCGCAGCGTGGCCAAAGTTTATCAGGATGCGTTGTTTTGGAACTTTTTTCTCTTCTTAATTCTGAGAAATGTAAGATTCTGCAGGTTTCCTGATTCTGGAACCCAAAAGAATGTAAATGTCTCTATGTATCTAGGTAAATCACTTTCGGTTTACGAAAACACCCTCCAAGATTTCTTCATTCTTCAAACATATTAACGGGAAGAGTTAGAGATTTGAACGTGTTTCCCTTTGAAGGCGAGAATCTCTGCTTAGTCTGTGAAATCTTCTAGCTCTTGAGACAAGAGTTTGGAACCTGCAAAGTCTCTGATTTTCCCGAGAGAATAGGCTTTGGATATCTCGAAACTCTGACGACAAAAAAGGAGACAGAAAAATGTTCCAAAAGAATGCAACCATTTTAATGCTAAGTTACTGAAGACAAGAAAACTGATAAATATTCCAAAGAGGTAACTCACGTTTGTGGGGAGTTTTACTGAGACTGGACCAGACACGGTTGACGAAGGTAATTGTAATCCCGGAATGATAAAATGATATGAGGCTAAGAAGGAGTAATTGTGATTGGCTTTGAAACCATGAAGCATAGTTGATGTTGCCCATGGCTTCAGAATTCTGTCCTACAAAATTGAACAGATACTGCTGAGCGATACAATTCAATTCAATTCATTTTTATTCGTAGAAATACAATTTACAATGATAAAAAGTATTCTGCACGGCCCGAGAAAAGCTGAGCCTAGCAAACTAACAAGTCACAAGTATACAGTCATATGTAAAACGCAATATCTCAGCCTACATTTGGGCATTACCCAACATTCGTGTCTGGTGACATATTGGGAACTTTCAGCCATTTGAATTGGGTTAGTCAACCATATGCTTGCAGGTGTTGGGTGAAAGTTTGGTCAGGATCTAAAATTCACCCAACATTTCAAATTCTGGCTTCGTTGGGCCATCGGAATGTTTGCTCCTAGACTCACGAAACGAGTCTCTAGTTCACGCTCCCCAAATTTTGATTTGTCACTCAAAAAGAGCGATTCTTGAAAACAACAACAAACAACATCGAGCAAAGTAGTGAGACTTATGCAGTGAGTCTAGTTCGCTGCATGCATGCGTATAAGCAAACGTTCTCTCTTGGGGCATAAATTATAAACACAAATAGCACTCTCACTCTTAATGAAGCTTGTTTAAGACATATTTTTAATTTCTTCAGATATACACGCTTTATTTTATAAAGAACCACTTTATAAGGAACCTACATGTAGAATGCCCGAAAATTTAAAGAACATATACAACTAGAGAGAAAATCACTAAAGAACTTTTCATTGTTGAGTATTTTTATCACTGCAAACAGCCAAGAATTGGAAAGCTAGTTTCATTAATTTGCAGTCGAAAATCACGTAAATTGTACGCATGTATCAAATGTTCCCTTGAGTAGCAGTTTCTAGCTATGCTTACATCCAAGTGTCTCTGTATAATAGTCATGAAACTGAATGTGCAGTTACAGTTAAGGAACTATTAAGGAACTTTTGGAACTACAATCGTCTCAAAAGAGGTCCAAAAATAAGAAACTTTAAGAACTAGGCCTTGAACTAGGTTCTTTATTTTATAAAAAGAGCGTGTAAACGACATGTAAATAAAACAAATAGGAAATTTCGACTGAGTTAGTCGTATTTTCCAAAAGTTCATTGCATAACTATCTTTTGTCCACAGGTAACGTTCAATGCCCAAGCATTATCATAAGCATTAAATTACTGACTGCTTGAGAATGATAGAATTAAATATAACTTACCAATGAGTCGGTGATATTGTTGTGTATTATTGAAATTCGCATTTGCATATTTACATTGTCAGTTTTATACTTTTTCAAGTCACTCAGCAACGCTACTTTATTCCAAGAAAGTTTCACTGTGTTGTAATCCATTACATTGGCTGTAAGATTGTCTAGTTTCGGGTAAACTAAAAACAAAATATACAAAAAAAAACATTTACAAAATTAACGGTATAGGGTACAAAATACAAGGAACAAACAAGGTAAGAAGGTGAGGGTAGAAATCTACGAGTGTATTTCTTTGTAAAACGTAGTAAAAATACCATGTTACGCCCTGGCCAAATGATCAAACATTGTTGATCCAATATTTGAAATTTGCTAGTCAAGCAAAATGTTTGACTGTTTGGCCACGTCAATAAGCATTGCTCGTGCAACATTTTTTGCGTGCGTCAATCATTACAGGGCCTTACTATACCTACAATTTACTATTTTAAACACAATATTCTTCCAATGTATTGGGTCCACCACAGTAGTTCATATAGTCTCAGTGGCGTGGGATGGATCAGGACTACTTTATCACTGCCTGACGGACGATTACAGTATCTAATCAAATCTGAGAGACAGAAAGTGGAAACACGTTACCTTCTCACATCAACATATATAGTTTGACACGAATGCTGCAGCTTAGTGGTTTGAAGGTGCTGTGGCTTCGTGGTGTTATCCAGCTGACTCGTGGTGTCAGAAGCTCAGTGTGGTCAGGGTTCGAGCCAAGCCATGGTAGCGTCACAGCCAGGGTCGAGGTCTCGATTAGTTAACCTACTACTGAGCTCCTAGCGACTGGCGCTAAAAACATCATTTCACCTTCACCTTCACCCTTCCTTC
This sequence comes from Chrysaora quinquecirrha, assembly GCA_014526335.1. Taxonomy (NCBI): domain Eukaryota; kingdom Metazoa; phylum Cnidaria; class Scyphozoa; order Semaeostomeae; family Pelagiidae; genus Chrysaora; species Chrysaora quinquecirrha. Next base: position 6,272,355 of record JACTAT010000013.1, on the reverse strand, counting down.
CTACTTACAGTTTTTCAATTAAGGCCTCGCGTTGCTTAATATTCAGGTCAGTCCGACGGTGTTTCTTATTGGGCAGTTGCTTGTTCAAAAATGGTGTAAGAGAAAAGATTCTATAAAACTTACCTGGTATTCTAACCGTGAAAGACAAGGTCGCATTCTGCAAACCAGAAGGCGACCAGGTCGTACCTCTCAGAATATATCGATTGAATAACAACACTTCATCTGCACGGAGAGAGCAGCTATAGAAGACACATGAAGCGCTTTCAGTTACACTGCATGCAGTCAGAGGGACCCAGCTCTTCTGACAGAAAGGAACAGGATAGGACGTCATGCATTTGTATTCAAGTGTATAGGTTTCATTCAATGGTTTAGTGCTTGAAGGATTCTTGAAGGCGAAAAATATTAGATGATCATCCAGAACCTGACGATGCATAATGTCGATTGTTAGGTTCCATGGTGCTAGAAAAAATATAGATAACGTTATTCAATATCAATCAGAAACTTAAAATACAAGTACTTTTTTTATAAGCAACCGCTTATAAGCAACCAAGATGTAGAAGGCCTAAAAGTTTAAGCAACTTATAGTACCACAGGAATAAAACCTAAGCAACAGTTTGAATTTCAAATACTTTATATCACTGCAAGCAATAGAGGATCGATCAACATAGAAGCTATTTCCATTTACTTGTCAAAAACTCGCATATCAGCGGAGTGTTACTTAAAGGGCTTTCCGTTTAACTTTCAATACAAAGTCTCTATATGGT